>JAGIQG010000003.1:136456293-136836212 GCA_024679065.1 Sphyrna mokarran | reverse complement strand
CTGACATCCCTCCAGACCATCCACAACACCACCGACCTTCGTGTCATCAGCGAACTTACTCACCCATCCCTCCACTTCCTCATCCAGGTCATTTATGAAAATGACAAACAGCAAGGGTCCTAGAACAGATCCCTGGGGCACTCCACTGGTGACCGACCTCCATGCAGAAAAAGAGCCATCCACAACCACCCTCTGCCTTCTGCAGGCAAGCCAGTTCTGGATCCACAAGGCCAAAGCCCCTTGGATCCCATGGCCTCTCACCTTCTCAAGAAGTCTTGCATGTGGGACCTTGTCAAATGCCTTGCTGAAGTCCATGTACACCACGTCCACTGCTCTTCCTTCGTCAATGTGTTCAGTCACATTTTCGAAGAACTCGATTAAGCTTGTAAGGCATGACCTGCCTTTTACAAAACCATTCTGCCACCATGCTGCCCAGAACCAATTCTTTTTTTGACCTGCAATCCATTCTGCTTGTGGTATTCAAACCTTTTCTGATTTGTTATAATCCATTCGAATCACAAACGCCAAACTGTCCCCAAATATAGTGTCAGCAATCAACTGGAGAGGCCAACTTCTTAAAGATCAAGACCAAAAACAGACTTCCTTTCTGTAGTATCTTCCATTACATCAAAACATCCCAAAGTGCTTTACAGCAAATCAGGTACTTTGCAGTATAGTCACTGCTGTAATGTAGGAAACACAGCAGGCAATTTGTGCACAGCAAGATCCCACAAAAAGAAATGAGAAAATGAATAATCTGGGATAAATATTAGTCAAGACAATGGGGAATGAGAACTCCCTTACTCTTTTTGGAAACCATTTATATCTACTTCAGAGAACCTCAGTTTGATCTCTTACAAAGAGGTTACTAGGACTGGGAGGTTTGAATGATCAGGAGAGGCTGAAGGCTGGGACTTCTTTCCCTGGAGTGCAGGAGACTTAGTGTGACTTTATAGAAATTTATAAAAATAATGAGGGGCATGGATAAGGTACATAGTCCATGTCTTTTCCCCAGGATAGGGCAGCCCAAAACTAAAGGGCATAGGGTCCTGGTGAGAGGGAAAAGATTTAAAAGGGACCTGAGGGGCACTTTTTTCACACAGAGGGTGCTGCATGCATGGAATGAGCTGCCAAAGGAAGTGAGAGAAGTGGGTACAATTATAACATGCAAAAGACATTTGGACAGGCACATGGATGAGAAAGGTTCAAAGGCATATGGACCAAACACGTAAATGGACTAGTTCAGTTTAGGAAACGTGGCCAGCATGGATCAGATGGGCCAAAGGGTTTGTTTCTGTGTTGTATATCTCTATCACTCCATGACTCTTGTCCTGAGGCTGACACCATGAACACTGCAACACTCCCTCAGTAAGGAGTGTTACTCTGGATTGTCACAATACAAATTACTGTAGGTTCTGTGTAATCTGTGATTACAAATAGAGGTGTGTGAAACATTGGGAAACAGATGATATCTGTGAGACTTTACCCAAGCTAATAAACCGTAGCACAGATTAATCATTGGGATGGGTGTGGCAGCCTGACTTCCCAGACTAAGGGTGAGTTTCAGCAAATGTTTTAGTGGTGTGACTTTCAGCTGTAATGTAAAATAGTCTATTTCCCAGTTCACAGCCAGCTGCTGGATGCAGACACCAGGTCAGCACGGTCACTGAAGTTATACAGTGACAGACCCATCCTCACCAGTACTATACCCCAGTGTTATACACTGACAGACACGTCCCCACCAATACTGTACCCCAGCGTTATACAGTGACAGACACGTCCCCACCAATACTGTACCCCAGTGTTATACAGTGACAGACACGTCCCCACCAATACTGTACCCCAGTGTTATACAGCGACAGACCCGTCCCCACCAGTACTGTACCCCAGTGTTATACACTGACAGACCCGTCCCCACCAATACTGTACCCCAGTGTTATACACTGACAGACCCGTCCCCACCAGTACTGTACCCCAGTGTTATACAGTGACAGACCCGTCCCCACCAGTACTGTACCCCAGTATTATACAGTGACAGACCCGTCCCCACCAGTACTGTACCCCAGTGTTATACACTGACAGACCGCTCCCCACCAGTACTGTACCCCAGTGTTATACACTGACAGACCCATCCCCACCAGTACTGTACCCCAGTGTTATACACTGACAGACCCATCCCCACCAGTACTGTACCCCAGTGTTATACAGCGACAGACCCATCCCCACCAGTACTGTACCCCAGTGTTATACACTGACAGACCCATCCCCACCAGTACTGTACCCCAGTGTTACACAGTGTCAGACCCGTCCCCACCAGTACTGTACTCCAGTGTTATACACTGACAGACCCCTCCCCACAAGTACTGTACCCCACTGTTATACAGTGACAGACCAGTCCCCACTAGTACTGTACGCCACTGTTATACACAGACAAACCAGTCCCCACCAGTACTGCACCCCAGTGTTACACAGTGTCAGACCCATCCCCACCAGTACTGTACTCCAGTGCAATACACTGACACACCCCTCCCCACCAGTACTGTACCCCACTGTTATACAGTGATAGACCTGACCCCACTAGTACTGTACCCCACTGTTATACACTGACAGACCCGTCCCCACCAGTACTGTACCCCAGTGTTATACACTGACAGACCCCTCCCCACCAGTACTGTACCCCAGTGTTATACAGTGATAGACCAGTCCCCACCAGCACTGTACCCCAGTGATATACAGTGACAGACCAGTCCCCACCAGTACTGTACCCCAGTGTTACACAGTGTCAGACCCATCCCCACCAGTACTGTACTCCAGTGTTATACACTGACAGACCCCTCCCCACCAGTACTGTACCCCACTGTTATACAGTGACAGACCAGTCCCCACTAGTACTGTACCCCACTGTTATACACAGACAGACCCGTCCCCACCAGTACTGTACCCCAGTGTTACACAGTGTCAGACCCATCCCCACCAGTACTGTACTCCAGTGTTATACACTGACACACCCCTCCCCACCAGTACTGTACCCCACTGTTATACAGTGACAGACCTGTCCCCACTAGTACTGTACCCCACTGTTATACACTGACAGACCCGTCCCCACCAGTACTGTACCTCACTGTAATACACTGACAGACCCCTCCCCACCAGTACTGTACCCCAGTGTTATACAGTGACAGACCCGTCCCCACCAGTACTGTACCCCAGTGTTATACAGTGACAGACCCGTCCCCACCAGTACTGTACCCCAGTGTTATACAGTGACAGACCCGTCCCCACCAGTACTGTACCCCAGTGTTATACAGTGACAGACCCGTCCCCACCAGTACTACCGTTATACAACAGACCCGTCCCCACCAGTACTGTACCCCAGTGTTATACAGTGACAGACCCGTCCCCACCAGTACTGTACCCCAGTGTTATACAGTGACAGACCCGTCCCCACCAGTACTGTACCCAGTGTTATACAGTGACAGACCCGTCCCCACCAGTACTGTACCCCAGTGTTATACAGTGACAGACCCGTCCCCACCAGTACTGTACCCCAGTGTTATACAGTGACAGACCCGTCCCCACCAGTACTGTACCCCAGTGTTATACAGTGACAGACCCGTCCCCACCAGTACTGTACCCCAGTGTTATACAGTGACAGACCCGTCCCCACCAGTACTGTACCCCAGTGTTATACAGTGACAGACCCGTCCCCACCAGTACTGTACCCCAGTGTTATACAGTGACAGACCCGTCCCCACCAGTACTGTACCCCAGTGTTATACAGTGACAGACCCGTCCCCACCAGTACTGTACCCCAGTGTTATACAGCGACAGACCCGTCCCCACCAGTACTGTACCCCAGTGTTATACAGTGACAGACCCGTCCCCACCAGTACTGTACCCCAGTGTTATACACAGACAGACCCGTCCCCACCAGTACTGTACCCCAGTGTTATACAGAGACAGACCCGTCCCCACCAGTACTGTACCCCAGTGTTATACAGAGACAGACCCGTCCCCACCAGTACTGTACCCCAGTGTTATACAGCGACAGACCCGTCCCCACCAGTACTGTACCCCAGTGTTATACAGTGACAGACCCGTCCCCACCAGTACTGTACCCCAGTGTTATACAGTGACAGACCCGTCCCCACCAGTACTGTACCCCAGTGTTATACAGTGACAGACCCGTCCCCACCAGTACTGTACCCCAGTGTTATACAGCGACAGACCCGTCCCCACCAGTACTGTACCCCAGTGTTATACAGCGACAGACCCGTCCCCACCAGTACTGTACCCCAGTGTTATACAGAGACAGACCCGTCCCCACCAGTACTGTACCCCAGTGTTATACAGTGACAGACCCGTCCCCACCAGTACTGTACCCCAGTGTTATACAGAGACAGACCCGTCCCCACCAGTACTGTACCCCAGTGTTATACAGTGACAGACCCGTCCCCACCAGTACTGTACCCCAGTGTTATACAGTGACAGACCCGTCCCCACCAGTACTGTACCCCAGTGTTATACAGTGACAGACCCGTCCCCACCAGTACTGTACCCCAGTGTTATACAGTGACAGACCCGTCCCCACCAGTACTGTACCCCAGTGTTATACAGTGACAGACCCGTCCCCACCAGTACTGTACCCCAGTGTTATACAGTGACAGACCCGTCCCCACCAGTACTGTACCCCAGTGTTATACAGTGACAGACCCGTCCCCACCAGTACTGTACCCCAGTGTTATACAGGGACAGACCCGTCCCCACCAGTACTGTACCCCAGTGTTATACAGTGACAGACCCGTCCCCACCAGTACTGTACCCCAGTGTTATACAGCGACAGACCCGTCCCCACCAGTACTGTACCCCAGTGTTATACAGTGACAGACCCGTCCCCACCAGTACTGTACCCCAGTGTTATACAGTGACAGACCCGTCCCCACCAGTACTGTACCCCAGTGTTATACAGCGACAGACCCGTCCCCACCAGTACTGTACCCCAGTGTTATACAGTGACAGACCCGTCCCCACCAGTACTGTACCCCAGTGTTATACAGTGACAGACCCGTCCCACCAGTACTGTACCCCAGTGTTATACAGTGACAGACCCGTCCCCACCAGTACTGTACCCCAGTGTTATACAGTGACAGACCCGTCCCCACCAGTACTGTACCCCAGTGTTATACAGTGACAGACCCGTCCCCACCAGTACTGTACCCAGTGTTATACAGCGACAGACCCGTCCCCACCAGTACTGTACCCCAGTGTTATACAGTGACAGACCCGTCCCCACCAGTACTGTACCCCAGTGTTATACAGTGACAGACCCGTCCCCACCAGTACTGTACCCCAGTGTTATACAGTGACAGACCCGTCCCCACCAGTACTGTACCCCAGTGTTATACAGTGACAGACCCGTCCCCACCAGTACTGTACCCCAGTGTTATACAGTGACAGACCCGTCCCCACCAGTACTGTACCCCAGTGTTATACAGTGACAGACCCGTCCCCACCAGTACTGTACCCCAGTGTTATACACTGACAGACCCGTCCCCACCAGTACTGTACCCCAGTGTTATACACTGACAGACCCGTCCCCACCAGTACTGTACCCCAGTGTTATACACTGACAGACCCGTCCCCACCAGTACTGTACCCCAGTGTTATACACTGACAGACCCGTCCCCACCAGTACTGTACCCCAGTGTTATACAGTGACAGACCCGTCCCCACCAGTACTGTACCCCAGTGTTACACACTGACAGACCCGTCCCCACCAGTACTGTACCCCAGTGTTATACAGCGACAGACCCGTCCCCACCAGTACTGTACCCAGTGTTAACAGTGACAGACCCGTCCCCCCAGTACGTACCCCAGTGGTTACATGACAGACCCGTCCCCACAGTACTGTACCCAGTTTACACATGACAGACCCGTCCCCACCAGTACTGTACCCCAGTGTTATACACGACAGACCGTCCCCACCAGTACTGTACCAGTGTATACAGCGACAGACCCTCCCCACCAGTACTGTACCCCAGTGTTATACACTGACAGACCCGTCCCCACCAGTACTGTACCCCAGTGTTACACAGTGACAGACCCGTCCCCACCAGTACTGTACCCCAGTGTTATACAGAGACAGACCCGTCCCCACCAGTACTGTACCCCAGTGTTATACAGTGACAGACCCGTCCCCACCAGTACTGTACCCCAGTGTTATACAGCGACAGACCCGTCCCCACCAGTACTGTACCCCAGTGTTATACAGTGACAGACCCGTCCCCACCAGTACTGTACCCCAGTGTTATACAGCGACAGACCCGTCCCCACCAGTACTGTACCCCAGTGTTATACAGCGACAGACCCGTCCCCACCAGTACTGTACCCCAGTGTTATACAGCGACAGACCCGTCCCCACCAGTACTGTACCCCAGTGTTATACAGCGACAGACCCGTCCCCACCAGTACTGTACCCCAGTGTTATACAGACAGACCCTCCCCACCAGTACTGTACCCCAGTGTTAACACGAACCGTCCCCACCAGTACTGTACCCCAGTGTTATACAGTGACAGACCCGTCCCCACCAGTACTGTACCCCAGTGTTATACAGTGACAGACCCGTCCCCACCAGTACTGTACCCCAGTGTTATACAGCGACAGACCCGTCCCCACCAGTACTGTACCCCAGTGTTATACAGTGACAGACCCGTCCCCACCAGTACTGTACCCAGTGTAACATGACAGACCCCCCCACCAGTACTGTACCAGTGTATACACAGACAGACCCGTCCCCACCAGTACTGTACCCCAGTGTTATACAGCGACAGACCCATCCCCACCAGTACTGTACCCCAGTGTTATACAGTGACAGACCCGTCCCCACCAGTACTGTACCCCAGTGTTATACACAGACCCGTCCCCACCAGTACTGTACCCCAGTGTTATACAGTGACAGACCCGTCCCCACCAGTACTGTACCCCAGTGTTATACAGTGACAGACCCGTCCCCACCAGTACTGTACCCCAGTGTTATACAGTGACAGACCCGTCCCCACCAGTACTGTACCCCAGTGTTATACAGTGACAGACCCGTCCCCACCAGTACTGTACCCCAGTGTTATACAGTGACAGACCCGTCCCCACCAGTACTGTACCCCAGTGTTATACAGTGACAGACCCGTCCCCACCAGTACTGTACCCCAGTGTTATACAGTGACAGACCCGTCCCCACCAGTACTGTACCCCAGTGTTATACAGTGACAGACCCGTCCCCACCAGTACTGTACCCCAGTGTTATACAGTGACAGACCCGTCCCCACCAGTACTGTACCCCAGTGTTATACAGTGACAGACCCGTCCCCACAGTACTGTACCCCAGTGTTATACATTGACAGACCCGTCCCCACAGTACTGTACCCCAGTGTTACACAGCGACAGACCTGTCCTCACCAGCACTGTATCCCAGTGTTATACAATGACAGACCTGTCCCCACTATATTGTACCCCAGTGTTTTACAGCGAGACCCGTTCCCACCCATACTGTACCCCAGTGTTATACAGTGACAGACCCGTCCCCACCAGTACTGTACCCCAGTGTTATACAGAGACAGACCCGTCCCCACCAGTACTGTACCCCAGTGTTATACAGTGACAGACCCGTCCCCACCAGTACTGTACCCCAGTGTTATACAGCGACAGACCCGTCCCCACCAGTACTGTACCCAGTGTTATACAGTGACAGACCCGTCCCCACCAGTACTGTACCCCAGTGTTATACAGAGACAGACCCGTCCCCACCAGTACTGTACCCAGTGTTATACAGTGACAGACCCGTCCCCACCAGTACTGTACCCCAGTGTTATACAGTGACAGACCCGTCCCCACCAGTACTGTACCCCAGTGTTATACAGTGACAGACCCATCCCCACCAGTACTGTACCCCAGTGTTATACAGTGACAGACCCGTCCCCACCAGTACTGTACCCCAGTGTTATACAGTGACAGACCCGTCCCCACCAGTACTGTACCCCAGTGTTATACAGCGACAGACCCATCCCCACCAGTACTGTACCCCAGTGTTATACAGTGACAGACCCGTCCCCACCAGTACTGTACCCCAGTGTTATACAGTGACAGACCCATCCCCACCAGTACTGTACCCCAGTGTTATACAGTGACAGACCCATCCCCACCAGTACTGTACCCCAGTGTTATACACAGACAGACCCATCCCCACCAGTACTGTACCCCAGTGTTATACACAGACAGACCCGTCCCCACCAGTACTGTACCCCAGTGTTATACACTGACAGACCCGTCCTCACCAATACTGTACCTTCATGTTAGATGTCACCAGCAGATCCAAGTGCTGTTTAATAATTGCAAAATGTTACGATTCATTTGATGTCAGTTTCCTTTGATGTTGAACCGGAATTGTTTGGTTTGTGGTTGTGTTCTGAGTTAGTTTTCTTCATTTCCTTCCTGTATAGTGCGTATTGTCCCCAACCAATAGGCGCAGTAACTTTTCTTTATGTTTATGAACTCTGACAACTAGCATCAGCACAGATAAGCAGCCTGATTCCCAGGCCCAATCTGGTCCCCATTCCCAGATCCAACCCCAGCTTCATCACCAGGCCCAATTCAGGCTTCATCACCAGGCCCAATTCAGGTCTTATCATCAGGCCCAATTCAGGTCTTATCATCAGGCCCAATTCAGGTCTTATCATCAGGCCCAATTCAGGCCTCATCACCAGGACAATTCAGGCCTCATCACCAGGACCAATTCAGGCCTTATCACCAGGCCCAATCAGAGGTTAGTTAGAGCACACATCCCATTTATTCCTGGTCATATTCCATTTTGAGTTCTAGGCCCTGTGTTTGAGGTGGGGGGAGGAAATCTATTGGCCTTAGAGGGGTTGCAGTGCAGATTCAGCTGGAAGATACTGGACTAGACATCATATTGACAGATGGTTGGGCTTGTATTTGAGTAGTGATTGGATTGTGGGATGAGGGATGGAGAGGAGAGAGTGAGGGATGGGAAGGAGCGAGTATTGAGGAAGGCTGAGGGTTGGAGGGTACGGGTGAGGGTTGGAGGGTGGTGGATGGGAGAAGGATTGGGAAGGGAGTAATGGTTGGGGTGGAGGAGGGTTGGTGGGAAAGGCATGAGGATTGGTGGGGAGAGGTTGAGTTTTGATGAGGGGTGAGAGTTTGGGAGGGAGTGAGGGTTGAGAGAGGGGAGCAGTTTGGGGAAGAGGATGAGGGTTGGGGCGGGGAAGGATTGGGGAGGGGGTGAAGGTTGGAGAGAGACAGATTGGGGAGGGGGAAGTGTTGAGGAGGGGATGAGAGTTGAGGAGGAGTTGAGGATTGGTGGGAATGGGAGAGGGTTAGGGAGGAGAGAGTGAGGGTCGAGGGGGTGAGAGTGGAGGGGTTGGTGGGCAGGAAACAATCAAAGGGAAGGTTTTTGAATGGGATAAAGGAGAGATTAAGTGACAAAAGAGAGGATGGTGGAAAGCAGAAAGAACTGGCAATGAATAGCCTATCACTGTCTCAAATTTGGTTTTTAATGCATAGATCTATAAACGTGGACAGGGATCGCGGGTAGAGGTGGGAACATCGGGGTGGCAGCGCAGGCACATTGGGCCGAAGGGCCTGTTTCCCATGCTGTTTTGTTCTTTGTTCTTCTTTGTTCACTGTCCCCCTCCCCTGCTCCCTCCTGGATTCGATTTATTTGAAATGAGCTCCTTGGCCATCTTTGGGCTTACTGGGGATAATGGTGCTCTTTATGGAAATCTGATTGAGAGATGATGTCCTCTTCACAAAGTTTCTCTTCCTGGATGTATCTTCCAGCACTTGCCAATTGCAGGAAGAGAGCCCAGAATGAGGAAGACAATACTCACGTAAAGCACAAGGTGGCTGCCACGCTGTCAGTGCAACAAGATGCATGAGTGGAATAGTTCTGAATAAAGAAAGGCTGAGAACAGCTGAAAAGCTCAGGAATAGAGAATACTGACTCAGAACCTAAAGTAACGAGTAAACTGGAAGGAGATATTCTTGGGGAAAAGTATTGAAGGAAGATGGCGGATTTTCAAGGAGTGTTTGTCTGGAGCTTTGCACGACAACGTTCCAATGAGACAGGGAGGTTTTGATAGGTCGCGGGAACCATAGTGCACGAAGGTTGTGATGAACCTAGTCAGGAAGAAAAGAAAGGCTGACAAAAGGTTCAGAGAGCTAGGAGGTGTTAAGAATCTAGAGGAGTTTGTGGTTTGTAGAAAGGAGCTAAAAAAAGAAATTAGTAAAGCCAGAAGGAGTCATAAGAAAGCCTTGGCAGCTAAGATTAAGGAGAATCCCAAGGCGTTCTAAAAATATGTGAAGAGTAAAAGGATAAGAAGTGAAGGGATTAGACCTATAAAAGGTGAAGAGGGAAAAGTCTGTGTGGAACCGGAAGAAATGGCAGAGATGCTTAATGAATACTTTGCCTCGGTATTCACGATGGAAAAGGATCTGGGAGGTATAGGTACATCCACAGTGCTGTTAGGGAGGAAGTTCCAGGATTTTGACCAGTATTACCAAGTCAGGATGGTGAGTGGCTTGGAGGAGAACCTCCAAGTGGGGGTGTTCCCAGATATCTGCTGCCCTTGTTCTTCTAGGTGGCAGAAGTCACAAGTTTGGAAGGTGCTGCCTAAGGAACCTTGGTATGTTCCTGTAGTGCATCTTGTAGGTGGTACACACGGCTGCAACTGTGCAATGTGGAGGGTGGAGAGGGTGAATGTTTAAGGTAGTGGATGTGGTGCCAATCAAGCGGGGCTGCTTTACCCTGGATGGTGTTGAGCTTCTTGAGTGGTATTGGAGCTGCACTCATCCAGGCAAGTGGGGAGTATTCCATCACATTCCTGACTTGTGCCTTGCAGGTGGCGGACAGATTTTGGGGAGTCAGTAGATGTTACTCACCAAAAGATTCTTACCTTCTGACTTGTCCTGGGATCCTGCAGACAATACCTGGCTGCTCCAGTTTAGTTTCTGGTTAATAGTAACCCCCAGGATTTTGATAGTGAGGTCAGGAGCAATGTGTCTCTGGATGTATAATATATCAGAATAAAACAATTTTAAATCCCCTCACTCTGACAAAACCTCAGGAATTTCTGAGTGAAATGAGCCCAGCCTCAGACCAGAGAAATACAGCCAAAGTTCCCTTCTCTTTGTGTGACTGGTTTTGGCTGCATCCACTGCTCCTTCAGCCAATCCATCAGGGCTCAATCCACAAGGGCTCCTGACACAGCATGGAGAATAACGGTGCCTTCGATTTCCAATTTCACAATAGCATTTGGCACTAACCAAACCTCTATTCCTGCCAAATTCCCTTACAAAACCACAACAACAGACAACAAAACACTGCGGACTCCGGGAACCTGCACTGTAAGCAGAAAGTGCTGGAAACACTCAGTAGGCCTGGCAGTGTCTTCAAAGAGAGAAACTGAGTTCCGGTCATGATCTTTTCATCAGAAATGATGGGACAGTTTTGCAAGAATTACAGAGACAGGGAAAGTGGGGGGAGAGGGGAGGAAGAGAAGAACAAAGGAATGTTTTACAACAACGTGCATTTAATGGAAGACATGCTGGCACAGTGGTTAGCACTGCTACCTCACAGCGCTGGGGACCATGGTTCAATTCTTGCCTTGGGTCACTGGGTGGAAGATGCACATTCTCCCTGTGTCTGTGCGGGCTTCCTCCAAGTGCTCCGATTTTCCTCCCACAGTCTGAAGATGTATGAGTTAGGTTAATTGGCCATGCAGAATTGACCCCAGTGTAAAGGGGATCAGCAGGGTAAATATTGGGGTTACAGGAATAGGGCCTGCGTGGGATTGTGCTTGGTGCAGAATTAATGTGCCAAATGGCCCCTTTCTGCACTGTATGGATTCTAGGATCATAGATTTTTTTTCTTTTCCCTTTAATGAGATTCCCCCAGCCGCCATCGTGGGATATCATTACCACTTTCCCACCATGTCCTCTCCAGCTGTATACCACAGCTTAGGACTCAGGCAACTAAAGATATAGATATCAACAACGGAGCAATGGGAATTGGGAATGTATAAAAAAGAATGGAATTCTAGGAACTCTGAGATCTTGGTGGGTTGTGGAGCTGGAGAAGATTACAGAAATAGGGAGCCTGAGGCCAGGGAGTGATTTGAAAATGAGGATGAGAATTTTCAGGCATCGAATGACAAACGGCCGACTGATGTTAGGCAAAACAGAGAGAGATAAATAATAAAAGGATGAGGTGGAGAGGAGGTTTAAATGGTTAAAGGAGAATAGCAGAAATGTGGAAAATCTAACAGACAGAAGGCTACACATACTTTGAGGAAATGTAAATGTTTTTGTGGTGTGAAGTGAAAGTTAAGTAATGATCCATCCTGTTTTTCAGAGCTGCGGAATACTGGTGAACAGCGGTGTTTATCACACTCTGAATGTAACAGCAGAGTGGCTAATCAGCTGGATATTACATAACCGGGTAAGGCTCTGGTCAGCCGTGCGTGCTGTTTGATTCTGAGGAAGTTGCATCTTGTTTGTGCTTTTAGTACTTGATGTTTAATATATTATCTTGTGACACCTCATGATTGGAGAAGCTCAGTCTAAACAGATTGTGGTTCAAGTGATTAATCTGTCCAGCAGTTCTGTAAAAATGTTTTTGCAAAGTGATTATTAAAGGAAGTGAGATCTTAGAGCACACAACTAGTTTCAAAATGACAAAGGATTTCCACAGGCTAGGCCAACGGTTCCCAACTGGTGTGCCGTGGCAAACTGGATTGCCGGCAGGCTGGAGTGCCATGAAGACCCTCCAAATGTGTCACAAAAAAAAGATGCAAAACTATTCAAAATTCTTGCAATTTAATTAAAACTAGTCTTTCTCTTCAGCTGCATAGTCGGAATCTCCAAGACCCAATGAATCTCGGGCCTCCTGCAAGAGGAAAAGAACCTCACACTCACAGTTTAGATCTTTTATGTTGGTTAGGCCCATGTACATGGAGCTGAAGATAAAGGTTCCCACCCATCCGCACAAAAAGCAAAAACTCAGCAAGGTACAAAAACACTGGGAGAAATGAGAGAGACAGGGAGAGCTCAACAAAACAAGTGAGAAAGACAAGGGAGAAGATAAAATCCAAGTTCCCAGGAAGGGAAAATAGGAGATGCATCTCAAAGTCTTTTTATAGTATGAAGGTGTGTCATGACGTATAAAGGGCTGGGAACAACTGGACTCGATAGCTCGGGAGAAACTATTTTCATTCACAGTAAGACCAGGGCCCAGAGACACAAGTTTCAGATCATTAACAGAAATACACCAAGAGACTGGAGAAGTTAGTATTGTCCTGCTTCAAGCATTGAGACACTGAGGAGAGATTTATAGGAGATATGTCAAAAATGAAGAAATTAGAAAGAAACGGGAATTGGTTGCAGTGGCTGCTGTGGTATCAGTTAGCAGTGGACACAGATTGTTGGTAATAAGAACCAGAGGCAAGATGATGAAAAGCTGACCCACGCAGCGGGTTGTTGCAATCTGGAAGACACTGCAGATTCTGTAATAACTCCCAAAAGACAAAAATTAAAGGGAAAATATTTACAGACCACTGCGGAAAGAGCGGGGAGAATGTGACTAACTGGATCATTCATTCAAAGAAGTAGCATAGGCAGAATGGACTGAATGGCCTCTTTTGGCACGATATGATTCTGCGATTCTATTTGTCCAGTTTATTTGCTGCCCCTCCTCCCCTTCTGCTGTCGCCAGTAACCCATCCTCCAGACACAATACTTTGTACTTGCTGGGTTATGTTGTATCGTACCAGCCTTCCTCAGTCCCACATCTCCTGCCCTGCATCCAGTTGCAGAGCTTCTCTCTTTTCCCATACTCTACCCTATTAATAATCTCTAACATCTCCCACTTCTGAGCATTGAGTTGCTCATCACTCTGTATCACTAATCTGCGTTTCCCTCTCTACAGATGCAGCCTGACTTGTTGATCTTGTTTCAGAGTCCCTCTACCTGTAGCACTTTGTAAAGCAATGGCCTTCTGACAGCGTGGCTCAGTGCTAGAACCCTCACCTCGCTCCAGATGCCTCATCATAAAATCTGAGATAATAGTTTGAGTGCTGACACTGGGTGCTATACTGTCATTGCTGCTGTTAAACTTTTCCCAGGTGGATGTCGTTTCATGAAACATTAAGAAGAAGGGGAGTTATCCACCCATGTTCAGGCCAATATTATCACAGAAACAGATGCTCATTTTCACATTTACGTTGCTCTTTGTGGGATCTTGCTCTTTGCAAATTGGCTGCTGTGTTTCTTACAATGCAACAGAAACCACTTCTAAAAATACTTCATTGGCTGTAAAGTGCTTTGAGATGTTGTAGAAAAGCGCTATACAAATGAAAGCTCTTCCTTTTCCCGTTCTTTCTCTCTAAATCTAAATTTGAGGTCTCTGCGTTATTGAGTGATTGAGGATGTTTCTTGCTGTTTCTAACAATAGCCAAGTGTTTTGAGAAGATATAAGTTTCTTCATGAGGTGAATCGAAAGTGAAGTCATATTCCGCTTTCTTAGGAGAGTAAGAATGTAAGATATAATGCTGTTCGAGAATCTCTGGATGTTGCAAAGAGCTTTACAGCCAAGCATAACCACTGTCCTACCATAGGGAACAAGTTCCACTAGATCCCACAAACAGCCAGCAGATAAATGACCAGGTGAACTGTTTCGGTGATATTGGTTGAGGAATAAATATTGGTCTCCCCATGATCTGAGAGGGCTGCCAGGCCTTTGTTGAACATCTCATTAAAACACCTCCAACAGTCCAGCATGCCCTCAGTACTGTACTGGGGATAGAAGGCTGATTAAATGTTTAATACTCTTGAATAATTTTTCAACCCTGGGACCTCGGTCTCAGTCTGTTACTGTAGAAAGCTGGTGGATAGAGACATTAGCCACTGGTCCGACTTTAGATAATGATTGAGTGGAGAATCAATTGGATTTGATATTCCTCATATCTCTTTCACTACTACTGAACGTAGTTGAAGCCAAAACAATGTCTGATTTCAAGGAGAAATTAAATATCACTCTTGGGGCTAATGGGATCGAGGGATATGGGGGAAAGAGAGGATCGGGATATTGAATTCAGTGATCAACATGATCAAAGTGAATGACGGAGCAGGCTTGAAGGGCCAAATGGCGTCCTCCTCCTTCTAGTTTCTATGTTTCTGTGTAACTTCATACTTTCTAGAGGACCCCCCAGCACAATCTGGAGACAATGTTGCAGTCCAAAGATGTGTGGGTTAGGTTGATTGGCCATACGAAATCACCCCTCAATGTCAGGGGGACTAGCGAGTGTAAATGCATGGGTCTGGGTGTGGTTGTGATTAGTGCAGACTCAATGGGCCGAATGGCCTTCTTTTGATTCTATGATTCTATAAATCTTCCTCCTCCCTCAATCTCCAACCCTACCATCCTGATTAGCTGAATCTCTTGTCTTTCTCTTCCTATTTTCTATACTCCATAAGCATCAGCTGACCCAGAAAAATTCTGCTGACTGTCTCCCTGCTCTTCCAAGTCCTGTTCCTCGATTGTCTTTAATGCTTCCTGGTTTAGCGATGCCTTGATTTGTTAAATTGTGAATCTTGTTTAAAATCCCTCCATTACATCGCCCCTCCCTATCTCTGCAATCTCCTCTAACCCCACAACCCTCCGAGATCTCTGAGCTCCCCCAATTCTGACCTCTCACACAGCCCCTACTTCCATTGTCCACCATTGATGGCTATGCTTTCAGCCGTGACTTCAGCTCCCTGTGTCCCATGCTCTGGAATTCCTTCTCGAAATCTTTCAGTATCTGGGATTCGTTCCCTAAACCAGTATCTGGAATTCTGTCCCTAAATCTACATGTGTCTGAATTCTCTCTACTTTCTCCTTTAAGCTGCTTCTTGAAACATCACATCCAACAATGCCTTTGGTCACCCATTGGTATGTGGCTGGGTGTCAGATTGGGATTGATTGTACTCCCACATTGTGCATTCGGATAGTTTTATTGCACTAAAGGTGAAAACACAAATTCCACACCAGAAATAGAAAGTAACCAATAGGCTAATGAGGGTGAGAAACGTAAGTAATTAAAATTTAGAGGAGCTAAAGGAACTAAAGACCAACAAATCCTCTGGATCCAACGGCTGACACCTTGGCATTCTGAAAGAGTTAGCTGGGATAGGATATAATGGCATCTCCCATATTGGGTTTCACGGCGAGAAGACACTTAATTAAATGAGAGGGGGTCACCTCCTTCCTGCCTTTGTCCAAATTAAGTTGATGGGAGATGGAATGGGGGTGGCCTTCCTATCCCACTGCCAATTCAGATCCTTAAATAGTTAATTTTGGTCCACTTAGCGTTTTATTCTACCACAACTAGTGTCAAGAACAAACAACAAAGTACAACACAGGAACAGACCCTTTGGCCCTCCAAGCCTGCATCAATTAGGGTGCCCTAACTAAACTAAAAACTCAACCCAGTGATGGGCATCCAACTCATCATTCTAGGGGTCTAAAAAGCAAACCCAGCCAGGTTATTTTTAGACTTCTAGGATGAATCCCTCAGTACCTGATTCAGGGACTTGGCATTGGGAAAGGGTGACTTGTTGAGCACTGTCCCCTTGCCATTGCAACCAATGACCTCCTCCCACATGACCCCCATCTTGCTATCACTGATCCAGGGCATTCCTGGGATGTAGTACCAGCATCAGCCACTACCCCTGCTGGCGCTACTAATCAATGCTGAACGCTGGCCTCTGATTGGTGAGTTGGAAGCCACACCGCTGTTTACAAAGTGAGGAACCAATGAACCGTTAGCCTGACATCAGCTGTCAGGAAAATACTCAAACTGATTCTCAAGAAGTCTTAATAATGAACTTAGAAAATGATAATCTGATCAGGAAGAGACAACATGAAGGGAATGATTACAGTACAGAAAAGGCCATTCAATGGAGATGGTCAGTGCCTGGTGCTTGTGTGACAGGAATGTTATTCATCTCTTGTCAGCTCAGTCTGGATATTGTCCAGGTCTTGCTACGTTTGAACATCTACTGTTTCAGTATCCGAGGATACGTTGTTGCTCTTTATTGGTCTTGCCAGAGATGCCCACATCCTGAGGACAAAGTAAAAATAAAAACATGCTCTAATAAAATTCAGGGATGACCAGGAGCCTGTGTTTTATCAGATGTTGTTGTAATGAGTTGCAGACATAACTTTTCCAAGAAACTGGCTTGGATTTTCGAAGGAATGTAATTAAAACTGGGATTCTTCTTGCAAAGACGTAGGGACATTGTGATGTTAATTATTTGCAATACATCAAAACTTTGGACAAACGTGGGAAAACTGTACAAATGGAATTTGATAACTTTCTGCCAGAACCCCAAACGTGGAGGCTTCTTCTTCCTTAGCTCTGCAGGAGAGACAGAAAAAAATGCCTGGGACACAGAAATCAATTAATTCATTAGTCAGTTTAACATAAGTTATGTAAATATTTAAAGGAATTCTCAGGTTGGGAAAAAGCAGCCCAATTCCGGCATTAGAATAAAAGGAAATGGCAGCTGCTTGTGTCTGGAAATGCTTGAAAAAAATGTTCTTGTAATGATGCATGCTCATAGGCTTCATCAGAAATATAAAAGGTGTTTATTAATAAGGAAAAACTGTACAGAGGTTGGCAGCCCCTCAGTTGCCCTGGAGCAACCTACCAGCTGCTCCAGTCCCTAAGTATCTTCTGCCCAAGAAAAGGCTCCAGTTCCTGGGATGATTACAGATCTTCAGTCCCAACTGCTCCCTGAATGCAGGTGATCCTTTTCTGCTGCGTTGTCTTTAAAAGGACAATCGCCACATCCTCCGTCTTTAAATCCTTTAAACAATCTCCAATAACCAGGTTACTCAAGCCCAAATTCTAACTAAACAAGTTGGACAATTATAAATCAAACCTTTGAGGGGTTTTTCTGTTTCTTTTGGAACTGTGTAATTCTTTTGTCTGAGATGTTTCCACCAGATTGGCATTAACATGGAGCATAAAACAGATATATAATATCCTAACTATGTTAGAGGTTTGGGTTTTAAGCAAAAGGGAAAAAGATGTGGTTTGCACACATTGATTCAAACTGACAGCGACAGATTTATTGAGGAGCTGCTCTTGTACAGAGTCCAAACTGAAACTAAACAGGAACCTCTGAAACATACCAATGACATCACCATCAAATCATGTGACCAACACTTAAAGGAACCATTTAAATATATAATATCCTCTTACAAAGGCAATTCATACTTGCTTCCACAGAGACATCAGTTTTGTCGACAACAAGTCAATCAGGTACTTTGGTGCTTAACAGATTCAAAAACATTTCTTGATGACTGCACTGATTGGGGAGCATCTCTTTCCTCCTCCAGCAATCCACATGTTCACAAACTATCCGTCCCTCCATGTTTACTGAGTGTGACAGGGGTCCAGTCACTGAGACACTAATTCCAGAGATCTAATTTGATCTACTACCGAGGTTTCATATTATGGCACCATGACTTTTTATGCCCTTAATATGGGTTTTTCATTATAAAAGCAAGTTACTGCGGATGCTGGAATCTGAAACAAAAACAGAAAATGCTGGAAAATCTCAACAGGTCTGACAGCATCTGTAGAGAGAGAATAGAACCAATGTGTAAAGTCTGGATGATGCTTCTTCAGAGTTGAAGAGAATAGAAAATAGATTGATATTTGTATTGTTGGGTGGGGAGGCAGGAGAGGGGGTGGGGGATTTGACAGAGGTGCATGTTATAGACAAAAAGACAAAGAGAATGGAAATGATGGTGATCTTTTGGGTCCTGTTTGCGGACAGAGCAAAGGTGTTCTCCATTTTAATTTTTTTTTTAAACTTTAGCTTTTCCTGGCAGAGAACCCTCCTGCTGATTGCTGCAGCTTTTCTTTTCCCTTTGGCTGCTTGGAGTGTCTGCTTTTCTCCTTTTTGATGAGCCCGTTCCCTTTGTTAATTTCATTCCAAGATCCAGTATTGTCCGTTCAGGACCTGCGCTTTTTAAATACTCTTTAACTTCTTTCTATCAAAGGGGACTTTGATAGAAAAGAAACCTCAGAACGTTGCTGCGTGCAGTCCCTCAGTGCAGGAACCGCTGCCACAGAACCTCTGCCTACTCCACTCAGATCCAGAGCCTGGCAATCTCAGCCTCTTCATTGTCCCTCTCTTCTGGGGACCATGCTAGAACTCACTGGAACATTATTTCTTCTACATCTAAAACACCGCTCCATGTATTCTTTTCTCTCTCTTCAAAAAAAACTTTATGGGAACTCATTTTTTAAATTCCATTTTTTCTAATTTAAAGTCACAGTTGTTGCTTCTGAGGGTTATCCTTTTGATTTTTTAAATATGTTTTTAAACCTTGATTTTACTGACTAATCCAGGCTTGTTTTGCATCTCCCCTCAGGATCTTACTGGATCTGTTTGCCTGGACAAGCAGTTGGATGAGTGTTGCTTTTCTTCAAACTTTGATTAAAACAGGATACTCACTGATGTCAGGCCACAGGCAGTATCATCAATAACCCATCCCATGCTCATCTCCAATGTAATGACTCACTCTCACAGATTTTGTCATGAACACAAAAGGGATTTATTAACAGCCTCATGCTTTGCACCACCCACCTTCCTCCCCCTCCAACCCAATTACCAGTTGCCCTGGCACAGTCCGCTGGTTGCTCCCAGCATGCCTTCTACATATTTTCAGACTGTCTTCTGCCTAAGAGACAGCTCCAGCCCCTGGGGTGATTACCCACTCTCAGTCTCAATTAGTTCCTCAGGTTAGGTAACCCTCTTCTGCTGTGTTGCCCTTAAAGGGACAATCATCACAGTTCAGTACAAGAAAGACATGGTCAGATTCCACAGTGATTAGACCCCAGCTGGAGAATTGGGTCCAATTCTGGGTACCACATTTCGGGAAGGGTGTCACTGCCTTGGAGAAAGTACAAGGGAGAATCTCAAATGGTATCAGATGATGAGGGACTTTAGTTACACAAAGAGACTGGAAAAACCGCAATGCTTTCCCCTTTGAACAGAGAACATGATGGGGAGATTTAGTTACGGTCTTCAAAAGGGAATGAAAGGAGTAAATCGAGAGAAACTTTTCCCCAGCCAGAAGGTCAGTACCCAAAGGACACAGATTTAAGGTATTCAAATCCTTCCATGGCCTCACCTTTATGTCTTCTGAACCCACAATACACCACGATCTCTGTTCCTTCAGTTCTGTATTTCCCATATTCTTCACCCCACCATTGATGGTTGAGTCTTCAGTTGCCTGGGTCCTAATCTTTGGAATTCCCTCCCTAAACCCCTCTCCCTCTCGACCACTCATTTTCAGAAGCTGCTTAGAACTCATCCTTCAGGCCAAATTTCCTGATCGCTTGCTCCCCCATCTCCTAATGTGGTCAAGTCTCAATAGTTTAAACCAACTATCTGTCTGCAGGCCATGTTACTCACATGAATACACAAGGTAGGCAATACTAGTCTGAAATGCTTCAGATTAACTTGATTTGATTTATTGTTTTATTTATTATTGTAGCGTGGATAAGTACAAAGTGAAAAGTATTGTTTCTTGTTCACTACACAGACAAAGCATTCATAGTTCATAGAGTTCAGAGGGCTGGAAAGGAGAGAGTGCAGAATGTAGTGTTACAGTCATAGCTAGGGAATAGAGAAAGCTCAGCTTAATACTAGATAGATCCATTCGAAAGTCTGATGGTAGCAGCTGTTCTTGAGTCAGTAGGTACGTGACCTCAGACTTCTATATCTTTTTCCAATGGAAGAAGGTGGAAGAGAGAATGTCTGGGGTACATGGGGTCCTTAATTATGCTGGCTGCTTTTCCAGGAAGTACAGACATGTTAATAGATGGGACACTGGGTCAAATATGGACTGATACTCAGTGAATATCAGTCTGACCACAACTGTCTGGACTCCATGTTCCGTAACTAATGACCTGGTCTCTCCTGCTCTGCCCTGTCTCTTCAATACCCAATATTTACCTGCAAGCAATCCTGATTATTCATAAATAATTGATGGTGTATTGTGGTGCCTCTGTGACTCCTCCACCACTCTTTATCTTGCTCCGAGAAGCAGCCCGCGGAAAACAAAGACAGAATGAGATATAAACAAACTTTGAAGCTGGAGGTAAACACAGTTAATAACCTTGGACAGTCAGTACAAACCATTCAGTATCAGTCTGGCAGGCAGAGGCTTGAAAGTGCCTCGCTGTCTCGACCTGTTGCCATGACTTCTAGTTCCATATATTCTTCATATGCAACCATTCCAGCATATCTAACTTGTTTACTTATTTATATGATTCTTTTCAATTATTCAGTGACCTGCCCGTGTCTGCTGTGTCACTCACACCTGCACAGCATGCTATTCAATTTCATATAGTATGAATCACTTGCATTTACACAGCATCTTTAACATATCAAACCATCCCAAGGTACATGCAAGAAAAAATGGAACTGTGTGACATAAGGAGACTTTAAGATAAGTGATCCAAAGCTTGATCAAAGTGAGAGGTTTCAAAGCAGGTGAGAGGGGTAGAGATGTTTAGGGAGGGAATTCCAGAGCTTGGAGCCCAGACAGCTGAAGGCAAGGCCATTCTTGGTGGTGAGGTATAAAATGGGAGGGAGAAAGAGACCAGAAAGCGGGAGTGCACAGATCTTGGAGGATTGTGAGACTGGAGGAGATTCCACGCAAATATAGGAATGGGTGAAGCTACAGAAGAATTTCCAGAAAAGGAATGAGAACTTTCAAATTGGGGCAGTTCTGCATTTTGAGCTGGTTTTAGTCATTATGCACAGGACAGGGAGAAGGGTGGTATTTGGTATGAATAGACAACAGAGTTCTGGGTGAGCTGAACTTTACAGATGGTGCGATCTGGGACACCAGGTAGAAGATTGGACTGGTTTATATTTCTGAGGGTCTCCATGATATTTTGAAATGTTGGGAGAAGGAAATTAAAAGTCCACCATCACTCCAGGATCAGTGAATGCATTCTTAAATCTAAGCCAAGACCCACTCCATAGCCTAAAGAGTGTCCATGGGAACTGTGTAGGTGCAGGACTGTCAGAGATACTATATTTCTGATTCAGTATCAAACCAAATCCTAAAAACAAATTGTTGTATTATTGCAATTTGTTGGATCTTGCTGTGCACATATAGGCTGCTGAGTTACCCCCTTTACAACTGTAATTACACTTAAAAATATTTTGCTATATTGGTAGCAAACTCTTTCAGCATCCTGAGTATAAAGACCATAAAATCCACGGAATCCATTCTCCAGAAGGAGACCATTCGGCCCATCGAGTCATGACCCACTGTTGGAAAGAGCATCTTATTCAGGACCACACATTTATCCTGACTAACTCTAAATCACCTAGCCTATAGATGTCGGGACATTAAGGACAGTTTAACATGACCAATCCATGCACGTCTTTCGGATGGTGGGAGAAACCAAAGTTTGCTAGAAGTGTTGCAGCAACATGCCTGGCACTAAGTGTCAGGACATGGAGGCCGGGGATGTGGCAGGGGACATCTGGGGAGGTCACGGACGGGGAGAGGGGTGATTAGAGTCCCAGGGTTAGGCTGGGGGTGGGGGGTAGCCTTCAGGCCTACGTGGGAAACTCCTGCTCAGGACCTCCTCCTGCATTTCCCTCCTCAGATGTAAGTTTTTAAATTTTGCCATTAGACCCTCGCTCTGCCATCTGTCTGCTGACCTAATGATTGAGGCCGGATTTGAAAAGCCTTAATTGACCACCAAACACCCCCCTATAAGAGCCTCAACTGACGAGAATGGCCTTCCAGCCAAGGATCTGCCTAACTCACTGTAAAATTCCTTCCGGGTCAAGGACAGGGAATCCTGTCCATGCAATTTCACATTCCCATTTCCATCTGAAAACCCACCAGAGAGAAGCTTGGAACAAGGCCATAGAGCATGAATGGTATGCACTAGTTGTGAGATTTTTATATCTATCTCAAAGTGTCTCTATGTGTATCTGATGGTAAGGCATTGGCCCTGTATCTCTTTCTATATTGTCAATGTTGTTTCCCACCCCAGAGCCACAGAATCCACAGATCCCTTTATTAATGGGTATATGGTAAAGATTGTAAATATTCCAAACTCATCCTCTTTTATTCATGTCCCTGTGATTGTTACTTTGCCCCAGAATAGCTTCTTAGTAAGTTGAGAGCAGGGAGTTGTAATTTGGTTCTTTATTATCGGCTTTATGTGTTGATCACAAATAGCTCACAGAGGAAATATTCCTCTGCAGTTGGAGTATGATATTAGGAGAAGTCTTGGACAGAGCTGAAGGCTGTAACTTAAAAAAATAATTCCTAGGATGTGGCTGTCTCTGGCTGGTCAGCATTTACTGCCCATTTCTAATTGCCCTTTTGAGCAGGTGGTGGTGAACTGCCTTCTGGAACCGCTGCAATCCATGAGATGTAGGTACATCTAGGGAGGGAGGGAATTCAGGATTTTGACCCAGTGATAGTAAAGGAACAGCGATATATTTCCAAGTCAGGATGGTGATTGGCTTGGAGAGAAACTGTAATAGATCAAAAGCAGTTCGATGTGGTTGGAATCAACAATAGGCTTTATTGCCAAACAGTAAGATTGATCTATGTGCAACAAGGTCAGACTAGATTACAATGCGACTGCTCCACTCAGCTCGCTCACTCGAACTGTGAGTCCCTTCTTCACCCGTGGTCATGCCCTCCTGCTCATTGGCTTAGCTTCCAGCCTGAATGATCCACTATGTCCAGACGAATCATGTAACACTCAGGAAATAACCCTCTCCTTAAAGGGCCACTCTACTACAGGAACCTCCAGGTGACGGTGTTCCCAGGTATGGAAGGTGCTATCAAAGCAGCTGATGAGTTGCTGCAGTGTATCTTCTAAGTGGTATACACAGCTGCTAGTGTGTGTCAGAGATGGAGCGAGAGAGACTGTGACATTGAGTTCTGTGGCAGGACCAGCATTAGGGATGCTCTGCACTTCTGTGCAGCCCACATGCACCCATGCTAGCTAAGGTACTAATATGGGTATACAATATAATAATATGGGCAGCTTTGAACATGGGCACCTCGTCACCTCAAACTGTTCCTCCAGCTGATTTGACGTGTTTTTGAATGTTGGACTGTGTGGCCCTGGACAAGAGGAAGCAGCAGACACCTTGTCTGTCTTGCTGAGCAGCAAGAGAAGAGTGATTTCAGCACTGGGGTGTGAGATACCTTCTTGGTGTGAGGGAGATGGGCCACTCCCAACAGAGGTGACAGTGCAAGAGTTTTATTGGTTTCAGATGCAGAGAAAGCCACTCTCAGTATAGAACAAAACAGCTGGTCCAAAATAGGCTGGCAGAGGAAGTATACAAGGAATCCGAGGCTGGATCAATAAGTTCCAACCTTGCAAGACACCTCCCAATGAGATTGTTTTAATAGCTAACAGCCAGTCCTGAAAATGAAGGTCAACACTGGTGTTGTAGCCACTGTTATAAGAGAAAACGGATAAAGACATCTGTAGAAGGGACTGTAACCCTTCAGTCTGACCTATTCTGAGGCTACTCTGGCAATGTACATTGGAGAGACATTAAGCATATTGGAGACAGCCTCTGTACATGTGTCCTACAAAAACCAGTCAGCTGAACTAATATTAGGATGATTGAAGGACAGAGGCTCATGGGACAGGATTGGTTAAAACTAATAAAACTGGATTGGCAGGGAATACTTCACTTTTAGGAATCCTAAGAGCTCCTATGGAAATAACAGGATATATTCCACAGGGAATTGGATGGGACAAAACTAAATTAACTTAAACACTGAGACTACACCTCAGTTTTTTCAAGCTTGCCCGGAGCTGTTTGCATTACACCAGAAATTAGATGTTGAACTGAAGAGATTGGAAGATCAGGAAGATCAGGTATCCCAACCCCTCCTCCTCCTCTAACCTAAAAAAGAGAGAGAGAGGAGCTCTGAGAAGGAGCAGGTAAGTTTGTTTTTGTGTGAGCTGTAAGGTCCTTGGCTCACAGGGCCTAAGCAAAAAGGGGAGGCAAGGTAAGTTTTTTTTTCATCTTTCTTATTTTTTTTTCTCTGGGTTACTAAAAAGGGGCAAGCATGGGTGTGAGGCCAGCATGTTGTTGCCAGTGTAACATGTGGGAGGTCTTGGAGGCTCCTGGTCTCCCAGATGTCCATACCTGTGATCGCTGTGTGGAGCTGCAATCCCTACGGGACCAGGTAAAAGAACTGAAAATGCAGCTTGAGGACCTTCGACTCATTAGGGAGAATGAGGAGATTATTAATAGGAGCTACAGACAAGTAGTCACACCAGGGCAAAGGGGAGAAGGCACATGGGTAACTATTAGGAAGGGGAAACCTCAGGTGATGGAAAGTACACCGGTGGATGTCCCCCTTCAAAATAAGTACTCTTGCCTGAGTACTACTGTGGGGGACAGCTCATCCAAGGGAGGCAGCGGTGGCCAGCTCCCTGGAGCTAAACAAAAACCTAAAAAACAGAGCAAAAAGGCAGTGCTTATAGGGGACTCCCTAGTGAGGGGGGCGGACAGGCATTTTTGTGGACGCAGACGGGAGTCGCGGATGGTGGTATGTCTCCCTGGAGCTGGGATTCGGGATGTCTCTGGACACGTCCCGGATATCCTGAAAGGGGAGGGTGAGGAACTGGAAGTTGTAGTACATATAGGTACTACTGACATAGGCAGGAAGAGGGAAGTGGACATGAAAAGGGATTATAGGGAACTGGGTAGGCAGCTGAGAGAGAGGAAAGCGAAGGTAGTAATCTCAGGATTGCTGCCTGCGCCTCGGGAGAGTGAGAGCAGGAATAGTATGAGATGGAGGTTGAATACGTGGCTGAGGGACTGGAGCAGGGGGCAGGGATTCCGGTTCCTGGATCATTGGGACCTCTTTAGGGGCAGGTGTGACCTGTACAGCAAAGACGGGTGGCAGCTGAATCCCAGAGGGACTAATATCTTGGTGGGAAGACTGGCTAGGGCTACTGGGGGGACTTTAAACTAGAAAGGTTAGGGGGAGGGAATAGTGATGTGGAGACTGGGAGCAAGGAAGTTAGCTCCCAGGTAGGGAAGGACTCTAGGCAGGATGAGAGGCAGGTTAGACGAGTGGGGGAGAAGGGAAATGTCCAGTCTGAGGGACTGAGCTGTGTCTATTTTAATGCCAGGAGTGTAGTAAATAAGGTGGATGAACTTAGGGCGTGGATTGCTGCTTGGGATTGTGATGTGGTGGCCATTACAGAGACTTGGATGTCTCAGGGACAGGACTGGGTACTACAGGTCCCGGGATTCAGATCCTTCAGGAAGGACAGGGAGGGAGGCAAAAGAGGTGGTGGAGTGGCACTGTTGATCAGGGACAGTGTCATGGCTGCAGAGAAGGTGGATACCGAGGAGGGAATGTCTACGGAGTCTCTGTGGGTGGAAGTTAGGAATAGCAAAGGGTCGGTGACGTTGCTGGGTGTATTCTATAGGCCGCCCAATAGTGACAGGGAAGTTGAGGTGCAGATAGGGAAACAGATACTGGAGAGATGTAGAAATAACAGAGTTGTTGTGATGGGAGACTTCAATTTCCCAAACATCGACTGGAATATCCCAAGGGTAAGGGGTTTGGATGGGGAGGAGTTTGTTAGGTGTGTTCAGGAGGGTTTCCTGACACAGCACGTGGACAAGCTACTGGACCTGGTACTAGCTAATGAACCAGGACAGGTGATGGATCTCTCGGTAGGAGAGCATCTTGGGGATGGAGATCATAATTCTATCTCCTTCACCCTTGCATTGGAAAAGGATAGGATCAGGCAGGCTAGGAAGGTGTTTGTCTGGAATAAGGGGAAATATGAAGACATCAGGCAGATGTTGGGGCGAATAAACTGGAAGGAGGTGTTCTTGGGGAAAAGCACAGAAGGAAGGTGGCAGATATTCAAGGAATGCTTGTCTGGAGCTCTGCACGACAACGTTCCGGTGAGACAAGGAAGTTTTGGTAGGACGCGGGAACCGTGGTGCACGAAGGCTGTGGTGAACATAGTCAGGAAGAAAAGAAAGGTGTATAAAAGGTTCAAAGAGCTAGGAGATGTTGGGGATCTAGAGAAGTATAAGGCTTATAGAAGAGAGCTTAAAAAGGAAATTAGGAGAGCCAGAAGGGGTCATGAGAAGGCCTTGGCTGGTAGGATTAAGGAGAATCCCAAGGCCTTCTACAAATATGTGAAAAGTAAAAGGATGAGAAGAGAAGGGATAGGACCTATAAAAGGTGAAGGGGGAAAAGTCTGTATGGAACCGGAAGAAATGGCAGAGGTGCTTAATGAGTACTTTGCCTCAGTATTCACGGTGGAAAGTGATCTGGGAGGATGCACTACAAGTTTGCGGCAGACTGAAAAGATTGAGTATGTAGATATTAAGGAAGCGGATGTGTTAGAACTTCTAAATGCTATCAAGATAGACAAGTCTCCGGGACCAGATGGGATGTACCCCAGGTTATTGTGGGAGGTGAGGGATGTCATTGCAGAGCCCCTGGCGATGATCTTTGCGTCGTCGATGGAGACGGGAGAGGTTCTGGAGGATTGGAGGATTGCGGACGTGGTCCCTATTTTCAAGAAAGGGAACAGGGATAGTCCTGGAAATTACCGACCGGTGAGTCTGACCTCAGTGGTTGGTAAGCTGATGGAGAGGCTTCTGAGGGACAAGATTTACGAGCATTTGGAGAAGTTTAGGTTGATTAGAAATAGTCAGCATGGTTTTGTAAAAGGCAGGTCGTGCCTTACAAGCTTAATTGAGTTCTTCGAAAATGTGACTGAACACATTGACGAAGGAAGAGCAGTGGACGTGGTGTACATGGACTTCAGCAAGGCATTTGACAAGGTCCCACATGCAAGACTTCTTGAGAAGGTGAGAGGCCATGGGATCCAAGGGGCTTTGGCCTTGTGGATCCAGAACTGGCTTGCCTGCAGAAGGCAGAGGGTGGTTGTGGATGGCTCTTTTTCTGCATGGAGGTCGGTCACCAGTGGAGTGCCCCAGGGATCTGTTCTAGGACCCTTGCTGTTTGTCATTTTCATAAATGACCTGGATGAGGAAGTGGAGGGATGGGTGAGTAAGTTCGCCGATGACACGAAGGTCGGTGGTGTTGTGGATGGTCTGGAGGGATGTCAGAAGTTGCAGCATGACATCGACAGGATGCAAGACTGGGCGGAGAAGTGGCAGATGGACTTCAACGCGGATAAATGTGTTGTGGTCCATTTTGGCAGATCCAACGGGATGAATGAGTACACTATCAAAGGTAGGAGTCTTAGCTGTGTGGAAGAGCAGAGGGATCTTGGGGTCTGGGTCCACAAGACTCTCAAATCGGCCTCCCAGGTGGAGGATGTGGTTAAGAAAGCTTACGGTGTACTGGCCTTCATTCATCGAGGGATTGAGTTCAGGAGTCAGGAGGTAATGCTGCAGCTTTATAGGACCCTTGTCAGACCACACTTGGAGTACTGTGCGCAGTTCTGGTCGCCTCACTATAGGAAGGACGTGGAAGCTATTGAAAGGGTGCAGAGGAGATTTACAAGGATGTTGCCTGGATTGGGAGGCATGCCTTATGAAGACAGGTTGAGGGAGCTGGGACTGTTCTCCCTGGAGAGACGAAGGTTGAGAGGCGACCTGATAGAGGTTTACAAGATGTTGAGAGGAATAGATAGGATGGACTCTCAGAGACTATTTCCCAGGGCTGAAATGGTCGTGATGAGAGGGCACAGATTTAAGGTGCAGGGAAGCAAGTACAAAGGGGATGCTAGGGGAAAGTTTTTCACTCAGAGGGTGGTGATTGAATGGAATCGGCTGCCGTCGGTGGTGGTCGAGGCTAACTCGCTGGGGTCTTTTAAAAGACTTCTGGATGAGTATATGGGATCCAATGGGATTGGGGGTTATAGATAGGTCTATGGCTGAGTAGGTTTTGATGTGTTCGGCACAACTTGTGGGCTGAAGGGCCTGTTTGTGCTGTAGTGTTCTATGTTCTATGTTCTATATATCAGGGCATCTTTGACCCTGTATAATTTATCGAATGGGCCACACCCATCATCCCTGTCCTGAAGCCTGACTGCATCATGTGGATCTGCAGGGACTACAATGTAACAATAAAGAGGAGAGCTCCACTGCCCTGCTCTTTACCCCATTCCCAGGATAAAGGACCTCAATGCTGGGTTTGCAGGGGCCTCAAATATACTAAGCTGGACTTAAGTCATGCTTATCAACAAATGGAATTGGAAAATGACTCCAGAAAGTTTGTTACAACAAATACTCACAATGGATTATATCAGAATGTCCAACTACCATTTGATGTCTTGTCCCTGCACCATTTTCCAGCAGAGTACGGAGAGCCTGTTACAGGGAATCCCCAAAGTGGCTGGATATTTGGATGATGTCTTGGTTACAGGTGTGTCTCCTGAAGAACATGGAATAAACCTGGAGAAAATCCTCAAGAGGTCTAAGGAACCGGCGTACATTCAAAATGTAAGAAATAGACCTGTCCAGCAGACAACCTGTACCCAGGTTCAAAGCAGATGTAAAGCAGTTGCATCCTCTCAAAGCCAAGTTGAAGGATATTGCAGGAGAACCTGCGACTGAGATGTGACAGAACTGAATTCCTTCCTTGGAATGGTCAATTACTATAGACAATTCCTGTTGAATGTATCAACATTCTGGCCCCAACACCAACTTTTTAAAAAGACTCAGCAATGGAAGTGGAGAGAAATACAGAAAGAGGCTTTTGCACAAATCAAACAGGCTTTATAATCATTGACATTGCTCATGCACTTTGACACAAGCAAGCTATTAATAATCACTTGTGACACCTCGCTGTACAGAGTGGGAGCAGTTCTTTCCTACAGTATTACAGATGGATGAAGAAACCAATTGCATTCGCTTCAGATCAAGTGCAGAGAAAAGATATTCACAAATCGACACGGGAAGCAGTCACCCACATGGTGAAGATATTTCATTAGTACAGCTGCGGATGGCATTTCACCGTTGAGTCCAACCATGAGCCATTGTTTGGGCTTTTCCATGAGGATAAGCTGCTGCTGCCTGTTGTCTCAGCCAGGTGCTGAGATGGGCCTTGCTGCTTACAGCATACCTTCCAGCATAGACTGTGAACACAGACCTCAAATATGGATGCAATGAGCTGTTCCCCACTGCCACAGAACATACTGTCACCGCGTATCGCATAAGGTTCGCTTTGTATTCCCTGGACACCCTGCCCGTCTCAGCTACTTTTTTTTCTGCATGGAGGTCGGTCACCAGTGGAGTGCCCCAGGGATCTGTTCTGGGACCCTTGCTGTTTGTCATTTTCATAAATGACCTGGATGAGGAAGTGGAGGATGGGTTAGTAAGTTCGCCGATGATACAAAGGTCGGTGGTGTTGTGGATGGTCTGGAGGGATGTCAAAAGTTGCAGCAGGACATAGACAGGATGCAAGACTGGGCGGAGAAGTGGCAGATGGACTTCAACGCGGATAAATGTGTAGTGGTCCATTTTGGCAAGAATAATGGGATGAAGGAGTACAATATCAAGGGTAGGAGTCTTAGCTGTGTTGTAGAGCAGAAGGATCTCGGGGTCCGGGTCCATAGGACTCTTAAATCGGCCTCGCAGGTGGAGGATGTGGTCAAGAAGATGTATGGTATACTGGCCTTCATTAATCAAGGAATTGAGTTTAGGAGTCAGGAGGTAATGATGCAGCTTTATAAGACCCTTGTCAGACCTCACTTGGAGTATTGTGCGCAGTTCTGGTCACCTCATTATAGGAAGGATGCGGAAGCTGTTGAAAGAGTGCAGAGGAGATTTACAAGGATGCTGCCTGGATTGGGGAGCATGCCTTATGAAGATAGGTTGAGGGAGCGGGGACTCTTCTCCCTGGGGAGACGAAGGATGAGAGGCGACCTGATAGAGATTTATAGAATGTTGAGAGGAATCGATAGGGTGGATTCTCAGAGGGTATTTCCCCAAGCTGAAATGGTCAATACGAGAGGACACAGATTTAAGGTGCAGGGAAGCAAATACAGAGGGGATGTTAGGGGTAAGTTTTTTCACTCAGAGGGTGGTGAGTGAATGGAATTGGCTGCCGTCGGAGGTGGTAGAGGTGAACTCACTGGGGTCTTTTAAAAGACTTCTGGATGAGTATATGGGAACTAATGGGATAGGGCGTTATAGATAGGTCTGTGGCCTGGTGGGTATAGATGTGATCGGCGCAACTCGTGGGCTGAAGGGCCTGTTTGTGCTGTAGTGTTCTATGTTCTATGTTCTATGTACTCACATTAAATTGTGGACAGTTAGGGACCCGTTGCTGTCAAAGGTTAAGAAAATGGTGTTGACAGGGTGGCACTTGGACAAGATATGAATGTCCAAGCTGTAGTTGTGCTATAGGAATGAAGTAACCTGTGAATATGTTATTGTGGAGGCCTGAGTCTTTGTTCCATTCTCAGCATCTTGTCCATTCTGGTCAGAGCAAAATTAAAATGTTGGCCAGAAGCTATGTCTGTTGCCCTGGCATTGACAGAGACATTGAATCAATGGTTTGCAGTGTGAATATTGTCAGACCCAGCAAGCATTACTGCAAACCTAAACCCTGGGGAGAGGCTGAGCTGCCCAGGGTCGAGGCTTCATATCGGTTTCATTGCACCCTTTAAGGGCACATTTTCTTAATCCAAGTGGCCGGACATTCAGCTCATGAGATCCACCACAGTCACATCTACTATTGAAAATCTGATGCAGAAGTGGGAAGGCAGTGATCAAATGCTATTATCGCTAGACTATCAATCCAGAAACTCAGCTAATGTCCTGGGGACCCGGGTTCGAATCCCACCATAGCAGATGGTGAAATTTGAATTCAATAAAAACAAATCTGAATTAAGAATCTCTTGATGATCATGAAAACTGTTGCCAATTGTTGCAAAAACCCATCTGGTTCACTAATGTCCTTCAGGGAAAGAAATCTCCAGAGCCACAGCAATGTGGTTGATTTTCAACTACCCTCCAAGGCAATTAGAAATGGGCAATAAAAACTGGCCAGTCAGCAACGCGCATGTCCCAAAGTGTTTGGGTCACACAGTGGGACAGCATTCACAGCTGACAAATGTCAGACTTTTGTCAAGTCTAACAGATTTGTCACATGTCAGCTCAGTCTCTGACTGTCCTATCCCAAATGGGCTGACAGAGTGAACCATGCAGATGTTCAAAGCTTCCATAAAGAAGCTCAGAGGCCATTGCCGCCTCGATTTGTGACCTTATCGCACACAGAAATTTAACTTTTAATGTACTGAAAGATGTTCAATCAAGCAAACCCGATTTTTGGCCAAAGTTATTTTTTTAAATATGCTGGGATTTCCAGTGGCCAAGCTGGGCTGAAACTTATCGAAGGTGTTAAATCTCACCTGTGGCTTCTTCAGCACGTTAACTAACAGAAAGCAAAGAGTGGGGGTAAATGGGTTTCTTTCTGGTTGGCGATCAGTAACTAGTGGTATGCCTCAGGGACCAGTGTTGGGACTGCAATTGTTTACAATTTACATTGATGATTGGGAGCTGGGAACCAAGTGTAGTGTGTCAAAATTCGCAGATAACACTAAGATGAATGGCAGAGCAAAGTGTGCAGAGAATGCTGAAAATCTGCAAAGACATATCGATAGTCCAAGTATGTGGACAAGAATCTGGCAAATGGAGTACAGTGTTGGTAAATGGGAGGTTGCCCATTTTGGTAAGGACAACAGCAAAATGGACTATTATTTACAAGGTAAAAATTGCACCATGCTGTTGTGCAGAGGGACCTGGGAGTCCTTGTGCATGAATCGCAAAAAGTTGGTTTGCAGGTGCAGCAGATAATTAAGAAGGCAAATGGAATTTTGTCCTTCATTGCTAGAGGGATGAAGTTTAAAAACAGCAAGATTGTCTTGCAGTCGTATATGGTGCTGATGAGGCCACACCTGGAGTACACTGTACAGTTTTGGCCTCTTGACTTGAGAAAGGACATACTGGCACTGTCGGGGTGCAGAGGAGACTCACTAGGTTGATTCCGGAGTTGAGAGGGTTGGCCTATGAGGAGAGACTGAGTAGGCTGGGGCTATATTCATTGGAATTCAGAAGAATGAAGGGAGATCTTATAGAAACATATAAGATTATGAAGGGAATAGATAAGATAGAAAAAGGGAAGTTGTTTGTACTGGTGGGTGAAACTAGAACTAGGGGGCATAGCCTCAAAATAAGCAGAAGCAGATTTAAGACTGAGTTGAGGAGGAAATTCTTCACACAAAGGGTTGTGAATCTGCGGAATTCATTGCCCAGTGAAGCAGTTGAGGCTCCCTCATTGAATGTTTTTAAGGCAAAGATTGAACAATAAAGGAATTAAGGGTTATGGTGAGCGGGCGGGTAAGTGAAGCAGAGTCCACAAAAAGATCAGCCATGATCTTATTGAATGGCGAGGCAGGCTCGAGGGGCCAGATGGCCGACTCCTACTCCTATTTCTTATGCTCTTATATTCTTGAAAGAAGTTGATTGTAGACATTTCGGAGCCAGTCTTTCCTTATATGGGCATTGGAATGTAAGTTATCTGCAGTAAGGCCTAACCACAGGCCTGGAGAGTCCAGAATCTGGCTCTGCCTGATTGGCCTAATCAAATGATATAATCAGATTTCTGATCAATTTATTGGCCGGCTGCTTTGGTTATAACAAAGAATTTATGTTCAGTGAAAACCCAGGATGAAAGTTCACAGAAAAAAACATCCTGAAGGAGACAAAAGCTGGTATCCATATGGCAAAACCCTGGCTACATTTCATATGCAAGTGAAATCCAATCTAAAACCAAGTGATGGTTCGTGAATAATCAGTTTGTTCATTGCAAGCATTGACAATTTTCTAAGCAGCTACAAATTAAAGAAAATTGTCTTTATGTATTTGAAGTCAATTTCATGTCTTTATTCACTATTACCGCACGTTTGTACAATAAATTGGTCAGTCTTTTGCAGCCCTACAATACTACACCTCACACCACCACTGGGGCTTGCATTGCTGCTAATGGGTCAGTACCAACGTTCCTCTTTTGGACTTGGGGTTGTCCAATTTGTTGAGGAGGGTGGAAGCCAAGCAAGCCTCTTAGAACCACCCTGACTGTCAGAAAGAGGACAGATGATGAGGAATTCTAGTGGAGAATCTGCCTGGGAAAATTGTGGAGAAGACAGGGCTGGTTTTGTGTGTGGTGAAGGTACACGGTGGTTGAGTAAAGAAACTTGTTGACTGCTTACACAGAAGTAGAGGCAACTCTGGGGGACAAGCAAGTGGGTCCTGTATTGGTTTTGTCCATACCAGCTTCTGAACTTGAGGCTTCAATGACCACAGTTGGAGTAAGAAAGTCTCTGACTTCATTGGCTGAACACAGTAAGAAGTCTCACAACCCCAGGTTAAAGTCCAACAGGTTTGTTTGATAGTAAAAGCCACTAGTTTTCGGAGCGCTGCCCCTTCATCAGGTGAGTGGGAGTTCTGATCACAAACAGAGCCTAGTGATTGCCAAGTGGCACACATCCACCCGCTGATGCAGCGGTCCCCCAATTCACCATGGCTCAGGACAAACCCCCCCTGTCCCCTGTAGCACATCAGACAGACAATATCGCCTCCTCCCCCCACCCCACACACCCGCAGCATATCAGATAGACATCGTTGCTTGGCGGTCACCAGGCAGGGGTGTTCTCTTCCTGTTGGGGAGCACTTCAGCGGTTATGGGCGTTTGGCCTCTGGTCTTCGGGTGGGTGTTCTCCAGGACGGCCTTCATGGCACGCAGCAATGTGGAGTCATTGGGCTGAGACTGGTGCTGAGTTCCGCGCGTGTGGGAACAGCTGAGGCCAGGATCTTGGGTTCATGTCACACTATCTGTAACCCCCACGACTTGCCTGGGCTTACAAAATCTCACTAACTGTCCTGGCTTGTGACAATACACATCTCTTTAACCTGTGCTTAACGGACTCTCGGTTCACATTGTCTGTACCTTTAAGACTTGATTGTTTGTAAAGACTCAAATTCCAACCATGATTTTGTAAATTTGTGTCTTTATATGCCCTGTTTGTGAACAGAACTCCCATCAGCTGACAAAGGGGCAGTGCTCCGAAAGCTAGTGGCTTTTGCTCCCAAATAAACCTGTTGGACTTTAACCTGGTGTTGTGAGACTTCTTCCTGTGTTTAAGAACATAAGAATTAGGAGCAGGAGTGGGCCACCCAGCCCCTCGAGCCTGCCCTGCCATTCAATAAGATCACGACTGATCTGTAATGGTTCAGTACCACTTTCCCACTTTCTCCCCATAACCCTTAATTCCGTTGTCAATCAAAAATCTATCCACTCTTGACTTAAATATATTCAGCGAAGAAGCCTCCACCACTCCAATGAGTAGAGAATTCCAAAGATTCACCATCCTTTGCGTAAAGAAATTCCTCCTCAACTCTGATCTGAACTGCCCCCTGCAATCTTGAGGCTGTGCCCTCTAGTCCTGCTATCTTTGCTAAGCGGGAAGAGTCTCTCAACCTCTACCCTATCCATCCCCTTCATTATCATATGCATCTCTATAAGATCCCCTCTCAGCCTTCTAAACTCCAACAAGTACAAACCTAGCCTATTTAGTCTCTCCTCATAATGCAACACCCTCATCTCCGGTATCAGCCTAGTGAATCTTTTCTGCACCGCCTCCAAGGCCAATATATCCTTCCTCGAATGTAGTGACCAAAACTGCACACAGTACTCCAACTGCAGCCTCACCAGTACCCTATACAGCTGCAAAAGTACCTCCCTGCTTTTATATTCTATCCCCCTAGCTCTAAAGGCCAACATTCCATTCGTCTTCATGATCACCTGCTGCACCTGCAGACTGGGTTTTTGCGATTCGTGCACAAGGACCCCCAGGTCCCTCTGCACCATCGCATGCTGCAGCTTTTCTCCATTTAAATAGTAATCCTTCCAACCATTATTCTTACCGAAGTGGATAACCTCACACTTGCTAACATTATACTCCATCTGCCAGGTCCTCACCCACTCACTCAACCTATCCAGATCCCTCTGCAGGCTTTCCACACCCTCCACACAATTTGCTTTTCATTCATCTTCGTGTCATCAGCAAATTTCGTCACCCTGCACTCAGCCCCTTCCTCCAGATCGTCTGTGTAAATGGTAAATAGTTGAGGCCCCAGCACCGATCCCTGGGGCACTCCACTAGTCACCAGCTGCCATTAATACCTACTCTCTGCTCCCTGTTAGACAACCACTCCTCTATCCAGTCTAACACCCTACCCCTGACTCCCTGCACCTTAACCTTGTGCAGCAATCTTTTATGAGGCACCTTATCAAATGCCTTTTGGAAATCCAAAAACACCACATCTACCGGTTCCCCTCTATCTACCGCACTAGTCACTTCCTCATAGAACTCCAATAAATTCGTCAAGCACGACTTCCCCTTAACGAATCCGTGCTGCGTCTGCCTGATCAGTTTGTATCTAGGTGCCTCGTTATTTCTGCTTTGACGACAAATTCAAGCATTTTTCCTACTACAGATGTTAAACTAACAGGCCTATAATTCCCTGCCTTTTGTCTTCTACCTTTTAAAACAGCGGCGTAATATTAGCTGTTTTCCAATGTTCCAGCACTTTCCCAGAGTCCAGCGAATTCTGAAAGATAATTACCAGGGCATCCACTATCACCTCTGCCATTTCCTTGAGAACCCTGGGATGCATTCCTTTCAGTTCTTTCAAAGCCGGCAACTCTACATTCATTGGCTGAGACAGAAGACGGGACCAGCAACAGCCGACATCAGAGTGAGCTAATCCATCCACATTCTGTGGATCCTCTATCATCAATTTATGAGGGTTCCTGTCAGGGTTTCCGAAAGGGTCCTGAACTTTCAAGACAGATAGGCATTAACACCGCCACCCCCCTCAGTGCCCCTAATGTAATCCTATTGTTTGTATACCTATGTGTATATCTATCCCTCTCTTTTGTTTTGTCATAGGTATAGCTCACAAAGTTGAGGGGTGGGGAATGGAGTGTGATAGCGTAGCCCCTTTAAGAAGTGAGTCTTCATGGGCCACCTGACCACCTTGTCTAATGGAGTGGAAGAGGGTTTGGCAGATGGAGTACAATATTGGTAAATGTGAGATCATCCATTTTGGGAAGAATAACAGCAAAATGGACTATTATGTAAATGGTAAAAATTGCAGCATTGTGCTGTGCAGAGGGACCTGGGTGTCCTTGCACAAAAATCACAGGGAGTTGGTTTGCAGGTGCAGCAGGTAATGAAGAAGGTAATTGGAATTTTTCCTTCATTGCTAAAGGGATGGAGTTTAAAAACAGTGAGGTTATGTTGCAGCTGTATAAGGTGCTGGTGAGGCCACATCTGGAGTACTGTGTACAGTTTTGGTCTCCTTACCTTATGGCTAACACGAGGGGACATAGCTTTAAATTCAGGATAGTTATAGAACGGATGTCAGAGGTAGGTTCTTTACTCAGAGGATAGTAAGGGCATGGAATGCCCTGCCTGCAGCAGTTGTGGACTCGCCAATGTTAAGAGCATTCAAATAGTCAGTGGATAGGCATGCGGATAGCATTGGAATAGTTTAGGTTAGAGAGTCATTAGATTAGCTCCATTGGCGGCGCAACATCAAGGGCCAAAGGGCTTGTACTGCGCTATAATGTTCAATGTTCTATGTTACTTAAGAAAAGATATACTGGCACTGAAGGGGGTGCAGAGGAGATTCACTAGGTTGATTCTGGAGTTGAGAGGGTTGGTTTATGAGGAGAGACTGAGTAGACTGGGGCTATACTCATTGGAGTTCAGAAGAATGAGAGGAGATCTTATAGAAACATATAAGATTGTGAAGGGAATCGATAAGATAGAAGCAGGGAAGTTGTTTCCATTGGCAGGTGAAACCAGAACTAGGAGTCATGACCTCAAAATAAGGTGGGGGCAAATTTAGGACTGAGTTGAGGAGGAACGTCTTCACAAAAAGGATTGTGAATCTGTGGAATTCTTTGCCCAGTGGAGCAGTTGAGGTTACCTCATTGAATGTTTTTAAGGCAAGGATAGATAAATTTTTGTACAGTAAAGGAATTAAGGGTTATGGTGAGCGGATGGGTAAATGGAGCGGAGTCCACAACAAGGTCAGCCATGATCTTATTGAATGGCGGAGCAGGCTCAAGGGGCCAGATGGCCGACTCCTGCTCCTAGTTCTTATGTTCTTATGACCAGGTTACTAGGCTGGAACCAATGGAGCGTGAGCACTCAAACCTCGGACAATCAGGAAAGAGGGCACACTCATGTCCCTTGGTCTGAGAGGGGGCAGAACGAGTTGGTGAGGGGATGTTGTTGAGAGCAGAGCTTTGTTGTGTTATAAATAGTTTCTTCTCAATGAATAAATCTTCATGTTTTATATCTGCCACACCAAGTCACCTCGAGTTCTCACATGAATACAAGTGGAGTGCCGGTGTTTATTGTGCGGAGAGTTGAGTGTACAAGTCAGGAAGCCATGTTGCTGCTGTACAGGACCTCGGTGAAACAGCAACAGCAGTACTGATTGTCTGTTCTCCCTCTCCCGACTTAAGAAAGGATATAATTGTATTAGAAATAGTTCAGAGAAGGTTCACTCGACTGATTGCTGGGATGAAGAGATTATCTTCTGAGGAAAGGTAGAACAAGTTGGGCTTATACCATTGGAGTTCCGAAGAGGATGTTTCCATTTGTGGGCAAGTCTCAAACTCAGGGCAGTTTAAAAATAAAGAGCTTCCATTTCAGACTGAGGAGATTTTGTTTTCTCTTGGAGGGTGGTTTATCTGCAGAGTTCTCTTTCCCACACAATAGCGGCTGGTTCATCGTATCTACTTGAGGCTGAGATCAACAGATTTTTAAAGCACGAGAGATGAGGGTTATGGGGAAAGGCAGGAAAGTGGAATTGAGGCCACAGTCAGATCAGCCATGATCTTATTGAATGGTATAGCAGATTTAAAGGGCCAAATGGTCTACCCTTAATTCATCTACGTTCAACTATGTGAGAATTCCCCACTCATGCTAATGAAGGAACAGGCATTTCACTTTCAGATTAAATGCTGAAATGTTCAACTTTCTGACAAAACAATTAAACTAAAATGATCAAACTAAAGGACAAGCATGGAAGCACTCCTCAAAAAAGTGTGTGGGGGGGGAGGTGGTGGGGAGAGCTACCCTCAACAAAAACAAAGTACAAAGGAAACTTAAAGTATTAAAGCAAAATGTGACTAAAAGCGTCAGTCATACACCCGAATCCCGACAGTGTCCAACAAGTATGGCAGGCCTCCAGGGTGCGCATGGACACTGCATGCTGTCCACGGACACTCGGTCAAACAGTCAAATGAGACAATCTGCTCGGTTGCCCACTGCCTGGACCTGGTTACAGCACGTTTGTGTAGGCCCAGGAGTAGGTTCACCAGAAGGTCTTCCTCCTTCCCTACTCCACTCATGGGATAGAGAATCTGGTGAACTGGTGCAACGTCAATAATCTCTCTCTCAATGTCAGCAAAACAAAGGAGATAGTCATTGACTTCAGGAAGCATAGATGAGGACATGTCTCTGTCTAAATCCATGGGAACAAAGTAGAAATGATCAAGAGCTTCAAGTCTTTAGATGTTGAGATCACCAACAACCTGTCCTGGTCCCCCCTCCATTCAAAAGTATAGTTAAGAAAGTCCACCAACATCTCTACTTCCTCAAAAGACAAATTTGGCATGTCCGCTATGACTCTCACCAACATTTACTGATACAACCAGAAAGAATGCTTTCTATTGTGTATCACAGCTTGGTGTGGGCTCCTGCTCTGCCCAAGACAACAAGGAACGACAAAGAGTCATGAGCAAAGCCCTGTCAATTAGACAAACCAGTCCTCCATCCACTGACACTGTTTACACTTCCTGCTGCCTTGGAAAAGCAGCCAGCATCATCAAAGACCCCTGGACATACTCTCTTCCAAATTCTTCCATCGGGGAAAAGAATACATACCAACTAACTCAAGAACAGGCAAGAGGCTTACTAATAGGTTCCAGACCATTATCTGGAATGATCCCCCAAGGCATATTAAATAAACTGAAAACAGCTCTTTTATCATGTATGATTGTTGCCCTTGACGTATTGTGCTATTGTCGGATAATAGCATACTTGGTAAAGTAGTCAATATAAAAATGAAGTCAGTGCAGTTAACATAAAAGAAGTTGGACATGATTTTGGACCAAAGATGGACAGGAGCTTCAGGTGGAATCGATGGTTCTTTTGCTGACTCGGTAGATGCTGTTGACATTCTTCACACTTCTTGATGACAACTTCAATGACTTCCTGAGAGATGTCTAGCTCATGCTGGTATGGCCAAAATGGTCTTGAGTGTTTGTGGACATGCTGAATTGATTCAGGCCATTAGCTGATGATTTCGTAGTTTCTGAGGTGTAGAATCTTTCCTGATAGTTGCTTGCATTTGCATTGCACAAAACATATCAGATCAATTCACGGATTTGCATTTTCCTGTTGAGAAAATGAAACTGTTGAGAAATGGGAAGGCTGAAAATGAGCCCAGTGATCTTGGAGTGCTGTGGGTTTGGAGGAGATTTCAGAGATAGAGAGGGGTGAGGCCACGGAAAGATTTGAAAACAAGGATGAGAACATTAAAACCGAGGTATGGTTAGACTGCGAGCCAATGTAAGGACAGGGTGATGTGTAAATTGGACTTTATATGAGTTAGGATATGGGACAGCAGAATTTTGGATGAGGATAAGTTTGCAGGAGAATGGACAGAGGGGTAGGTGGTCGGTGTTGGAGGGTGAATTGAAAAGAGGGTGAATTGAAAATACCTGGGCCCCAGGGTTAAAAGATCAATCTATTAACTCACTGTTGTTTGAAGTTTATCATCATTGAGCCCTCAACATTGACATCAATTTAAGCTCTCAGATTCTCTGTTATATGCTGTGTCTTGCTCACTTGGTTTGGATTGTTACCAAAAGCAGAAACACTTTGGGCGACTCATCACATAGCTTTCAGGGGTGCTGTTTATCATGCAGGTGCTGTATCTCGTCATGGAACTGTTAAGTTGCTCTGGGGAGGGCTAATTCTACTTGTGGTGAGAGTTGTACCATTCCTCGCATACCATGTCTATATGAGGAATTGCGTGTGCTATCTGAGATCTGTCTGATATGATCCCTCCCATGTTTTCCATCTGATTATTTGGACTTGCTCCCATCCAGATGCAGCTCTTGGAGAATGGCCATCCCACTGTCCGGGCCTCTGAGCTTCAGAAGGGCCACAGACTGATTGTCAGGATCATTTATACACTTGTCATTCCAGGAATAGACTTATTGGGGTGGCATTTATTGTGGCTTTTTATTTTTGGTTTCTTCTACATAAGAATCTTACTGAGTGAGTGCGTGAAAGATTATCAATACATTTCTGCGTGCACTGACAACACCCAGCCTTACCTCACCTCTCAAACCCTCCACCATCTCCAATCTCTTCCATATCCTTTATTGGCTGAGCAAATATTGTCCCCAAGTAAATATTGGACTAACCAAACTTTGACCTTCGACACCTTCATAAATTCAGTTCCCTCAGAAGCAACTTCATTGCTCTCGCCAGAAACCAGCTGAGACTTCACCAATCTGCTCGCAAACCGGGTGTCGCATATGACCCTGAGCTGAACCTCTGACCATATAATGGTGCTATCATTAACACTACCTGTTTTCACCTCTGTAAAATCGGTTGACTTTGCCCCGTCTCAGTTGATCTGTTGTGAAACCCCCATTTACAGTTCGGTTACCCCAATCTTCGGCACAGACCAGTTGGACTAAAGGGCCTGTTTCCATATTATATTGCTTAATGACTCTACTCAACTGTTCCAGTGCACTCCTGGCTGTTCTGCCAGGTTCTATCCTCTATAAATATAAACTCGTTCAGACCTCAACTAGCCATGTCTTAATTCGCACCAAGTCCAAACCAAGAAGGGCTTGTCTTATAAGGAAATGTTGAGCTGGTTATGTCTGTACTGAGTGGAGTTTAAATGAATGAGTTGTGATTGTATCAAAACAGATAAGGTTCTGAAAGGGTATGGCAGAAAAGAATGCCCGCCCTCAGGAGGGAATCGAGAACTGAAAGATATATTCATAATACTTTCCGCAATGGCCCTTGTGCAACTTCTCTGACACTCATCTTCTCAATGGTGGCGGAATAGTCACTCTGACCTCCCACAGGAAACATCCTGATTCTACTCACACTCCAATTTTCTCGAGGAGTGTGGTTTTAACTTGGGTGTTAACTCAGCTCTTCTCTCACAATACCATATCCATCACTTCTGAGAATATTGGATTGCTCAAGTGAACTTCCTCACTTATTCAGATTGATAAGTGAACCGTCTACCTGGTCAAAAGTAGAAGATACTTCCATTTGAATAGTTTGACAAACGACTAGCTGACAAACTACTTGGTAGTGGCAATCTTGCCTGTCTATCCACATTACAATGTAGACTTGATTGTTGATACTTGATGGTATAAGTGTTTGCAGACAACAGCAATGCCCATCTCTACTTGCTGCCAGCGACGGAATCCCACACGAGGCAAAAATGATAGTTAATGTACAATGGTCCATCAACAATATGAACTTTCTTCCAGACAAGGATTGGTGGAATTTCTTTATTCCAAAGATAATCCGGAATGTCTCCCTGTTGATTTGTGCGGAATTACTTTCTGCTTTGCTGAATGTTCACAATGCAAAGGCAATGGATCTTTCTCCACCTGATGGAATGATGTGGGTAAGCTCTGCTCCAACAACAGGATGAGATGTGTCACACAAAGAACAAAGAACAACACAGCACAGGAAACAGGCCCTTCGGCCCTACAAGCCTGCATGGCCCATTTTAACATTCAGTGAGTGCCACATTCCTATCCTTCTTCTACCTACGCCTTTTGTCTACGCCTCTTGGACTCTACAATAAAGAGGTGCGAATTGTAGGGGTAGGACCAAAATATTTTAGAACTCCAGATTTGAACAACACTTCTTTAGCTTGTGTAAAGAGGTTATTGCATTGATCTGACCACATCCACTTCATTGTTCAAACACAACAGGTTATGAAAACAGGTTTTAAAGTGGTTGCCAAATTGGAAACAAATCTTCCATGTAGTTCCATATAGGTGTTATATTGTTGAAGCCTGGGGAGCAATATGAGGCACTTTTGACGAGGCAGAGGTGGCTTCTAAGCAGGAACTGTAGACAGGATTATTTAGTCTGCTCAGCACATGCCTATGGAGACCCCAGTGATGTCACAGAGTGATCACGTGACCATCTCTTAAAAGCGCCCTGCAACAACGCAGTAATTCCCCAAATCCATAATTAATTATAGCTGGTGAATATTGTGAGGTGCAGGTACCTCTGTGACAGGCTTGACCTTTGAAGAAGATTTCTGAAGGCCTGTGCATCACATGTCCCAAATACTCAATGGAGGATTGGTGTAACTCACTCTTGTCCTTACAGACTCTCAGACCAGAGTCTCCCAATCTCTGGAGAGTAGCAACCAAGTTCCAAAGCTATTCCTCTTTTTTTCCAGTGACCAGAGGTCATGCGGGTAGCCCTGGATTCCACTCAGCACTCAGGATCTGATCCATTAGCCTTTGAAACAATGCAGGAGCAGATGTGATCCCAAACAGCAATCATTGGTACCAGAACAAGCCTTCGCATATCACATTTGGCAGAAGTTCCTGTATCTTTTGGTCTATTTATTTGTAAATAAGCCTGGCTCAGGTCAATTTTGCTAAAATGTTGGCCTCCTGCCAATCCTGCAAATAAAATCATCAATATGGACTAGTGGATGTTGTTCCACACACAACACTGGGTTAAGGGTGACTTGGAAATCTCTGCAAATCCATACGGATCCATTCTTCACCGTGACTGGTACTATTGGTGTGGTCCAGTCACTAATGCTGACAGGTTCCAGAACTCCACAACTTCACAGTTTTTTCCAAATCAGCTTCTATTTTCAGTCTGATATCAGCCTGCAAGCATTTTGCTTGCCTTCTTCCTTTAATCTTCAATTTAACTCTGATATCTTTCATACTCCCCAATTCCCCGTCAGACACAACAGGGGGTTTCTTTCCAATTATTCGAAGGCCTGATGTTCCATTGGTCATCAGGCTGACTTCAGTCCAGTCCGGTTGAGTCTCTAACCATGTTTGACCCATCAATGCTGGATGAAGGCCCTTTACTACACATGGAAATCTGCTGTTTGTCCGTTAAGTTGCACAGAAACTTCAATGCGTCTCTTCAGTGGAATGACTTCCCCCCATGTACGTCTTCAACACAATTCCTGAAGTTTTCAAGGGACTGAGTTTCTCCATGTTATCAGTTTCTGACGCCAGTGAGACTGTTGCCCCAGTGTCAGCTTCTATCCTTACTGACTGTCCATCCAGCAGTGGAGTGGCTCAGTATCTATTCACAGCCCCAGCACTGGCTGGCACACTCTGTGATAATTCATCCTCAAACTGTAACTCACTTTGTTTCTCTTGACCTTTTGGACAGCACGGATATTTCTTTTTAAATCTGTTTACATGCTGTTTTGATTTGTTCTGGCTTCTTATTACTTCTACTTGTAGTTTGCTTTTTCTTCCAGTAGGCACACTTTATATGATCTTCTTTTTCACAGTTTTTGTATATTATGTCCTTACGCCAGCATTCTGTAGCTGAATTCCCGACACTCACACATCAGTGACATGTACGAGTTTCAAAACTCTTAGGTGTTGATCCATCACCATTTTATGTATTAAGTTGCTGAGCTTCTTTTGCAGCCAGTTCCGTAGATACAGCAATTTCCATGGCCTTCTCCAGAGTAAGGCTACTCTCGATTAGCAACCATTTCTGTATTGCTTCACTACACAGACCACAGATAAATCTGTCCTGGATTGTATCGTTCACAACATCACCATGCTCACAATACTTTGAAAATCTTCTTAATATAGCCATAAACTGAGCAATCGACTTCCCCTCTTGATTTATTTTGTGCAATCACCAAAAGTGAAAGCTTGCAGGATCTCCACAATTTGTTCATATGTTTTAGCACCTGGCTTCTCCAGTTGCACGAAACTTCTGAGGAGATAAAATATTTCTTCCCCATCACACTCAGGAACATGGGCATCCTGATATATTCAGTTATTTTGTTTGCCTGTGTAAAATAGTCAAAATGTTCAGTACAGGAGCCCCATCTTTCCACATTTTTATTGAAAGAATCCATGGTGCTGACAACTCTCATTATTTTCTTCCTAATCAAGATTCAGTGTATGTACATTTTGCAACATGTTTCCAGTAGTTTCCTTGCTTTCCCTGTGTAAACTACCTGTCTCCAGCTTTTTTTTAAACAGCCCCAGCTCTATAATCTTCTGCAGAGGATAGTTACTCACAACTACCTTGCCTATGATGTCTGGAGCACATGCTAGAACTTTACTTCTAGGTCTTCTTTCCCCACCTTCTGTAACTTCTTTTATTTCCTGCCAGGTAGCTAGCAAATGCCAGCCAATGTTCTCATCGCCATATTGTGTTAGCTATTCCTACACATTTGCAATGAATGTGAAAGCCCACCCCTTATTCTTCCTTAATTATCTCTCTGAGAAACTGACAGCCGTGAGGACCCCGTGTGAAATGAATGTGGGGCACCTTGACTGAGGTGCTGTGCATCACAATGTAGCTGAATGGTTAACACTGAGGTGTCAAGAGTTCGGTCCTTCTCCAAGGATTCAAGCACATTATTCAAATTGGTACATACAAACTGACTATGTTTTGAAAGTATTGCATTGACTGTTAGCACTTTGGGACATCTGTGCAAAATAATTTCAATTTTCTGCCTCAAAAACATCTACAATTCATAGAACATAGAACACACAGCACAAATAGGCCCTTCGGCCCACAAGTTGTGCTGATCATATCTATATTTACCAGGCCATAGAACTATCTGTAACTCCCAATCCCATTAAATCCCATGTACTCATCCAGAAGTCTCTTAAAAGACCCCAGCGAGTTCGCCTCTACCACCACTGACGGCAGCCGATTCCAATTAACTCACCACCCTCTGAGTGAAAAACTTACCCCTGACATCTCCTCTGTATTTGCCCCCCCAGTATCTAAAACCTGTGAGCTCTTGTAGCGACCATTTCAGCCCTGGGAAATAGCTTCCAAGAATCCACCCTATCTATTCCTCTCAACATTTTATAAACCTCTATCAGGTCGCCTCTCAATCTTCGTCTCTCCAGGGAGAAGAGTCCCAGCTCCCTCTTCATAAGGCATGGCCCCCAATCCAGGCAACATCCTTGTAAATCTCCTCTGCACTGTCTCAATAGCTTCCACATCCTTCCTATAGTGAGGCGACCAGAACTGCACACAATACTCCAAGTGGGGTCTGACAAGGGTCTTATAAAGTTGCATCATTACCTTCTGACTCCTAAACTCAATTCCTCTATTAATGAAGGCCAGTATACCATATGCCTTCTTGATCACATCCTCCACTTGCGAGGCAGATTTAAGAGACCTATGGACCCGGATCCCAAGATCCTTCTACTCCTCAACACTGCCAAGACTCCTACCCTTGATATTATACTGCTTCATCCCATTGGCTTTTATTGGTAGGGGGTTTGAATTTCGGAGCCGCAATGTCATGTTGCAACTGTACAAAACTGTGGTGCGGCTGCACTTGGAGCATTGTGTACAGTTCTGGTCCCCACATTATAAGAAAGATTTGGAGGCATTGGAAAGGGTGCAGAGGAAGTTTACCAGGATGTTGCCTGGTATGGAAGGAAGGTCTTATGAGGAGAGGCTGAGGGATTTGAGGTTGTTTTCATTAGAAAGAAGGTGGCTAAGAGGAGACCTTATTGAAACATATAAGATGATTAAAGGTTTAGATAGGGTGGACAGTGATAGCCTTTTTCCTAGGATGGAGAACGCTAGCACGAGGGGACATAGCTCTAAATTAAGGGGTGGTAGTTATAGGACGGATGTCAGAGGTAGGTTGTTTACCCATAGGGTGGTAAGGGTATGGAATGCCCTGCCTGCTACAGTTGTACATGTGCCAAGTTTGGGGGCGTTTAAGAGGTTAGTAGATAAGTTTATGGATGAAAAGGGAATGGTTTAAGTTAGAGGGTCATTGCTTTTTCTTAATTGGTCGGCGCAACATCGAGGGCCGAAGGGCCTGTTCTGCACTGTAATGTTCTATTGGTCCTGCCAAAATGGACCACTACACATTTATCTGCGTTGAAGTCCATCTGCCATTTCTCTGCCCAGTCTTGCATCCTATCTATGTCTTGCTGCAACTTCAGACATCCCTCCAGACTATCCACAACACCCCCAACCTTCGTATCGTCGGTGAACTTACTAACCCAGCCCTCCACTTCCTCATCCAGGTCATTTATGAAAATGACAAACAGCAAGATTCCTAGAACAGATCCCTGGGGCACTCCACTGGTGACTCTTAAATTCATGACAACATTTTCAGTCTCACTGAGAGAATAAGGAAGTTAGGGTTGTTCTATTCAGAGCAATTGTTTGATGTATGTGCCAATAACCTTCCAGAAATCAACGAATTGATTGTAAAAAATGGGACATTTTCAGGATACTATTAGTCACTATGTAGACACAGTCTCTTTCTTTCCAAGAGTAGCTTCTTGAATGTTACGTCTGACAGTGTTTTTGTTTGAACTAATTTTTCTTGCAGTTTGATTACCGACAAAACACATCAGACTAGAAATTTGTTTTGGGTAGTTATCCAAGTGTAGGATAGGCAGTAGGCTGGGATGGTGCGAATGGACTGGGCCTCAAATCAAAGTTGTCAACTCAAACAAACAAATTTCTGCATGTTCCATCATGTGATGGCCTCCCTTCAACAATCCTATATTCATTTCTCCATTGGTCACTAACATGTCCATCCCTACCTTCCAACCCAACTGGAAAGTCAACTGAATCTCTGTCATCCAACTGGATAATTCTTAACAGTCCTTCGCCTTCTCATTAGCAACACACAAAGCTGTTGAAAGAATTTGTTTAGTTGATGGTTTCTCTTGAATTTTATGCTGGCAGCAAAGTTGAGGGAGATTGGTCCTCAATTCTCAGAACTATCTGGAGCAATTCTAGAGGATTAATAATCTCTTGGCAGAAGCTTCCAGAAGCATCTTGCCATATTTGAGAGCACCAGTTTGGCCCTGATATCCTCAGGAAGTGCTGAGGATTTTGGAGGATGGGGGATGTTTGGAGAAGGAGAATTGTACAGGACAAGGCGGGACTAAGCAAAGCATCCTTTAATAATGTACCGCATGTTGCGTCGCACAGGATGTAGGATGAGGTATCTAAATGGATACAAAATTAGCTTGATTACAGAAGCCAGAAGGTGGTTGTAGAGGATTGTTTTTCAAACTGGAGGCCTGTGACCAGCAGTGTGCCTCAGAGATTAGCGCTGGACCCACTGTTATTTGTCATTTATATTAATGATTTGGATGAGAATATAGCAGACATGGTTAGTAAGTTTGCAGATGACACCAAGATTGGTGGCATAGTGGACAGTGGAGAAAGTTATCTCAGATTGCAATGGGATCTTGATCAGTTGGGCCAATGGGCTGACGAATGGCAGATAGAGTTTAATTTAAATAAATGTGAGATGATGCATTTTAGTAGATCGAACCAGAGCAGGACTTAATTAATGGTAGGGAGCTAGGGAGAGTTACAGAACAAAGAGGTCTCTGGGTGCATGTTCATAGCTCCTTGAAAATGGAATCGCAGGTGGACAGAGTAGTGAAGAAGGCATTCAGCATGGTTTCATTGGTCAGAACATTGAACACCAGGAGTCAAGATGTCTTGTACAAGACATTGGTAAGGCCACACTTGGAATACCGTGTACAATTCTGGTCACCCTATTATAGAAAGGATATTATTAAATAGAAAGTGTGCAGAAAAGATTTACTCAGATACTACAGGGACTTGATGGTTTGGGTTATAAGGAGAGGCTAGATAAACTGGGACTCTTTTCTCTGGAGCTTAGGATACTGAGGGGTGATCTTACAGAGATTTATAAAATAAAAAGGGACATAAATCAGCTCAATAGTCAATATCTTTTCTCAAAGTAAGGGGAGTTTAAAACTAGAGGGCATAGGTTTGAGAGGTAAGAGATACAAAAGGGTCCAGAAGAGTAATTTTTTCACAAAGAGGGTGGTGAGTGTCTGGAGCAAGCTGCCAGAGAGAGTAGTAAAGGCGGGTACAATTTTGTCTTTTAAAAAGCATTTAGACAGTTACATGGGTAAGATGGGTATAGAAGAACATGGGCTATATGCTGGCAATTGGGACTAGTTTTGAGTTAAAATAAAGGACGGCATGGAGAAGTTGGGCCGAAGGGCCTTTTTCCATGCTGTAAATCTCTGTGGAGAGATTCGTGATTATTCTTCAGCCCTGCTCAACACTTTCCCATGCCTCCCCTAACCCTCCACATATTAATATATTTACTGAGAATTACTTAGGATTACAGCACAGAAATTATCATTCAGTACAATAACATTTATGCCCCTACTGAGCCTCTTCATCTCAACCCACCCTTATTTCTCTCTCATTATGTGATTATCTTCCTTTGATTCATTCTCAGGCTCAGAGTGTCAATGGCAATGTCAATATTTTCCATTCCTAATTGTGATGTGGCGATGTCAGCCTTGGACTGGGGTAGGAAGTCTCACAACACCAGGTTAAAGTCCAACAGGTTTATTTGGAATCATGAGCTTTCAGAGCGCTGCTCCTTTATCAGGTGAGTGTTCCTAATTGTGCAGGTGAGCTGCCTTATTCAACTGCTGCTGTCCCTGTGATATAGGTACATCCATAGTGCTGTTAGGGAATGAGTTCCAGGATTTTGACCCATTGACCTGAAGAAGCAATGTGATATTTTCAGGTCAGGATGGTGTATGGCACCTTTAAATGTCTGGATCCATCTTGAAGAAGAGGAGAAATAAGAGAGGGAAGAGAATGACTGACTTGTCCAAAAAATGCAGTAAACAAAACTGCTGGGAAGCAATGCTGGTAACAGACTCCTGCGTTGCTAGGCTATATTCTGGCCAATCAAAGGCCCATTGCCTTGTAATAGGAGAGGAATGTTGCTGAGGAGAATTAATGTTTTTGTGCTTTGTTCATTGTTTTTGGCCATCGATCTAAATCGTCTGTAAAAATTCTCATGTAGAAACAAAACTCCAATACACAAGGATTTGCAAAAATGCATTGGGTGTTACCGGAGATAAATTGTGTGTCCATGTTCCTGCTGTGGTGTGTTCAAAGCATTGGGATAACAACAGGGAGGCAAAGAGAGAAAATTGCAGCTGGAGGTAATGGCGTTCCAATGCATCTTGTCCTTCTGGGTGGGAAGGGATGCAGGTTTGAAAGCTGCTGTCCAGGGAACCTTAGTGAGTTGATTTTAACTTCCCTTTGGAAAGAAAATACTCCAACATTTTTGGAGAAGGGGAGAGTCTTTAATTGTTGATTTAAAAGAACAACTGATTCAAAAATCCCAAAGCCTGAATGAAAAAGGCCAGAAGTGATTGAATCTGAACAGACTTTAGCCCCAAAGTAGGTGTGCTGTCCCTCATTAGCATACGTAAAGGACCTCAGGCTTTGTTTAGGAAATTGCTGAGGTTGCCTGAACATCACTCAGTCCAATCTGGCCTTGGATATTCAGGTACCTTTGGACACTCGACAGCAAGAACAAAACATAAAAGCAACATACCTCTCCTTGTACAAGGCAATGGGACTTTGATTGGTCAGAATATAGCCCAGCAGGAATTCGTTAGGGCAGCCTTAAGGAGATTATGATTGAAACTACTTAGAGATCCTGGCAAAGCAGAGACGGTTTGACCAGACTGGATTGAGGTCAGCGGGACAAGGTGTTATGTGGGAGGTATTATTCGTGGGTTTGTCTCTTCAAATCAATAAAAATATTTTGAATAACCCTTTATCCAGCAGACTCTAGCCAACTGCAAAGTCATTCCTTGGGTAAACCTGCCCCTATGTGAAGATTTCCAAGTTCAGAGAATACTACGCATCATGCTGAGTATTTGCTACTTGTGTTGAACACTCAGGAATACTCTGAACAGTTCTGGTTCAGAGAAGAGGACATTGAGGCACTGTGAGAAAATGCAAAAAGGATTTATAAAGAAACAAAGGACAGTAGAGCTCAGGATCAGGCCCTTTGGCTCATCAAGCCTGACACGTGCTGAGGGCTGAGTCAGTCAGGACTGAGATGATGAGAAATGTCTTCACTCAGAGGGTTGTCATTTACTGAAATTCTCGAGTTGCGAATTAATGAGTAACTCTGAGGCTGAGAAATCTTTTGCACTTAGGGATTTAAAAAATTTCCTTCACAGGAGTGGCTAGCAGGACATATTTGTTGCCCATTCCTAATTGCCCTTGAGAAGAGATTCAAGGGATTTGGGGATAGGGTAGAAAGGTGGAATTGATGTACGAGCTCAGCCATTTTACTAAACAAAGACCAAACTCTAAGATGGCACCGGAAGGAATTCTGCCCAGCATATCTTCTAATTCTATCTTTTAATCTCATTCTATGCTTCTAAAACTTTATTCTAACTCTTTTAAACTCTCTAACAATGCTTTAATTCAATTTCTTACAGATTCTTTCTCTCCACCCTAGCTATAACTGTAACAGTATCTTCTGCACTCTCTCCTTTCAGATAGCAGTGGTTAAGTTCTGGAATCCATTGCTTGAGAGTGTGCTGGAGATAGATTCAATCAAGGCAGTCAAGAAGGAATTAGACTGTTATCTGGAAAGGAAGAAAGTGTGAGGATACAGGGGGAAGGTGGAGGAATGGCACAAGGTGAATAGATCGTTCAGAGCCGATGGGCCAATGGCCGTTTTTGTGTGCTGTAATGGCTCCGTGTTATTGCTGAGTTGAGACTGACTGTGAAAAGGCAACTTGTGAACACTATCAAAGACAAGCTCTCTGGAGGCTAGTGTGCGCTGCCAGAACACTCGAGTTCTAACTTGTTCTCTAACAAGTTTCCCAACTCACTTCCTTTTGTTTAAATTTCCATCCAACTGGGTTATTTTTAAAGAGTCCAATTAAACAGCGAAAATGATGCATTGCTCTCTGTCGAGTTTATTTTTGCTGCTTTGAGAATGTCTTTCAATGAAGCAGCAGACACGCACTCCAGGAGTTGGACATGATGCCAAGCCATTTAAAAGGCATTCGAAAAGTCCTGGCATTGCAGAGTCAATCTGGCTGCAATTAATATCAATGTATTTATACCCTATTGTGTGGCGCCATGTTTCAGTCTTCCTGGCAAATGCCTCAAAGCATGTGTTAGGCTCCTTGGCACATTCTAGAGAGGGTTCTCACACCCCCACTCCATAATCCCATTCAGCTGGGTGGGTGCTAGTTTGAACTGTGACTCACCAAGTTACACTCCCTCACTCACCCATACCTCTGACTTTGAAGATCATTGAATCCCACTCCCCACAATTCAGTACTGAGGGAGTGTTGCAATGTGAGAGGGTCAGTACTGAGGGAGTGCCGTACTGTCAGAAGGTTAGTACTGATGGAGTGCCGCACTGTCAGAGGGTCAGTACTGATGGAGTGCCGCACTGTCAGAGGGTCAGTGCTGAGGGAGTGCTGCAATGTCAGAGGGCCAGTACTGAGAGAGTGCCACACTGTCAGAGGGTCAGTACTGAAGAAGTGCTACACTGTCAGAGGGTCAGTGCTGAGGGAGTGCTGCACTGTCAGAGGGTCAGTGCTGAGGAAGTGCTACACTGTCAGACGGTCAGTACTGAGGGAGTGCTGCACTGTCAGAGAGTCAGTACTGAGGGAGTGCTGCACTGTCAGAGGGTCAGTACTGAGACCCAACAACACACCAACAATGAGGGAGTGCTACACTGTCAGAGGGTCAGTACTGAGGGAGTGCTGCACTGTCAGAGGGTCAGTGCTGAGGGAGTGCTGCACTGTCAGAAGGTCAGTACTGAGGGAGTGCCGCACTGTGAGAGGGTTAGTACTGAGGGAGTGCCGCACTGTGAGAGGGTCAGTACTGAGGGAGTGCCGTACTGTCAGAGGGTCAGTGCTGAGGGAGTGCCGCACTGTGAGAGGGTCAGTGCTGAAGGAGTGCCGCACTGTCAGAGGGTCAGTGCTGAGGGAGTGCTGCACTGTCAGAGGGTTAGTGCTGAGGGAGTGCTGCACTGTCAGAGGGCCAGTACTGAGAGAGTGCCACACTGTCAGAGGGTCAGTACCGGGGGAGTGCTGCACTGTCAGAGGATCAGTGCTGAGGGAGTGCCGCACTGTCAGAAGGTCAGTGCTGAGGTAGTGCCGCACTGTCAGAGGGTCAGTGCTGAGAGAGTGCTGCACTGTCAGAGGGTCAGTACTGAGGGAGTGCTATACTGTCAGAGGGTCAGTACTGAGGGAGTGCTGCACTGTCAGAGGGTCAGTGCTGAGGGAGTGCCGCACTGCACAGGGTCAGTACTGAGGGAGTGCCGCACTGTCAGAGGGTCAGTACTGAGGGAGTGCCGCACTGTCAGAGGGTCAGTACTGAGGGAGTGCCACACTGTCAGAGGGTCAGTGCTGAGAGAGTGCCGCACTGTCAGAGGGTCAGTGCTGAGGGAGTGCTGCACTGTCAGAGGGTCAGTGCTGAGGGAGTGCCGCACTGTCAGAGGGTCAGTGCTGAGGGATGCTGCACTGCCAGAGGGTCAGTGCTGAGGGATGCTGCACTCTCAGAGGGTCAGTGCTGAGGGATGCTGCACTGTCAGAGGGTCAGTGCTGAGGGATGCTGCACTGTCAGAGGGTCAGTGCTGAGGGATGCTGCACTGCCAGAGGGTCAGTGCTGAGGGATGCTGCACTGTCAGAGGGTCAGTGCTGAGGGATGCTGCACTGTCAGAGGGTCAGTGCTGAGGGATGCTGCACTGTCAGAGGGTCAGTGCTGAGGGAGTGCCATACTATCCATCACGAAAACCAGCCTCCCATCCATTGACTCTGTCTATACATGCTGCTGCCTTGGCAAAGCGGCCAGCATAATCTAGGCCTCCAGGCACTCTACACACACTCTTTTCCACCTTCTTCCATCAAGAAAGAGATTCTAAAGTCTGAGGTCACGTATCAACTGACTCAAGAATACCTTCTTCTCTGCTGTTATCTTTTGAATGGACTTACCTCACATTAAGTTGATCTTTCTCTACACCCTGGCTATGACTGTAACAATACATTCTGCACTCTCTCCTTTCCTTCTCCCCTATGTACTCTATGAATAGCATGCTTTATCTTTACAGTGCACAGGAAACTGTACTTTTCATTGTGCCCCTGTACATGTGACAACAATAAATAAAATCTGAAGTGATCAGATTCATTTTTCTGCACTCCACATCTTGGAAGTCCCTCATATCTGGTATCAGCCTGATAATACTCTGAAACATCTTCAAAACTCTGACACCTTTCCTAACTACCAGAAAGGGGCAAAATATTCCATCTGGTGCGCAACTATTGATTTATAAATGTTTTGTATATTTACTGGCTTTTAAAAACACCTGTTGGACATTGCTGGTTAGGGTAGTGTTTATTGCCCATTCCTAGTTACCTATGAGAAAGTGATGGTGAGCTGCCTTCTTGAATCGTTGAAGTCTCTGTGTAGATGTATTCACAGTACTGTTTCGGAGGGAGTTCCAAGATTTTGACCCAATGACAATGGAGGAATGGTAATATTTCCAAGTCAAGATAGTGAGTGACTTGGAGGAAAATCTGTGGATGGTGGTGTTCTCATGTATCTGCTGCCCTTGCCCTTCTAGAAGGTAGTGCTGCCTAAGGAGCCTTGGTGAGTTCCTGAAATGCATCTTGTAACTGGTACACACGGCTGCCACTGTGTGTTGTTGGTGGAGGGAGTGAATGATTGTGGATGTGGTGCTAATTACAGAGGGCTGCTTTTTGCTGAATTGTGTCAAATTTCACGAGTGTTGTTGGAGCTGCACCCATTCAGGCAAGTGGAGAGTATTCGAGCAGTCCTGACTTGTGCCTTGCAGATGGTAGACAGGCTTTGGGTAGTTACTCATTGTAGGATTCCTAACATTTGACCTGCTGTTGTAGCCACAGTATTTATATGGTTAGTCCAGTTCAGTTTCTGTCAATAGTAACCTCCAGGATGTTGATATTGGGAGATTCGACTGAATGTCAAGGGCAATGGTTAGATTCTCTCATTGGAGATGACCGTTACCCGGCATTTGTTGGCACGAATATAAGTTGCCATTTGTCACCCCAAGCTTAGATATTGTCCCAATCTTGTTGCATTTGAACATGGACTGCTTCAGTATCTGAGGAATCACCACAAATGGTGCTGAACATTGTGTAATCATCAGTGAACATCCCCACTTCTGACCTTATGATGAAGGGAAGGTCATTGATGAAGGACTTACGATTGTGGGGCCTGGGACACTCCCCTGAGGAATTGTTGGGCACTTACCTCTGTTTATAAACGCAAGCTCTTAAATATACTTTTGAAAACTTTATCAACTTCTTTTGTGTTCTTCCCCACCCACCCCAAGGCCTGTTTCTCTGAAAGTTATTGACCTCTATTTGGGGCGGGTTATATTTTCAGGCATTGTATTTGCCAACCTTTGCGTGTGATATTGTTGAATAATAATACACCCAAAGGGGAGAGGATTGGGGAAATGGTGTAAAAATACTTAATCTGGCCAATTCTGTTCTCAGTTAAACTTTAACTTAATCCCAGTGGATTAACTTTTGGCACTCATTCCAGGGACAATACAAAACCAAAAAAAATGTAGAAGATAATGCATGATTATTGTCACGAGAATTGTAAAAATTGTAGATTGCATTGTCTTGGCTATGAAAGAATAATGTTATTGTATTACAATTAAACAGCAATCCTTATGAATTTAGTTTTAGACTAAACCTCCTTCATTGACCTTGTCTTTATTTTAAAATATTAATTCATCCACTTGGAAAAGATTAAAGACAGACTCTGATGAGTCATTGCTGTTGTCGGACTCAATAACAGTAATACAAATCTAGATTATCCCAGATTGGACAAAGGGATCAAGATGAACAGAACAAGTATCTCAGTGACAGGCTCTGTCCGTGCTAACACTCTATGTGATATCTTCTTTCTTTAACCAGCTTCAACGATGCTTCAACAATGCTTTCCCTTTCAATATCTAAAACATTTTCCCCAAACAACACAACTTTGGCCCTCTGTAAATATTAAACAACTATAGCTTACACTTACAATCCAGGGTCTATCCCTGTAACCTTGCGTATTTACTCCACTGATCTTTAGAGTGTGGGAGAAAATCAGAGCACTTGGAGGAAACCCATGCAGACATGGGGATGAGAGTAAGGGGGTCCTGGAGGAAAGCCGTAAAACACAGCAGCGTACGGGTGGGGTAGGGCATGGTTTGAAATGCGTATACTTTAATGCAAGGAGTATTCGCAATAAGGGGGCGGAACTTGCAGCTTGGACCAGTACCTGGAACTTCAATGTTGTGGCCATTTCAGAGACTTGGGTAGAGCAGGGACAAGAATGGATGTTGCAGGTTCCAGGGTTCAAATGCTTTAGTCGGAGTAGAGAAGGAGGTAGAAGGGGGGGAGGAGTGGCATTATTAGTCAAAGACTGTATCACAGTGACAAAGAAGAAGTTTGATGAGGACTTGTCTGTTGAGGTAGTATGGGCTGAGATTAGAAACAGGAAAGGAGAGGTCACCCTGTTGGGAGTCTTTTATAGACCTCCTAAAAGCTCTAGAGAGGTAGAGGAAAGGATTGCAAAGTCAATTCTGGTCAGGAGTGAAAGTAATAGGGTAATTGTAATGGGGGACTTTAACTTTACTAATATTGATTGGAATAGCTATAGCTCTAGCTCGTTAGAGGGCTCAGTTTTCGTACAAAGTGTGCAGGAGGGTTTTTTGACTCAGTATGTAGATAGGCCAACTAGAGGTGAGGCTACATTGGATTTGGTGCTGGGCAATGAGCCAGACCAGGTGTTAGGCTTGGAAGTTGGTGAACATTTTGGTGATAGTGACCACAATTCGATTACGTTCACCTTAGTGATGGATAGGGATAGGCATGAAGCTGGGGGCAGTAGTTATAGCTGGGGGAAGGGTAATTATGAGGCCATCAGGAGAGAATTAGGGTGCATAGATTGGACTAGGAAACTACAGGGACTGGGAACATCTGGAATGTGGAGCTTATTCAAGGAGCAGCTGCTGCGCGTCCTTGATAAGTATGTCCCTGTCAGGCAAGGAGGAAATGGTCGAGTAAGAGAACCTTGGTGTACGAAAAAAGTTGATTTGCTGGTTAAAAGGAAAAAGGAGGCTTATGTCAGGATGAGGATTGAAGGCTCGGTTAGTGCAATGGATAGCTATAGATTAGCCAGGAGGGAGCTAAAGGGGGAATTGAGGAGAGCAAAGAGAGGACATGAGAAGACTTTGGCTGATAGGATTAAGGAGAATCCTAAAGCTTTCTTTAGATATGTTAAGAATAGAAGATTGGTTAGGGCAAGATTAGGGCCAGTCATAGACAGCAGTGGGAAGTTGTGCGTGGAGCCTGAGGAGATTGGAGAGGTACTGAATAAATATTTCTCTTCGGTATTCACGCAGGGTGATGTAAATGTAGTTATGGAGAACACTGAGGTACAGGGTTGCAAACTGGAAAGTATTGAAGTAGATAGGGAGGATGTGCTAGATATTCTCGAGGGTTTGAAGTTGGATAAGTCCCCTGGGCCGGACGGGATTTACCCTAGGATTCTCTGGGAGGCAAGAGAGGAGATTGCAGAGCCTCTGGCTCTGATCTTCAGGTCGTCGTTGGTTACGGGTGTGGTTCCGGAGGACTGGAGGATAGCGAATGTGGTCCCATTGTTCAAGAAGGGGAAGAGAGACCTTCCAGGGAATTATAGGCCAGTGAGTCTTACTTCTGTTGTGGGCAAAGTATTGGAGAGAATTATTAGGGATAGGATTTATAGTTATTTAGAGAGAAATGAATTGATTGGGGATAGTCAGCATGGTTTTGTGAAGGGTAGGTCGTGCCTTACTAACCTCATTGAGTTTTTTGAAAAAGTGACCAAAGAGGTGGATGGGGGTAAGGCGGTTGATGTGGTATATATGGACTTTAGTAAGGCGTTTGATAAGGTGGCCCATGGAAGACTTCTGCAGAAAATGCAGATGTATGGGATAGAGGGTGATTTAGCTAATTGGGTTAGGAATTGGCTAGCAGATAGAAGAGAGAGGGTGGTGGTTGATGGAGATATTCATCTTGGAGTTCGGTGACAAGTGGTATACCTCAGGGGTCTGTTTTGGGGCCCCTGCTGTTTGTAATTTTTATAAATGATCTGGATGGGGGTATTGAAGGATGGATTAGTAAATTTGCAGATGACACTAAAGTCGGTGGAGTGGTAGATAGTGAAGAGGGTGTTATAGTTTGCAGAGGGACTTGGACAAGTTGCAGAGCTGGGCCGAGAGGTGGCAAATGGAGTTTAATGTGGAAAAGTGTGAGGTAATGCACTATGGCAGAAAAAATAAATGTGTAGAGTATAGGGCTAATGGTAGGATTCTTAGTAGTGTTGATGAACAGAGGGATCTTGGTGTGTATGTGCATAGATCCCTGAAAGTAGGCAGTCAGGTCGAGAAGGTTGTTAGGAAGGCATATGGAGTCTTGGCTTTTATTGGTAGAGGGATTGAATTTCGGAGCCGCAACGTCATGTTGCAACTGTACAAAAACTCTAGTGCGGCCGCACTTGGAGTATTGTGTGCAGTTCTGGTCCCCACATTATAAGAAAGATGTGGAGGCATTGGAGAGGGTACAGAGGAGGTTTACCAGGATGTTGCCTGGTATGGAGGGCAGGTCTTATGAGGAGAGGCTGAGGGATTTGAGGTTGTTTTCGTTAGAAAGGAGGAGGCTAAGAGGGGACCTGATCGAAACATATAAGATGATTAGAGGTTTAGATAGGGTGGACAGTGATAGCCTTTTTCCTAGGATGGAAAAAGCTAGCACGAGGGGACACAGCTTTAAATTAAGGGGTGATAGTTATAGGACGGATATCAGAGGTAGGTTCTTTACCCAAAGGGTGGTTCGGGAGTGGAATGCCCTGCCTGCAGCAGTTGTAGATGCGCCAAGTTTGTGGCGTTTAAGAGGTTAGTTGATAAGTATATGGAAGAGAAGGGAATGGTTTAGTTTGGAGGGGCATTGCTTTTTATATTGGTTGGCGCAACATCGAAAGCCGAAGGGCCTGTTCTGTGCTGTAATGTTCTATGTTCTATGTTCTCTGGGGAGAATGTGCAAATTCCACACAGACAGTGACCCAAGTCAGGAAACAAACCTGGGTCCCTGGTGCTGTGAAGCAGCAGCGCTAACCACTGTTCTACTGTGCTGTTCATAAGGCAGTTAGGGAGGGAATTCCAAAGTTTAGAGCTCAGAGCTTAAAGAGAAGTCCACCAATGGTGCAGCGTTTAAAATCAAGGGATGCTAAAGGGGCAAGAAGTAGAGGAGTGCAGAGATGCTGGAAGGTTGGAAGGCGGCATGGTGGCACAGTGGTTAATTCTGTTCCTCACAGTACCAAAGACCTGGATTCAGTTTTGGCCTCGGGGTGAGTATCTGTGTGGAATTTGCACGTTCTACCTGTCTGTGCATAGGTTTCCTACAGGTGCTCCAGTTTCCTCCCACACTCAACGATATGCAGGTCAGTGGATTGGCCGTGATAAATTGCTCTTGTATCAGGAGGATTAACAGAGTAAATGCATGGAGTTATGCGGATAGGGCCTGAATAGAACTGTAGTCAGTGTAGACTCGATGGGCTGAGTGGCCTCCTTCTGCACTGTAGGGATTCTATGATTCTAAACTCCAATTCTTTCCTTCTCTCTCCCTCTTTGAGAGAATTTTAAAACCCTACTGCTTTGCCTCAACTTTTGATCAGTTGGTTTTTTATTTTCTTTCGTGGATCACTGTCAGAGTTTGAAGTGCATCAAAGGTGGAGTTGTGGCTCTCTATTCGAGCTGAGCTGCTCACTGAATCCTGCCCATATGCAGCCGCACTGTGTTTTCTCCTGCATCACATTCTCACACTGCTTTGCAGGTCTGAGAGTATCCATGTACCTCTCAGAGGTGCGCAGACCCCAGTTTGAAAACCATTAGTTTGATGTGTGCTGTCTGGACTGATTCTGGAATCACAAAGCAACAATGAGTGGTGGAAGGAGGGCAGGGGGTGCTTGAAGAGCCTGATGTGTTCATGAGCAGCTGAGCTGCTCAGTGCTGGAGGGCATCAGATTTCCTGGATGTTGTTGCAGCTGTGCCCTTTGAAGCCGGAAAGGAGTTGCATTTCCATAGCACCTTTCGTAACGTCCCAAAGTGTTTTCTATCCAAAGAACCTGTCGTTTTGATGTGTAATCCCTGTTGTAATGTGGGAAATATAGCAGCTAATTTACGCATAAACCCACAACAGCAATGTGATAATGAATGGATAATCTGCTGTTACAATGCTAGGTGAGGAGTATGCTGGGTAGAACCCTGTTGTTGCCTGACTACATAGCTGTCTCTCGGCATCGCACCAGAGTCAAGTCTCTGAAGGGACATAAACCCACTCAGTCGTGACTTTAAGGGAGAGGGGAGAGAGAGGGAGACGGGAGAGACAGAGGAGCAAGAGAAAGGGAGAGAGAGAGAGAGAAAAATGGAGAGAGAGGGAGAGAGAGCGAGAAACGGAGAGAGAGAGAGAGCGTGTAATATTTTATTTATTTAGTCACCAGTAAGCTTGCATAAACACTGCAATGAAGTTACCATGAAAATCCCGTAGTCACCACACTCCAGTGTCTGTTCGGGTACACTAACCAGCACTTCTTTCAGACTGAGGAAGGAAACCAGAGCACCGGAGGAAACCCAGGCAGATACGGGGAGAACATGCAGCCTCTGACCCAAGCCAGGAATCAAACCGGAGTCCCTGTGCTATGAGGCAGCACTACTAGCCACTATGCCACTCCAAGAGAGAGGAGGAGAGAAAGGGGGCGGAGAGAGAGAGAGAGAGATGCTACTCACTGAGCCACAGCAGGGACTAAACACATAATACTAACTATTGTACTATCAATATTAACTATTGCTCTGTCTGTACAATCTACAAATAACAACTATCACTTGTCTGTACTAATTATCAAACTATTACATATTATTATCAAAAACGATCAGTTAGCATAAACACTTTAGTTACGAAGAATGAAAATGATCTTTACAAATTTAAAACGTGTTTAAAATTGGGGTTTAAATTTGATAAATGTTTCCCAATGCACCTCAGAATTGCATATGGAATTTGAGGAACACTGCATAAATCAACAAACTTGAAGATTATTTAGAACATAGAACGTAGAACAATACAGCACAAACAGGCCCTTCGACCCACGAGTTGCGCCGATCACAGCTACCAATCCACAGACCTATCTATAACCCCTATCCTATTCTTTTCCATATACTCATCCAGAAGTCTTTTAAAAGACCCCAGTGAATTTGCCTCAACAACCTCTAATGGCAGCCGATTCCATTCACTCACCACCCTCTGAGTGAAAAACTTACCCCGACATCTCCTTTGTATTTGCTTCCCTGCACCTTAAATCTGTGTCCTCTCGTAGTGACCATTTCAGCTCGGGGAAATAGTCTCTGAGAGTCCACCCTATCTATTCCTCTCAACATTTTATAAACCTCTATCAGGTCGCCTCTCAACCTACGTCTCTCCAGTGAGAAGAGTCCCAGCTCCCTCAACCTATCTTCATAAGGCCTGCCTCCCAATCCAGGCAGCATCCTTGTAAATCTCCTCTGCACTCTCTCAATATCCTCTACATCCTTCCTATAGTGAGGCGACTAGAACTGCGCACAATACACCAGGTGGGGTCTGACAAGAGTCTTATAGAGCTGCATCATTACCTCCTGACTCCTAAACTCTATTCCTCGATTAATGAAGGCCAGTACACCGTACGCCTTCTTGACCACTTCCTCCACCTGCGAGGCCGATTTAAGAGTCCTATGGACCCGGACCCCGAGATCCTTCTGCTCTACAACACAGCTAAGACTCCTACCCCTTATATTGTACTCCTTCATCCCATTATTCCTGCCAAAATGGACCACTACATATTTATCCGCGTTGAAGTCCATCTGCCACTTCTCCGCCCAGTCTTGCATCCTGTCTATGTCCCGCTGCAACTTTTGACATCCCTCTAGACCATCCACAACACCACCGACCTTTGTATCGTCAGCGAACTTACTCACCCATCCCTCCACTTCCTCATCCAGGTCATTTATGAAAATGACAAACAGCAGGGGTCCCAGAACAGATCCCTGGGGCACTCCACTGGTTACCGACCTCCATGCAGAACAAGACCCATCCACAACCACTCTCTGCCTTCTGCCGGCAAGCCAGTTCTGGATCCACGAGGCCAAAGCCCCTTGGATCCCATGCCCTCTCACCTTCTCCAGAAGCCTTGCATGGGGGACCTTATCAAACACCTTTCTAAAGTCCATGTACACTACGTCCACCACCCTTCCTTCATCAATTTTGGAGTTTATTGTCAAAATGTTTCCTGTTGGCACAAGAGATTGAGAGGTGGTCAGCTGGTTGGTTTGGACATGCAGTGTGGAAGGAACATCAGTCAGAAGCAAGGAGGAATCCAACTAACTTCGACCTTGATTGATCTTAGTTTCTGGCCAAGCCTTTTGATTCTCCTGTGGTGTCACTATGCAAAGATCTCCCTTTGTGTCCAGTTATAGAGTCAGAGAATCATAGAGGTTTACAGCATGGAAACTGACTTTCAGCCCAACTTGTCCATGCCGCTCTTTTCTCTAAAACCTCTAAGCTAATCCCAATTGCCTGCATTTGGCCCATATCCCTCTATACCCATTTTACCCATGTAACTGTCTAAATGCTTTTCAAATGATAAAATTGTACCTGCTCTACTATTACCTCTGGCAGCTCGTTCCAGACACTCACCACCCTCTGTGTGAAAAAAATTGCCCTCTCAACTTAAACCTCTGCCCTCTACTTTTAGACTCCCTTCCCTTTGGGAAAAGATATTGACTATCTAGCTGATCTATGGCCCTCATTATTTTATAGGCCTCTATAAGATCATTCCTCAGCCTTCTACGCTCCAAAGGAAAGAGACCAGTCTATCCAGCCTCTCCTTATAACTCAAACCATCAAGTCCTGGTAGCATCCTAGTAAATCTTTCCTGCACTCTTTCTAGTTTAATAATATCCTTTCTATAATATTCCTTTATTCTATGGTGACCAGAACTGCACACACTTTTTGTGCCTTACCAATGTCTTGTACAACTTCAACAAGACGTCCCAACTCCTGTATTCAATGTTCTGACCAATGAAACCAAGCATGCTGAATGTCTTCTTCACCACTCTGTCCATCTGTGACTCCGCTTTCAAGTTCCTCATCAATAGCGTAAGTTTATAGAGCAAAACATGAGCAAAGTGGTTTAGAGGAGGCGTGATGGACAGTGGGCACAACATTAAAGCAAAGGTAAAGACAATGAACAGAGGCATGGAGCAGAGTGTCTTATTCCGGGGACTCGGGAGGGAAAACTGGACAGAATCCACCAGTCTCGAGTGGCCTCCTCCATCACATTGTGAACCGCTTGGGGACAGATAAGGGGCAGGAACCATATGTCATGCCCTGATTGAGCTCACTTCTTCTCCACCTCCCACTCTCCCCATGAAGCAACATAGATTTTTAAAACATTGGGCACCCTTTTTAAAAATTAAAAATAGAAATGTACCCCCCGAGAATACATTCCCAATATAAATACACCTCTCCAACTACATCCCCCAACCACACATCCCCTCACCACACAGCCCCCAACCAACACCCCGCCCCCAAAACCACAGCCCCCAACCAACAACCCCCCCCCAAAACCACAGCCCCAACCACACACCCCTGTCCCAACCATCCCTTCCCTAACTATACCTCCCCCTTTCTCCCCTCACACTGCCTGGGCACTGTGCCCAACTTGGTCACTTGTTTGACTTCCCAATGGTCAGTGGAGACCCCCTGGGCTTGTCTGACATGGGAAGTTTCATGGAGCTGAGATTGAATTTCTCTCCGAAATGAAACATATTGAAAAGATAAATCTGGAGCTAAGTGTTGATAGTAGGACGAGAATAGCTCAGAGTGATGACAGGTCAACTTCAGACCAATATCAAATTACATTGGGTATGGAAGCACTCAAACATTTGGCCAACTTGGTCCATCTTTATCCATCCCACCAATTAACTTCACATACTCAATAATCCACTCCCCTTTGCTACATATATTGATCCAGTTTCTCTTTAAGTGCATCTCTGCTTTCAGCTCAATCAGTCCCTGTGACAAGGTGTTTATTAGAGTCATTGAGGTTTACAGCATGGAAACAGACCCTTCGGCCCAACTTGTCCATGTCACCCTTTCTTTTTTAAAACCCCTAAGCTAATCCCAATTGCCTGCATTTAGTCCATATCCCTAGATACCTATCATACCCACATAACTATCTAAATGCTTTTTAAAGGACAAAATTGTATCTGCCTGGACACTTTTGTATCACTCCCTTCTTACTTTAAACCTATGCCGTCTAGTTTTAGATTCCTCTACCTTTGGAAAAGATACAAGGCACAGGATGTAAGGAGGAACTTTACCCAACTCAGATTTCATCATTATCAAACAGTAGAGAATTTCCCTCCATTTCTTTGTGTACATGTGACATACTCCGGACAATAACTTGCCTTTCTGTAGTGAATTTCACATTAAATTGTCCCATAGGCTTTTTCGGAAATGTTATAAAGAGCACTTGAGGTGTAGATCCAGAGACTTTTCATAAGGGTTTAGAGTCTCTGCCTCCACTAACTCTGATAGCGAATTCCAGACACTCACATCGTACAGTAGGAAAGAGAAACTCAGGGAGCGAATTCCAGAGCTTGGGCCCAGCAACATGACCTCCAACATCGGAGCGATGGAAATCAGGAATGCTCAAGAGGCAGGAATTGAAGAGGAGTACTTGACCAGAAAGTAATTCTTGATGACAAGAATGTTTTCAGACAAAATATTGATTTAATCATTGAGTGGTTCACAGAAACAGGGAGGCGAATAACGAGAAGCAGAGAGTGGATCCTTGAACTAATGGAAGAAAAGATGAGGCTGATGACGAGAATGGTGGCACATTACAGGTCAGGAATAGGGAGATGAGCATAATAGAATGAAGAGGAGCTTAGCTTTGCAATGTGTTAGATTGAATCAATGCATCCAAGAACATAAGAACTAGGAGCAAGAGTCGGCCATTTGGCCCCTCGAGCCTGCTCCGCTATTCAATAAGATCATGGCTGATCTTTTCATGGACTCAGCTCGACTTACCCGCCTGCTCACCATAACCACTATGTGGTTATGACACTAAAGTCGGTGGAGTGGTAGATAGTGAAGAGGGGTGTTATAGTTTGCAGAGAGACTTGGACAAGTTGCAGAGCTGGGCCGAGAGGTGGCAAATGGAGTTTAATGTGGAAAAGTGTGAGGTAATGCACTATGGCAGAAATAATAAATGTGTAGAGTATAGGGCTAATGGTAGGATTCTTAATAGTGTTGATGAACAGAGGGATCTTGGTGTATTTGTGCATAGATCCCTGAAAGTAGGCAGTCAAGTCGATAAGGTTGTTAAGAAGGCATATGGAGTCTTAGCTTTTATTGGTAGGGGGATTGAATTTCGGAGCCGCAACGTCATGTTGCAACTGTACAAAACTCTAGTGCGGCCGCACTTGGAGTATTGTGTGCAGTTCTGGTCCCCACATTATAAGAAAGATGTGGAGGCATTGGAGAGGGTACAGAGGAGGTTTACCAGGATGTTGCCTGGTATGAGGGCAGGTCTTATGAGGAGAGGCTGAGGGATTTGAGGTTGTTTTCGTTAGAAAGAAGGTGACGAAGAGGAGACCTTATTGAAACATATAAGATGATTAGAGGTTTAGATAGGGTGGACAGTGATAGCCTTTTTCCTAGGATGGAGAAAGCTAGCACGAGGGGACACAGCTTTAAATTAAGGGGTGATAGTTATAGGACGGATATCAGAGGTAGGTTCTTTACCCAAAGGGTGGTTCGGGAGTGGAATGCCCTGCCTGCAGCAGTTGTAGATGCGCCAAGTTTGGTGGCGTTTAAGAGGTTAGTTGATAAGTATATGGAAGAGAAGGGAATGGTTTAGTTTGGAGGGGCATTGCTTTTTATATTGGTCGGCGCAACATCGAAGGCCGAAGGGCCTGTTCTGTGCTGTAATGTTCTATGTTCTATAACCTGTAATTCCTTTACTGTTCAAAAATTTATCTACCCTTGCCTTAAAAACATTCAATGAGGTAGCCTGAACTGCTTCACTGGGCGGGGAATTCCACAGACTCACAACCTTTTTATAAAGAAGCTCCTCCTCAACTCAGTCCTAAATCTGCTCTCCCTTATTTTGAAGCTATGCCCCCTAGTTCTAGTTTCACCTGCCAGTGGAAACAACTTTCCTGTTTCTATCTTATCTATTCCTTTATAATCATATATGTTTCTATAAGATCTCCCCTCACTTTTCTGCATTCCAGTGACTACAGCCCCACTGTACTCAGTCTCTCCTCATAAGCCAACCCTTTCAACTCTGGAATCAACCTAGTGAATCTCTTCTGCACCCCCTCCAGTGCCAGTATATCCTTTCTCAAGTTAGGACTGTACACAGTACTCCAGGTGTGGCCTCACTAGCATCTTATACAGCTGCAACATAACCTCGCTATTTTTAAACAACATCCCTCCAGCAATGAAGGACAAAATTCCATTTGCTTTCTTAATTAGGTGCTGCACCAACAAACCAACTCCTTGAGATTCCTGCACAAGAACAGTCAGATTCCTCTGCATAGCAGCATGCTGCAATTTTTTACCATTTAAATAATAGTCCATTTTGCTGTTATTCCTGCCAAAATGGATGACCTCACATTTACCAATATTGTACTCCATCTGCCAAACCCTCATCCACTCACTTAGACTATCTATATCCCTTTGCCGACTTTCAGCATCCTCTGTGCACTTTGCTCTGCCACTCATCATAGTGTCATCTGCGAATTTTAACACATTACACTTGGTCTCCAATTCCAAATCATCTGTGTAAATCATAAACAATTGCGGTCCCAACACTGATCCCTGAGGCACACCACAATCACTGATCGCCAACCAAAAAAACACCCATTTTCCCCATTTTTTGCTTCCCAATCCTCTATCCATGCTAATACATTACCTATAACACCATGCACTTTTATCTTATGTAACAGTCTTTGTTGTGACACCTTGTCAAATACTTCTGGAAATCCAGATATACCACATCCAGAGGTTCCCATTGTCCACTGCTCATGTATGTTCTCAAAGAATTCAATGAAATTAATCAAACATGACATGCCCTTCATGAAGCCATGATGCGTCTTACCAATGGGATGATTTATATCCAGATATCTCGCTATTTCTTCCTGATGATAGATTCAAGCATTTTCGCTACTACAGAAATAAAGCTAACTGGCCTATATTTACCTGCCTTTTGTCTATCTCCTTTTTTAAACACTGGTGTCACATTTGCTGTTTTCCAATCTGCAGGAACCACCCCAAGGTCCAGCGAATTTTGGTAAATTACCACTAGGGCATTTGCTATTTCTCCTGGCATTTCTTTTAGTAGCCTGGGATGCATTCCATCAGGACCAGAAGACTTGTCTACCTTTAGCCCCATTAGCTTGCCCAACACTATCACAATAATGATAGTTTCTAAGTCCTCATCTGCCATTGCCTTCCTTCATCAACCCAGAGGAGATGCGGACAGCAATGTGGGGCCCAGATACTGCTGAGTGAAATGGTTACCAATTTAAGTGGAGAAGATATTTAACAAGCATATTCACTAATCAGAAAAAAGATCTGATCATTCATTAAGTCACTTCAAATTGTATTAAAAGTTGATTAGAGTGGCAGCTTTACTGGAAGAGCAGTATACACTGGAAGTTACGTGGCTCCTCTTTTCCCAGAGCAGTGATTCGTTACCAGTTAGTGTAGTCGGTGCTGACTCATTTTGTCATCAGAGAGCTCGAACAATTCCCCACTGTGCAACAGATTGCATCATTAATAGCATAGACCCACTCACCAAATCATACCCTTCAGTCTAATCCAGGATTCCTCCATTACCCTCCGTGTGTATTTCTTGCTCTTGATGTGGAGATGCCGGCGTTGGATTGGGGTAAACACAGTAAGAAGTCTCACCACACCAGGTTAAAATTATTTGATAGTAAATGCCACTAGCTTTTGGAACAGTGTTTGCTATCAAAGCTGTTGGATTTTAACCTGGTGTTGTGAGACTTCTCACTGCATCTTGCTCTAGCAGCATTTATGCACCCAGGGTCTGCTGCCTGTAGTTCAGTTTGGGCTCTGCCAGGTACTCTCAGTTTCTGTCCTCATTATAGCCATGGTTTAAACATGGACAAAAGAGCTGAATTCCAGAGGTGAAGTGAGAGTGACAGCCCTTGACACCAAGGCATCATTCGACTGAATGTGGAACCCTAACAAAACTGAAGTCAATGGGAATCAGGAGAAATCTGCTGGTTGGAGTCATACCCGGCTCAAAGATGGTTGTGGTGGTTGGAGGTCAATCAGTTCAGCTGAAGGATATCTCTGCAGGAGTTCTACGGGAAAGTGTCCTCGGACCAACCATCTTCAGCTGCTTTATCAGTGAACTTTCTTCTGTCATAAGGCCAGAAATGGGGGTGTTCGCTGATGATTGCACAATGTTCAGCACCATTCCCAACTCCTCAGATATTGAAGCAGTCCAGTCCAAATGCAGCAAGACCTGGACAATACCAAACTTGGAATGACTAACATTTTTTATAGAATCCCTACAGTGCAAAAGGAAACCATTTGGCCCATCAAGTCTGCACTGACCACAAACCCACCCAGACCCTAGCCCCATAATCCCATGCATTTACCCTAGCTAGTCCACTTACACTAAGGGCAGTATTAGCATGGTCAATCCACCTTAACCCGCACATCTTTGAACAAAGGAAGGAAACTGGAGCACCTGCAGGAAACCCATGCAGACACAGGGAGAATGTGCAAACTCCACACAGACAGTGACCCAAGCTGGGAATTGAACCCAGGTCTCAGGTGCTGTGAGGCAGTTGTGCCAACCACTGTGCTACCACGCTGCCCACATTTATAACACACAAGTGCAAGGCAGTGACCATCTCCAACATGAGAGAATCTAACCATTGTCCCCTTGACATTCAATGTCATTACCATCGCTGAACCTCCTACTATTAATATCCTGGGGATTACCATTGATCAGAGACTGAACTGGATTAGCCATATAAATACAGTGGCTACCAGAGCAGGTCAGAGGTTGGGAATCCTGCAGCGACTAATTCATCCTCTGACTCCCCAAAGTCTGTCCATCATCTACAAGTTACAAGTCAGGAGTAGATGAATACAGCTCCAACAACACTCAAGACATTCAACACCATCCAGGACAAAGCAACCCACTTTGATTGGCACCACATCTACAAACCTTCACTCCCTCCATCACCAGTATACAGAGGCAGCCGTATGTACCATCCACAAGATGCACTGCAACCCATCAAGGTTCCTTTGATGGCAGCATCTTCCAAACCTACAATCTCTCATTACCCAGAAGGATAAGGGCAAGAGATGTCTGGGATAAACCATTAACTGGAGGCTCCTCTCCAAGTCACTTACCATCCTAACTTGGAAATATATCGCAAATCCTTCACTGTGGTTGGATCAAAATCCTGGAACTTCTTCCCTAACAGCACTGTGGGTGTATGTACCTACACCACATGGATTGCAGTGATTTAAGAAGGCAGTTCACCACTACTGCTCTATTCCAGATTATTCCAGGAAAGGGATAGAATTCAAGCCTAATCTTTACACATCAATCTGTTTTTACAAAGGTACTTCCTGGTACTTCCTAACCCAGCATCCACCATGAGAGCAAAAGTGAATCCCAAATTAATTCCCACCACCCGAATATATTTAAATATTTAATTAATATACGATTAACAACTTTATCATGTTCTTAACTTCAATTAGGAATGGATAGCAAATGCTGGTGTTGCTGGCGATGCTCACATCTCATGAACGACTCAAAAAAAAAGCTAGATTTATTTGATCTTCTCGACTGTTTTCAATTGCCTGAGGCGGGGGGAGGGGGGTAGTGTGCTCTCGGAGGAAATAGTTCTCCAGTGTTTCTCTCACGTTATTCATTCTCTGCCAGTAAACAGAGTGCTGACAGTGGGGTGGGACTTGGACAGAGGGAGATGAGGTAAGGGAGTTGGAATGGGTGGGAGATAGAAAGGGTTTATTGGCAATGTCCTGGGGCAGGATGGATCAATTCACTTGTCCCTCTCGGCTCATCAGAGGAATACATTCACATCTGGGCTTTGGCCATGTAAGGACAACAGTCCCTCTTCCCCAGGGAAGCAGCTGTTTTGATGCTTATTTTCTGTTGCTAACATTCAAATTACTTGATTTGCTAAATTGGATTTCACAGTTTGTCTTGGTGGAATTTGAACTCTTGTTAACTGTGTAGAATGTGCAAGTCTATAGCGCTTTTCACAACCTCTGAATCTCCCAGGACAACAGAATGTGTTTTGACATGGAGTCACTGGTATAATGTAGGAAAGCTGGTAGTAAACTTGCACAAAACAAATTCCCACAAAGAGCAATGTGATAATGATCAGAGAATCAGATTTTGGTTAAGGGATAAATATCGACCAAAACATTGGGGAGAACATTCCAGCCTTCAAACATTGGCCATGGAGATCTTTTATATCTATTAAAAAGTACAGATGGGTTTTCCTGTGTGTCTGCTGCTCTTCTTCTTCTAGATGAGAGGCTGTAGTTTTGGAAGGCTCTGTCAAAGGAACTTTGGTGACTCAGTGTAATGTCTCATCATAAAGACGTCACCTCTGTCAATATAAAACGGGATTACGAAGCCAAGTCTCCAGTTCACAAACCCTCCAATTCAGAAACCCGAGAGCTTTGCCCACTTTTTCCAAGTAGACAGTCACATAGACATGAACATGAGACCAGGAACAATAGCCCCAGGAACCGACATGGCCGCCTAATCTGAAGAGAATTTAGATCAATAAGAGGATCAAGGGTTACGGGGACAAGGCAGGAGAATGTGGATGAGAATCATATCAGCCATGATTGAATGATGGAGCAGACGCAATGGGCAAAAGGCTTAATTATGCTCCTATATCTTATGGAACAGCTACTAAGGAATTTCTAAAAATGTGCTTGACTTTTCCTGAGTCTGTGATAGATCTAATAATCAGTTCAGAATTTGTGGGCACCGCTCTGTAAGCTCAAAATAGAAAATCAGGGATAACAAAGTAAGGCATTTTTAGTTTTGGAAACTGTGAAGGGTCAACAGCAGAACAAAATAAAACAACACCACAAAGAATCAGACGGATTTATTTAAGGAAGAATGTAAGTGTGTTGGAAACAGTTCAAAGAAGGTTTACCATACTTTGGCCATTTCAGAGACTTGGGTAGAGCAGGGACAAGAATGGATGTTGCAGCTTCCAGGGTTCAAATGCTTTAGTCGGAGTAGAGAAGGAGGTAGAAGGGGGGGAGGAGTGGCATTATTAGTCAAAGACTGTATCACAGTGACAGAGAAGAAGTTTGATGAGGACTTGTCTGTTGAGGTAGTATGGGCTGAGATTAGAAACAGGAAAGGAGAGGTCACCCTGTTGGGAGTCTTTTATAGACCTCCTAAAAGTTCTAGAGAGGTAGAGGAAAGGATTGCAAAGTCGATCCTGGACAGGAGTGAAAGTAATAGGGTAATTGTTATGGGGGACTTTAACTTTACTAATATTGATTGGAATAGCTATAGCTCTAGCTCGTTAGAGGGGTCAGTTTTCGTACAAAGTGTGCAGGAAGGTTTTTTGACTCAGTATGTAGATAGGCCAACTAGAGGTGAGGCTACATTGGATTTGGTGCTGGGCAATGAGCCAGACCAGGTGTTAGGCTTGGAGGTTGGTGAACATTTTGGTGATAGTGACCACAATTCGGTTACGTTCACCTTAGTGATGGATAGGGATAGGCATGAACCTGGGGGCAGTAGTTATAGCTGGGGGAAGGGTAATTATGAGGCCATCAGGAGAGAATTAGGGTGCATAGATTGGACTAGGAAGCTACAGGGACTGGGAACATCTGGAATGTGGAGCTTATTCAAGGAGCAGCTGCTGCGGGTCCTTGATAAGTATGTCCCTGTCAGGCAAGGAGGAAATGGTCGAGTAAGAGAACCTTGGTGTACGAAAAAAGTTGATTTGCTGGTTAAAAGGAAAAAGGAGGCTTATGTCAGGATGAGGATTGAAGGCTCGGTTAGTGCAATGGATAGCTATAGATTAGCCAGGAGGGAGCTAAAGAGGGAATTGAGGAGAGCAAAGAGAGGACATGAGAAGACTTTGGCTGATAGGATTAGGGAGAATCCTAAAGCTTTCTTTAGATATGTTAAGAATAGAAGATTGGTTAGGGCAAGATTAGGGCCAGTCATAGACAGCAGTGGGAAGTTGTGCGTTGAGCCTGAGGAGATTGGAGAGGTACTGAATAAATATTTCTCTTCGGTATTCACGCAGGGTGATGTAAATGTAGTTATGGAGAATACTGAGGTACAGGGTAGCAAACTGGAAGGTATCGAAGTAGATAGGGAGGATGTGCTAGATATTCTCGAGGGTTTGAAGTTGGATAAGTCCCCTGGGCCGGACGGGATTTACCCTAGGATTCTCTGGGAGGCAAGAGAGGAGATTGCAGAGCCTCTGGCTCTGATCTTCAGGTCGTCGTTGGTTACGGGTGTGGTTCCGGAGGACTGGAGGATAGCGAATGTGGTCCCGTTGTTCAAGAAGGGGAAGAGAGACCTTCCAGGGAATTATAGGCCAGTGAGTCTTACTTCTGTTGTGGGCAAAGTATTGGAGAGAATTATTAGGGATAGGATTTATAGTTATTTAGAGAGAAATGAATTGATTGGGGATAGTCAGCATGGTTTTGTGAAGGGTAGGTCGTGCCTTACTAACCTCATTGAGTTTTTTGAAAAAGTGACTAAAGAGGTGGATGGGGGTAAGGCGGTTGATGTGGTATATATGGACTTTAGTAAGGCGTTTGATAAGGTGGCCCATGGAAGACTTCTGCAGAAAATGCAGATGTATGGGATAGAGGGTGATTTAGCTAATTGGGTTAGGAATTGGCTAGCAGATAGAAGACAGAGGGTGGTGGTTGATGGGAGATATTCATCGTGGAGTTCGGTGACAAGTGGTGTACCTCAGGGGTCTGTTTTGGGGCCCCTGCTGTTTGTAATTTTTATAAATGATCTGGATGAGGGTATTGAAGGATGGATTAGTAAATTTGCAGATGACACTAAAGTCGGTGGAGTGGTAGATAGTGAAGAGGGGTGTTATAGTTTGCAGAGGGACTTGGACAAGTTGCAGAGCTGGGCCGAGAGGTGGCAAATGGAGTTTAATGTGGAAAAGTGTGAGGTAATGCACTATGGCAGAAATAATAAATGTGTAGAGCATAGGGCAAATGGTAGGATTCTTAGTAGTCTAGATGAACAGAGGGATCTTGGTGTGTATGTGCATAGATCCCTGAAAGTAGGCAGTCAGGTCGAGAAGGTTGTTAGGAAGGCATATGGAGTCTTGGCTTTTATTGGTAGAGGGATTGAATTTCGGAGCCGCAACGTCATGTTGCAACTGTACAAAACTCTAGTGCGGCCGCACTTGGAGTATTGTGTGCAGTTCTGGTCCCCACATTATAAGAAAGATGTGGAGGCATTGGAGAGGGTACAGAGGAGGTTTACCAGGATGTTGCCTGGTATGGAGGGCAGGTCTTATGAGGAGAGGCTGAGGGATTTGAGGTTGTTTTCGTTAGAAAGGAGGCGGCTAAGAGGGGACCTATCGAAACATATAAGATGATTAGAGGTTTAGATAGGGTGGACAGTGATAGCCTTTTTCCTAGGATGGAGAAAGCTAGCACGAGGGGACACAGCTTTAAATTAAGGGGTGATAGTTATAGGACGGATATCAGAGGTAGGTTCTTTACCCAAAGGGTGGTTCGGGAGTGGAATGCCCTGCCTGCAGCAGTTGTAGATGCGCCAAGTTTGGTGGCGTTTAAGAGGTTAGTTGATAAGTATACGGAAGAGAAGGGAATGGTTTAGTTTGGAGGGCATTGCTTTTTATATTGGTCGGCGCAACATCGAAGGCCGAAGGGCCTGTTCTGTGCTGTAATGTTCTATGTTCTATGTTCATACTTGGACAACATTTGGAATGGGTGAATTGTTTAGTGAGGAAAGTTTGAACTGACTGGGCTTGTGTCCACCAGAGGTTAAAAGAGTGAGAGATAACTTGATTGAAACATGTAAAATTCAGAGGGCATCTCCTGACAGGAGGGAGAGGATGTCTCATTATTGAGAGAATCTAGAGCTACTCATTTAAAATGGAAATTGGGAAAATGTTTTTCTTTCAAAGGGGGGTGGGTCTTCCTCAAAAGACAGTGGGAGCAGAGTCTTTGAATATTTCAAAGGCAGAGATTGATAAATTCTTGATTAACACGGGGATGAAAAGTTATCAAAGATCAGCAGGAATGTGGGGTTGAGGTTAAATTCAGATTAGCCATGATCTTATTGAATGGAGGAGCAGACTCGAGGGGCCGAGTGGCCTACTCCTAATTCGTATGTTTATTTGTTATAAAATCACAGAATCTTCCAGTGCAGAAGGTCATTTAGCTCATCGAATAAATGCTAGCCCCTTGAAAGAGCAATTCTATTACTCTCACACCAAGTTCCATAAACTTTCCATCAAATATTTATGCAATTCCTTTTGAACGTTCCAATCGAATCTGCTTCCTCCAGACAACACCTTCCGGATCACAACTCGCTCACTACAAAAAAATCCGACTCATACATCTATGTTAATTTGCCTGTTATCATTACTCAGTGTCCCTCCAGTTACCAACCGTCCTGCCAGTGGGAACCCTTTCTCCTTACTGTCAAAATCCCTCATGATTTTAAATGTTACCAGGAAGGTTTCTCTGAACCATCTCTGCTCTGAGGAGAACAATCCCAGCTTCTTCAGCCTCTGTTCATTCACTCATCCTGGGTAGGATTTCGGTAAAGCCCCTCTATACCTTCTCGAGGGACTCGTTTAAAATTCATTTTATGGGACATGGGCATCGCTGGCTGGCCAGCATTTATTGCCCCTTCTTTGTTGCCCTTGGAGGGTAGTTGACAATGGTTTCATGGTCATCAGTAGATTCTTACTTCCAGATTATTTCTTTTCATTGAATTCAAATTCCATTATCTGCCGTGACGGGATTCAAACCCAATGTCCTTACCAATGTCCCAACTCCTGTATTCAATGTCCTGACCAATGAAACCAAGCATGCCGAATGTCTTCTTCACCACTCTGTCCACCTGTGACTCCGCTTTCAAGTTCCTCATCAACAGCGTAAGTTTACAGAGCAAAACATGAGCAAGGTGGTTTAGAGGAGGCGTGATGGACAGTGGGCACAACTTTAAAACAAAGGTAAAGACAATGAACAGAGGCATGGAGCAGAGTGTCTTATTCCGGGGACTCGGGAGGTGAAACCGGACAGAATCCGCCAGCCTCAAGTGGCCTCCTCCATCACATTGTGAACCGCCTGGGGACAGATAAGAGGCAGGAACCATGATGTCACGCTCTGATTAAGCTCACTTCTTCTCCACCTCCCACTCTCCCCAGCGGCTGGGAGCTCAGTACCACAAACCACTGAATCACAGTTAACATACAGATGCAAGGCTCGGAGAGAGGTTTCCAGGGCACAGGACCTTGCTAGCTATCCACACAGTCACCAAAAAGGGGAGTGATTCAGTTCCAGGGGTGACCAAGAGGCCAGAATTGGAGCAGTGCAAAGATCTGGAGCCTTGCAGAGCTCTGAAAGCTTGCCTTGGAAGCAGCGTGGAGCTTTGTGCAGATAAACTCCGACTGACGACAATAAATTGGCAATAGTAAATGAGCAACTTACAGAAAGATCTTAGAATGAGCCAGCATCAACCTTACACTGCTGCCAGTGTCCCATTTCACCCCCTCAGTCTTTTGGGGTGTGTGTTCGAGAGTTTGACTCTCCAATATCACCAGAATCCTAACGACATTCCAAGGCATTATGAGGAAAGATTTCATAAATGAGGTTTGTATTAGCTGGAGTATAGAAATCTGTGAGATGATTTGATGGATGTTTCTGGTATTTTGAGTTCAATTGATGGGGCTGAGAGCTGCCAGTTATGGTTAGGTGGGCAGGTAATGTGGGTAATGTCACTGGAATTGTAATGCAAAGGCCCAGGCTAATGCTGTGCAGGCGGGAGTTCAAATCACACCATGGCAACTGGTAGAACTTAAATTCCATTGACAAAATCTACAATATATCATGGTAACCATGACAACTATCAGTGATTGTTGTTAAAAAGCAAACCTCATTATGCATGCTTGGCTGAGAGTCCAGATGGTCATTATCCTGACTGAAACACCTGCACAGCTCAGGCTCTCTGATCTCACCGTCAATCTCTCAGTGTTTATTTACACAAGGTTAAGTGGTTTCACGGGTTTGTGGGTTTTTGTTGTTAATATTTCAAAGGTCTGGACAATTGACAATTTCATTGTATTCTAAGTGATGTGATTTTTTTAAAATATAATGAATGAATAGCTTTTTAAAAGTTATATTTACGCATCCAACTGCCACTCAAGAGTTCAATGGTTCTATACAGTAGGTCAATGGACATGGAAGAGGCATAGAATGGCATTGGGTGCATAAGGGGCCATGGGGGGGGGTGAATGAAGTGGTTTAGATTGGCATTGAGTGCATGAGGCAGCAGGGGCAAGGGTGAAAGGTCATAGATTGGTATTTTGTGCATCAGAGTCTGGGGGAGTGGGTGAAGGGGCATACTTCGGCATGTGGAAGCCCTTTTGAACTTTTATTTTCAAAGGGCCAATCATGCAGGCTGGGGTTCATAATTCTTTAAACTTCCTGAAAATTGCAGAGGGGTGAGACAGATCTACCTCCAGAGTGGGATCAACCAGATCAGGTTTTTGACAGGAATAAACACTTCCCCTTTAAAGGCATTCATAAGTCTGGGAATAGGGTTGGGAATCCTGGAATCGGGATCCATCTGCCAGTTTTAAAGGGTTCCTGAGTTGTGTTGACTCAGTGAAAATTAAGGCTCTCTCTCAATGTCAGAACTGTTGTGGAGATGCATCAGGTCTTGCTGTGAACAACACCAATTAGACATTGGATGTGTGTAGCACCAATAAATCCTTCCTGCAAGCTCCTGACCTTGTTGTGCTTTTATTTCTCCAGAGTGGCCTCCAGCACACTGCTCAAAGTGTTGGGTTCCATGTCAAACATGCCTGACCCCAAATTGCTGACAGAACTGATTCATGAGCTGTGTATCATGATCTTACCGAGCTCCACAATCCACTGGCCAGCCAAATGGCAGAGCATTTGAAATGGAAGTTGAGTGAGGAGCCAGCTGCTGTAACATCAAACCTTCCGAAAAATTGCCATTCAAATCTGCAGTTACAGCCTGAGTCTCTGTGTGGCACAGTGGTTAATACGGCTGTCTCACAGTGCCAGGAACCCGGATTTGATTCTTGGATCACTGTCTGTATGGAGTTTATACCTTCTTCTCGTGTCTGCGTGGGTTTCCACCAGATGTTTCAGTTTTCTCCAACACTCCAAAGATGTGCGGATTTGGTAGCCACGCTCAATTGCTCCTTCATGTGCCAAGATGTGCAGGTTGAATGGATTGGCCATGGTAAATGTGTGGGGTTACGGGGATGGGGGGGTGAATGGGCCTAGATGGAGTGATCTTTTGAAGGGATGGTGTCGAGTGCATTGTAAGGGTTCTATGGTTTCTACGTTGCCTTTCACAATCTCAGAACATTCTACAGTCCCTTATAGCCAGTGAAATATTTTCTGAAATATAGTCACAATTTTAATCCAAGAAATATTGGTGCTGATTTATACTCAGAAAGATCCCACAAAATGTAATATGATGAGGGCTAAATTATCAGCAATACTGAATGAAGAGTTTGAAAAAGAATTCTGCAGGATCTGAACAATACTGAGCGCAGGATTTCTATTGCCCATCCTTAATTTCCCTTGAGAAGATAGTGGTGAACTGTCTTATGGAACTGCTGCAGTCAATGTGGTGCATGTTAATTAGATCCATGCTGATTGGTAACTAAGATACAGCCATTTTCTTTGGTACAGGGAGTTTATTGACTTGGTTCACAGTAAACACAATTCCAAAGCCCCAGTGTCCCAATTATTCCTATTTACATAGTTGTAGTCATAGAGTCAGAGAGGTTTACAGTGTGGAAACAGGCCCTTCAACCCAACTTGTCCATGCCAATGAATTCCTTTTAAAATGTGACCTTATGTTTGTATAATGTTTGAAATGATACTTGAAACTTGTACATATGATGTGCTAAGTGTAATTTTACTAGATGTAAATTTTAAATTTAAACTTAGAGGTCTATCTCCAACAAGAGGAAACATCCTCTCCACATCCACCCTGTCAACACTGCTCAGGATTTTATGTTTCAACCAAGTCACCTCTTATTCTTTTAAACTCCCGTGGATGCAGCCTGTCCAATAATTCAAAGGGAAGCTCCTTGACGAGATATTGCAAAAAATAATCCTTAAAGTAAAGAAGCTTTCACAGGAAACTTATAACCTCAAATCAGAATGTGATTAAAGGGGTCAGTAAAACACCTTGGTCCCTGCGGGGCCAATGGCGACAGAGGATCTCAGTCTTGGCCCATATATACCATTTTACGCTGAACAATTAAACAAACTGAGGGGCAAATCGTAGAATCCCTACAGTGCAGAAGGAGATCATTCAGCCATCGAGTCTGCATCAACTCTCCAACACAGTATCCCACCCAGGCCCTATTCCATAATCCCACATATTGACCCACTATTTCCAGCTACACATCATACACATCTTGGGAAATTAAGGAACAATTTACTCTTGCCAATCCACTGAACCCGCACATCTGTGGATTATGGAAGGAAACAGGAGCACCTGGACAAACCACACATGTAAACTCCGCATAGATAGTGACTCAAGTCCAGAATCAAATCCTGGTCCTTGGAACTGTGAGCTAGCAGTGCTAACCATGTACCACCATGCCACCCCAATACAGGAGCCATGAAAGGAACAGTATATCAAAACAAATTTCAAAGGAAAGTTCAAACAATATCCAAAATGTGATGAAGTGGTTGGTAAAACACCCTAGTTCCTCAATGCCCAAGGAACTCAGACACTTCAGTTGTGCTGGTAGGCAATCCTCATTTACAGTTGTATAAATACTCAGCACTGTTCAATTATAAAATTACTATTAAACTATAACAGTATAATTTATACATCAATGGCAATATGGTGCTGTTAAGAAGAGATTTCAATCCACTATCAGTGAAGGAACAGCGATATAGTTCCTAAACAGATTGGTGATGATTTTAATATGGCATAAATATTGAGAGAGTTTTTCTAGTGAATCATTTAGAACTTATCATTGTCACAAATAGTTATTGAGTTCCTTATCATATTTGCAGTCAAAGGATTTGAACCCATGATCTCAAAACTTATCAACTTTCCTTCTCCTGCAACTTACTTCCTCCCTGCTCACTGTCCAGGGTCTTAAGCACCCCTTTCAATTGAAGCAGCGCTTCACAGGCACCTCTTTCAATCTGGTTTATTGCATTCACTACCCCCAATGTGGTCTACCCTACATCAGAGAGACCAAACACAGACTGGAGGAACAGCACCTCATCTTCACTTTACAGCCTCCCAGACTGAACATTGAGGTCAACAACTTCAGACTGTGAACTCTCCCTTCCGCCTTCACTCCATTTCCAGTTAGTTTATTTCATTCTGTTTCTTCTTCAAATGCTTCAGTCGGAGTAGAGAAGGAGGTAGAAGGGGGGGAGGAGTGGCATTATTAGTCAAAGACTGTGTCACAGTGACAGAAAGGAAGTTTGATGAGGACTTGTCTGTTGAGGTAGTATGGGCTGAGATTAGAAACAGGAGAGGAGAGGTCACCCTGTTGGGAGTCTTTTATAGACCTCCTAAAAATTCTAGAGAGGTAGAGGAAAGGATTGCAAAGTTGATCCTGGACAGGAGTGAAAGTAATAGGGTAATTGTTATGGGGACTTTAACTTTACTAATATTGATTGGAATAGCTATAGCTCTAGCTCGTTAGAGGGGTCAGTTTTTGTACAAAGTGTGCAGGAAGGTTTTTGACTCAGTATGTAGATAGGCCAACTAGAGGTGAGGCTACATTGGATTTGGTGCTGGGCAATTAGCCAGACCAGGTGTTAGGCTTGGAAGTTAGTGAACATTTTGGTGATAGTGACCACAATTCGGTTACGTTCACCTTAGTGATGGATAGGGATAGGCATGAACCTGGGGGCAGTAGTTATAGCTGGGGAAATGGTAATTATGAGGCCATTAGGAGGGAATTAGGGTGCATAGGTTGGACTAGGAAACTACAGGGACTGGGAACATCTGAACTGTGGAGCTTATTCAAGGAGCAGCTACTGCGAGTCCTTGATAAGTATGTCCCTGTCAGGCAAGGAGGAAATGGTCGAGTAAGGGAACCGTGGTGTACTAAAAAAGTTAATTCACTGGTTAAAAGGAAAAAGGGGGCTTATGTCAGGATGAGGCTTGAAGGCTCAGTTAGTGCAATGGGTAGCTATAGATTAGCCAGGAGGGAACTAAAGAGTGAGTTGAGAAGAGCTAAAAGAGGACACGAGAAGACTTTGGCTGATAGGATCAAGGAGAATCCTAAAGCTTTCTTTAGATATGTTAAGAATCGAAGATTGGTTAGGGCAAGATTAGGGCCAGTCAGAGACAGCAGTGGGAAGTTGTGCGTGGAGCCTGAAGAGATTGGAGAGGCACTGAACAAATATTTCTCTTCGGTATTCACGCAGGGTGATGTAAATGTAGTTGTGGAGAACCCTGGGATACAGGGTTGTAAACTGGAAAGTATTGAAGTAGATAAGGAGGATGTGCTAGATATTCTTGAGGGTTTGAAGTTAGATAAGTCCCCTGGGCCGGACAGGATTTACCCTAGGATTCTCTGGGAGGCGAGAGAGGTGATTGCAGAGCCTCTGGCTCTGATCTTCAGGTCGTCGTTGGTTACGGGTGTGGTTCCGGAGGACTGGAGGATAGCGAATGTGGCCCCGTTGTTCAAGAAGGGGAAGAGAGACCTTCCAGGGAATTATAGGCCAGTGAGTCTTACTTCTGTTGTGGGCAAAGTATTGGAGAGAATAATTAGGGATCGGATTTATAGTTATTTAGAGAGAAATGAATTGATTGGGGATAGTCAGCATGGTTTTGTGAAGGGTATGTCGTGCCTTACTAACCTCATTGAGTTTTTTGAAAAAGTGACCAAAGAGGTGGATGGGGGTAAGGCAGTTGATGTGGTATATATGGACTTTAGTAAGGCGTTCGATAAGATGCCCCATGGAAGGCTTCTGCAGAAAATGCAGATGTATGGGATTGAAGGTGATATAGCTAATTGGATTAGGAATTGGCTAGCTGATAGAAGACAGAGGGTGGTGGTTGATGGAAATTATTCATCGTGGAGTTCGGTTACAAGTGGTGTACCTCAGGGGTCTGTTTTAGGGCCCCTGCTGTTTGTAATTTTTATAAATGATCTGGATGAGGATATTGAAGGATGGATTAGTAAATTTGCGGATGACACCAAAGTCGGAGGAGTGGTAGATAGTGAAGAGGGGTGTTATAGTTTGCAGAGAGACTTGGACACGTTGCAGAGCTGGGCCGAGAGGTGGCAAATGGAGTTTAATGCGGAAAAGTGTGAGGTAATGCACTATGGCAGGAATAATAAATGTGTAGAGTATAGGCTAATGGTAGGATTCTTAATAGTGTTGATGAACAGAGGGATCTTGGTGTATATGTGCATAGATCCCTGAAAGTAGGCAGTCAAGTCGATAAGGTTGTTAAGAAGGCATATGGAGTCTTAGCTTTTATTGGTAGGGGGATTGAATTTCGGAGCCGCAACGTCATGTTGCTACTGTACAAAACTCTAGTGCGGCCGCACTTGGAGTATTGTGTACAGTTCTGGTCCCCGCATTATAAGAAAGATGTGGAGACATTGGAGAGGGTACAGAGGAGGTTTACCAGGATGTTGCCTGGTATGGAGGGCAGGTCTTAAGAAGAGAGGCTGAGGGATTTGAGGTTGTTTTCATTAGAAAGAAGGTGACTAAGAGGAGACCTTATTGAAACATATAAGATGATTAGAGGTTTAGATAGGGTGGACAGGGGTAGCCTTTTTCCTAGGATGGAGAAAGCTAGCACAAGGGGACATAGCTTTAAATTAAGGGGTGGTAGTTATAGGACAGATGTCAGAGGTAGGTTCTTTACCCAGAGGGTGGTAAGGACATGGAATGCCCTGCCTGCTGCAGTTGTAGATGCATCAAGTTTGGTGGCGTTTAAGAGGTTAGTAGATAAGTTTATGGGCAAAAAGGGAATGGTTTAGGTTAGAGAGTCATTGCTTTTTCCTAATTGGTCGGCGCAACATCGAGGGCCAAAGGGCCTGTTCTGCGCTGTAATGTTCTATGTTCTACGTTCTCCATCTCATTCATCCATTTTTATCATTCTTTTTTGTCTCTTCCATTTTTACACTTCTCCATTCCCGATCTCCTCCTTGCACCGCACCCCCCACCCCCCGCCCACCTCCACTGTCCTTTCCCCCCCAAATCCATTCGTATTTGCTTCAAGATCCACATTCAAAAACCGATTGAATCCAATCCAAGGTCCCCAAAAGAGAGACAAACAAGATCCAAGCTGACAAGATGAGATATTGCACCTTATCCTGGGCTTGGTCTGATGCTTGTTCTTAGCCAAGCTCCACACATAGCTCCACACCATGAAGGCCCCTCTGATGGTTGTATAATATTTGAGTGAAGCCACTGTATTTGAGTCAATGCATGTTGTACCGCTGTTGACTGTTACCCTGGAAACATCGACCAACGCAAAATATATCAGAGGAAAGAATATAACATTCAAATCTGAAAACAGCACAAGACAGATGATGGTGAATCAGTGACACTCCTGCATGAACTGGAGAATTGAAAATAGTGACCTAATGAAACAGGGATGGGTAATGTCAGACATTGTTCAAATCCCAAGTGGGTATATCGCCAGCATTACAAATAACATATTTATTTGATGAAAAACACTCTTCTGATGTTAATTAAGTAACAATTGATGGAATTTTCCCATATTTTTTGTGTCAGGCCCTGACTGAAACCAGAGGTTATCTCCCCCACTACAAATCCTGGCTTTTTACTGAGACTTTCCAGCAGTGGGCAGGATTTATGCCACCACTCCAGTGGATGGTGCCTGAGAGTCCACAGAGATCAAGCAGTCTCACACAACAGACTACTATTTAAAGTTAAAGCACATGGGATTGCAGGTAATGTCTTGAGATGGATAGAAAGCTAGTTAGCAAATAGGAAGCAAAGAGTTGGCGGAAATGGCTGTGTTTCTGGTTGGCAGTCAGTGACTGCTGGAGTTTCACAGGGATCCGAACTAAGACTCCACTGTTCACATTATGTGAAGAAGAAAATGCCAGAGTGTAAACCTTACTGATATGACATCATGTTGACGAGGTTTCAATATCCTGTGAGAGAGGGTCACATGAAGAGGGGGACGTTTAAACCGAGGATCATATATTAAAATGGGTTTCAATCAGCTTCCCAATTCTCACCATACTTTGTGTGTCCACGTCTCCATTCTCACTGATGCTTTGTGCAGGCTGAAAATTGCCCCATTTAATCAGAACTGTTACCCCTAAACCTGAAATACCATCAATTTCCATACTTTGAAAGCTTTGTTTGTCGGAGATCAGGAGTAAACTTTGGAGGGACAGATGCAGTGAGGGTCACAGGTAGAGGAGAGCACTCACAATGTTAAAATGGCGGCATGGGCTCGTTGGGCTGAAGAGCCTGTTTCCCGTGCTGTGTTGTACTTCGGTCCACCTTGTTGTCTAACAAGGGTTGTGAGAGAGTTGCTCTTGGATTTTTTTCGAGAGTATCCTAGTGCTTCATGTCATTAGTGTACGCTTGACCTGGACCATTTGATGGGCAACATGACAGCTCAGTGACTATCGCTGTGCTGTGCAGATACATGGATTTGGGCCTGTGTCTGTGGGAGTTTGCACATTCTCCCCGTGTTTGCGTGGGTTTTCTCCGGGTGCTCCGGTTTCCTCCCACATCCCAAAGATGTGCTCTTAGGCTAATTGGCAAAACAAATTCTCCCTAAATTGTCTCAAATTTGGTTCTGATGCATAGATCTATAAACATAGACAGGGATGACAGGGATCATAAGTAGAAGTGGGAACATTGAGGTGGCAGCGTGGGCTCGTTGGGCCAAAGGGCCTGTTTCCTGTGCTGTTTTGTTCTTTGTTCTTTGTTCTGACAGATACAGCACGGGGTTAGATACAGAGTAAAGCTCTCTCTACACTGTCCCCCCATCAAACACTCCCAGGACAGGTACAGCACGGGGTTGGATACAGAGTAAAGCTCCCTCTACACTGTCCCCATCACACACTCCCAGGACAGGTACAGCACGGGGTTAGATACAGAGTAAAGCTCCCTCTACACTGTCCCCCATCAAACACTCCCAGGACAGGTACAGCACGGGGTTAGATACAGAGTAAAGCTCCCTCTACACTGTCCCCATCAAACACTCCCAGGACAGGTACAGCACAGGGTTAGATACAGAGTAAAGCTCCCTCTACACTGTCCCCATCAAACACTCCCAGGACAGGTACAGCATGGGGTTAGATACAGAGTAAAGCTTCCTCTACACTGTCCCCATCAAACACAACATGGAGATGCAGGCTTTGGACTGGGGTAAACACAGTAAGAAGTCTCACCACACGAGGTTAAAGTCCAACAGGTTTATTTGATAGTAAACACCACAAGCTTTTGGAATGTTGTTCTGGCAGGTGAATGGAAAGTTCTGATCAGAAATAGGGCATATAAAGGCATACACATATTACAGAATACTGACCTTGAGGAGGGAAACACTCTCAGGACAGGTACAGCACGGAGTTGGATACAGAGTAAAGCTCCTAACCCCAAGGCAAGATCCATGATATGTTCCACAGGATAGTATTTTTTGATGAATTTATCTTTTTGGATGTTCTCACCTCTCTGTTGAAAAGTAGCTTGGTTTGTAAGGTTAAAAGCCAGTCTCACACTGTGACTCACCCAAGTGAAATTAAATTCTTTAACAATTACTGCATGTACTGTACAAGAAGCAAAATGATATCCTCGCCTTTGGACATCAGATAATGTGATATGGTGCAGAAATGTGAAAGCTCACAAAACAAAATGACACACTTTGCTGCCTCAGCCTCACAGACCTAGACAGCACGGTGGTACAGTGGTTAGCACTGCTGCCTCACAGCGCCAGGGACCTGATTCCCAGCTTGGGTCACTGTCTGTGCGGAGTCTGCATATTCTCTGCATGGGTTTCCTCCGGGAGCTCTGGTTTCCTCCCATAGTCCAAGAGACGTGCTGGTTAAGCGCTAAATTCTCCCTCAGTGTACCCGAACAGGCACCAGAGTGTGGCAACTCAAGAGATTTTCACAGTAACTTCATTGCAGTGTTAATGTAGGCCTACTTGTGACTAATAAATAATTTTTTAAACACTTGCTCGTACCTAGAACAGAGCAAATAAAATTAACCTGAATAATAGAATGATCCAACTTTTTGGGATTGAGAGGGTGGGGAGTTCACTTTGGACACCATGGGCTGGATTTCATGCCTCCTGATAGCAGCTTGGAAGGCAGGGAGGGTGGCATTGGGTCATGTAAAATCCAGTGAGTACTCGCCCTTCCCTCAGCTGTCTGTAAGTGTATGGGGGATAGTGGGTGAGTGGGTGAGTCTGTGGTATATTTAAACCTGGGTATTTAGTCTCTCTGTGTCTTGGGGAGGTCGAAATTTAATCAGTTCAATAATTGTTGCAGTAGAGGCATCATGTGCCCCCTTCCCACCCCCGGTTGGGTCTATTGAGTTCCCATTAATATCCATTCAAGGGTCTCCCAACCCTACTGGTGTTTTACCACTGGCAGGGGGAGGTCCACAAAGGATGCCCAGCTGACTGTGCAGGCTCATACCAGGATAGATTGGGGGTGAAGTGGGGAATGTGATTCCTTTTCCAACCCCCTTGATTCCTCAGATGCCCTTCCCTGCTCCAGGTAATTCCCCCCCACCCCCCAACTTTGGCCCTCTGCCCAATGTCTGGAACCCAGCCCTCAGCACCGCCCTAGCCGAGACCCCAGATATAGACTTCCTCAGTTGGGATTATAGTTACCTTGAGATGGTGGAGCAAGTCTCACTGCTCCCAATTTTAAACCGCTGTAGGCCAGGCGTCAGGATGTTATCTGGACTCCAGTTGATCTGTCAGCCGGAGTGAGGCTAAAGGCAGTGAAAGATTATGTCCCATAAACTGCAGCCCCAAGTCTAATCTCCTATCATCCTCTGTGCTCATGAACCTACATCCGCCCCTAGTCCTGGGGGGCGGGGGTGAATCCTATTGTGGCCTCATCCTTCCTATTTCCTCTGCCCCAAACTCTCTGAGGATTCCCAGCTCCCAGACATTAGTGACAGGTCAGTAAAAACAGGCTCTTAGGCTGATTGGTGCAACAAATTGTCCCTAAATTAGATTTCCCTCAATCTTCCTCGATAGGTGTAGACAAAGGTCATAGGTAGAGGAGGGCACTCATACTGTTAAAATGGCAGTGCAGGCTCATTGGGCCAAAGGGTCTGTTTCCCATGCTGTATTGTTCTTTGTTCTTTGAGTATGCGTCCACCACCACCCATGGCAGCCGATTCCACTCACTCACCACCCTTTTAGTGAAAAACTTACCCCTGACATCTCCTCTATACCTACTCCCCAGCACCTTAAACCTGTGTCCTCTCATAGTGACCATTTCAGCCCTGGGAAATAGCCTCTGAGAATCCACCCTATCTATTCCTCTCAGCATCTTATAAACCTCGATCAGATCGCCTCTCAACCTTCATCTCTCCAGGGAAAAAAGACCTAGCTCCCTCAACCTATCCTCATAAGGCATGCCACCCAATCCAGGCAACATCCTTGTAAATCTCCTCTGCATTCTTTCAATAGCCTCCACATCCTTCTTGTAGTGAGGCGACCAGAACTGCGCACAGTCCTGCAAGTGGGATCTGACAAGGGTCTTATAAAGTTGTAGCATTACCTCCCGACTCCTAAACTCAGTTCCTCTATTAGTGAAGGCCAGTACACCATACGCCTTCTTGACCACATCCTCCAGCTGCGAGGCCGATTTAAGAGTCCTATGGACCTGACCCCAAGGTCCTTCTCATCCTCTACACTACTAAGAGTCCTATACTTGATATTGTACTCCTTCATCCCATAGGCCATGCCAAAATGGACCACTACACATTTATCCATGTTGAAGTCCATCTGCCACTTCTCCGCCCAGTCTTGCATCCTGTCTATGTCATGCTGCAATTTCTGACGTCCCTCCAGACTATCCACAACACCACCAACCTTCATGTCATTGGCAAACTTACCAACCCATCCTTCCACTTCCTCATCCAGGTATTTTATGAAAATGACAAACAGCAAGGGTCCTAGAACAGATCCCTGGGGCACTCCAAAGGTTACTGACCTCTATGCAGAAAAAAATTCAACCACTCTCTGCCTTCTGCAGGCAAGCCAGTTCTGAATCCACAAGGCCAAAGCCCCTTGGATCAAGAAGTCTTGCATGGGGGACCTTATCAAATGCCTTGCTGAAATCCATGTAAACCACATCCACTGCTCTTCCTTTGTCAATGTGTTCACTCACATTTTCAAAGAACTGAGCTAAGCTCATAAAGCACAACCTACTCTTGACAAAGCCATGCTGACTACTTTTGAACATACTAAACTTCTCTAAATGTTTATAAATCCTGTCCCTTAGTATCCTGTCCATCAACTTACCAACCACTGAGGTCAGATCCATCAGTCAGTAATTTCCTTGTCTATCCCTGTTCCCTTTCTTGAAAATAGAAACCATATCTGCAATCCTTCAGTCCTCCGGAACCTCTCCCTTCTCCATCAATGACGCAAAGATCATTGCTAGGGGCTGTGCGATCTCTTCCCCTGCCTGCCACCGTAACCTGGGATACATCCCATCCGGTCCTGAAGACTTATCTATCTTGATGCAATTTAAAAGTTCCAACACATCCTCTTTCTTAAAGTCCACATACTCAATCTTTTCAGTCCGCCGCAAACCTGCAGAACAACCTCCCAGATCACTTTCCACCGTGAATACCATGGCAAAGTATTCATTAAGCATCTCTGCCATTTGTACCGGTTCCACACAACTTTTCCCCCTTCACCTTTTATAGGTCCAATCCCTTCACTTCTCATACTTTTACTTTTCATATATTTGTAGAACACCTTGGGGTTCTCCTTAATCTTACCCGCCAAGGCCTTCTCATGACCCCTTCAGGCTCTCCTAATTTCCTTTTTAAGCTCCTTCCTACAACCCGTATACTCCTCTAGATCCTTAACATCTCCTTCGAGCTTGCCCCACCACTTGGTTTAACTGTGTCTGATGCTCTATCTCAATAACATGCTCCATCACTCTCCCTACATCACTTCATGCTTTTAAAATATAAAAACCAATTTTGTTCTTCAGCATATTCAGGAATCTGGCCTCCACAACTTGTGTGGTAGAGAACTCTACAGGTTCACCACCTTCAGAGTGAAGACATTTCTGTCCATCTCAGTAATAAATAGCAGACCCTGTATTCTGAGACTCTGACCCATTTTCCTAAACCCTTCCTCAGCCAGAGAAAACCCTGCATCCAGTCAATAAAGAACAAAGAACAAAACAACACGGGAAACAGGCCCTTAGGCCCAACAAGCCCACGCCGCCACCCCGATGTTCCCACCTCTACCCGCGATCCCTGTCCATGTTTATAGATCTATGGATTAAAAACCAAATTTGAGACAATTTAGGGAGAATTTGTTTTGCCAATTAGCCTAAGAGCACATCTTTGGGATGTGGAGGAAACCGGAGCACCCGGAGAAAACCCACGCAAGCACGGGGAGAATGCGCAAACTCCCACAGACACAGGCCCAAATCCATGTATCTGCACAGCACAGCGATAGTCACTGAGCTGTCGTGTTGCCCATCAAATGGTCCAGGTCAAGCGTACACTAACGACGTGAAGCACTAGGATATTCTCGAAAAAAAATCCAAGAGCAGCCCTCTCACGACCCATCGCGTGTATGCCCCTCGTTAGACAACAAGGTGGACCAAAGCACCTGTAGGATAAAAACAAGTACATCAATATCATCATCTATTTACACACTTCCCAGGGACTCCCAAGGCTCATGATCCCTATTTTAAATCAGTTTTCGATACCCCTCCATTCCCATTCTGTTCACGTGCCCATCTAAGTATTTCTTAAATAACTCCAGAGTACCTGCCTCCACCACTTTACTTGGTAGCGCATTCCATACCCCCACCACCCTCTGTATGAAAAAACTCCCTCTAGCATCCAAATTATACCTTACCCCCCTCACCCTAAGCCCGTGACCCCTCGTGCTATTCGAGTCCATCCTAGGAAAAAGCTTAACCCTGTTTACTCTATCTATACCCCTCATAATCTTGTACACCTCTATTAGATCTCCTCTAAGTCCACGTCTTTCTAAGGAAAACAGTCCCAATTTGCCTAACCTCTCCTCGTAACTCAGACCTTCTATACCAGGCAGCATCCTGGTAAACCTCCTCTGCACTCTCTCCAGAGTCTCCACGTCCTTCCGGTAGTAAGGTGACCAGAACTGGACGCAATATTCCAAATGAGGTCTAACCAACGTTTTATACAACTGCAACATTAAAGGCCAGCTCTTGTACTCTATACCCCTTCCTATAAAGGCTAACATACTATATACTTTCTTCACAACCTTCTCCACTTGCTCTGCCACCTTCAGAGACTTGTTCACCTGCACCCCCAGGTCCCTCTGCGTTTCTATACTCTTAATAGGTCTATCCTTTATCATATACCTCCCCCCTACATTCTTTCTCCCGAAATGCATCACCTCACATTTATCAGGATTGAATTCCATCTGCCATCTGTCTGCCCAAGCTACCAGCCTATCTATGTCCTGCTGCATCGCCTGACAATGCTCCTCACTATCCGCAAGTCCAGCCATCTTTGTATCGTCTGCAAACTTGCTGATCACTCCACTTACTCCCTCTTCCAAGTCATTTATATATATTACAAATAGAAGAGGTCCCAGTACCGAGCCCTGCGGCACACCACTAGTGACCGACCTCCAGTTAGAAAAACACCCTTCCACTATTACTCTCTGTCTCCTATTACCAAGCCAGTTACTTATCCATCTAGCTACCTGTCCTTGTATCCCATTAGCCTTGACCTTCTCAACTAACCTCCCATGAGGGACTTTGTCAAACGCCTTACTAAAATCCATATAGACAACATCAACGGCTCGCCCTTCGTCCACCGTTTTCGTCACCTCCTCAAAAAATTCTACCAGATTTGTAAGGCACGACCTCCCCTTAACAAATCTATGCTGCGTATCCCTAATCAGATCGCAATGCTCTAAGTGCCTATACATCCTATCTGTCAGGATTTTATACATTCCAATCAGATCCGCTGTCATTGTTCTAAATTCCAGTGAATACATGCCAGTCGACCCAATCTCTCCTCATACAGCAATCCTATCATCCCGACAATGCGGAAGAAAGAAATGGCTGACCAGCTAAATATCTAGCTTGGTTCTGTTTTCACAAAGGAGATCACAAATAACCCAGCAGGAATGTTGAAGGACCCAGGGTTTAGTGAGAGGGAGGAACTGAAAGAGATCAGAAACTGAGAGGTCATAGAGCACCAGGTTCTAGTCCGACAGATTTATTTGAAATCACGAGCTTTCGGAGCGCTGCTCCTTTATCAAGTGTAGTGAGGTGCTGATCCTTTGACATTCTTGATTACCTGTTAGTGTTGGGCTATCTTCACTGTGTCTTTATATTCTGTGCCTGTGTACTTTGCGCCATCATCCAACCATCTTAATTCATTACCATCGCTGAATCCCCCACTATCAATCTCCTGGGGATTACTATTCACCAGAAATTAAACTGGACCTGCCATATAAATATTGTAGCTAAAGAGCAGATTAGAAATCCTGCAGTGAGTAATTAACGTCTGACTCTCCAAAGCCTGTCCACCATTTATCTACAGGACAAAAGTCCGGAATGTGGTAGAGTACTCTCCACTCACCAACAACACTCAAGAATAAATTAGCCCGTCTGATTGTCACCACATCCGTGACATTCATTCCCTCCACCACCAGTGAACAGTGACAGCCGTGTGTATCGTCTATAAGATGCACTGTAGGAACTCACCAGGGCTCCTTCCACAGCACCTTCCAACCCACAACCAATTCCATCTAGAAGGACAAGGGCAGCAGATATCTGGGAACTCCACCACCTGGAGTCCACTCCAAGTCACTCACTCACAGAAATATATTGCCATTCCTTCACTTGTCTGAATCAAAATCCTGGAACTCCCTCCTAAACAATACTGTGGATGTACCTACACTATATGGATTGCAGTGTTTCAAGAAAGCAGCTCACCACCATCTTCTGAAGGGGCAATTAGGGATGGGCAATGAATACTAGCCTAGCCAGCGACACCCACATTTCATGAATGAATTTTAAAAACCACTCAGACACATACTCCCATACACACGCACAAACATACACTCCCACACACACTCTCTTACACACGTTTGATTGGCAAAACAAATTCTCCCTAAATTGTCTCGCAAATTTGGTTCCAATGAAGATTTCTGTAAACATAAACAAGGATCATGGGTGGAAGTGGGAATATTGAAGTAGCAGCATGGGCTCGTTGGGCCGAAGGGCCTGTTTCCCATTCTGTTTTGTTCTTTGTTCTTTGTATACACTCACACAGGCTCTCATTCACTCACATACACACACACACACTCACAGGCACATTCACACACATATACACACACAGGCACATTCGCGCACACACGCACACACTCACAGGCACACACACACACACATACACTCACAGGCATTACACACACATTCACACACTTTCGCAGGCACACTTGCACACACACGCACACACACACACTCTCACATATACTCACCACACGCTCTCGCTCACTCACACACACGCACACACACACATACACACACACGCACACATACACATACAGGCACACACACATTCACACACATTCGCAAGCACACTTGTACACACACACACACATGCACACACACGCGCGCACACACACGCGCACTCTCACATATACTCACCACACGCTCTCACTCACACACACACACATACGTACACTCTACAACTACAAAAGATAGTAAATGTCGCCCAACTCATCACACAAACCAGCCTCCCATCCATTGACTTTACATTTCCCACTGCCTCGGCAAGATAGCCAGCATAATTAAGGACCCCACACACCCCGGACATTCTCTCTTCCACCTTCTTCCATTGCGAAAATGGTACAAAAGTTTGAGGTTATGTACCAAACTGACTCAAAAGCATCTTTTTCCCTGCTGCTGTCAGACTCTTTAATGGACTTACCTCACACTAAGTTGATCTTTCTCTACACCGTAACTGTGACTGTGACACTACATTCTGCATTCTCTCCTTTCCATCTCTATGAATGGTATGGTCTGTCAGTATAACATGTAAGAAACAATACTTTTCATTGTATGCTAATATATGTGACAATAATAAATCAAATCAAACTCACACAGAGGCTGTACTGGACCTGTACTAGCTAATGAACCAGGACAGGTGATGGATCTCTCGGTAGGAGAGCATCTTGGGGATGGAGATCATAATTCTATCTCCTTCACCCTTGCATTGGAAAAGGATAGGATCAGGCAGGCTAGGAAGGTGTTTGTCTGGAATAAGGGGAAATATGAAGACATCAGGCAGATGTTGGGGCGAATAAACTGGAAGGAGGTGTTCTTGGGGAAAAGCACAGAAGGAAGGTGGCAGATATTCAAGGAATGCTTGTCTGGAGCTTTACACGACAACGTTCCGGTGAGACAAGGAGGTTTTGGTAGGACGCGGGAACCGTGGTGCACGAAGGCTGTGGTGAACATAGTCAGGAAGAAAAGAAAGGTGTATAAAAGGTTCAAAGAGCTAGGAGATGTTGGGGATCTAGAGAAGTATAAGGCTTATAGAAGAGAGCTTAAAAAGGAAATTAGGAGAGCCAGAAGGGGTCATGAGAAGGCCTTGGCTGGTAGGATTAAGGAGAATCCCAAGGCCTTCTACAAATATGTGAAAAGTAAAAGGATGAGAAGAGAAGGGATAGGACCTATAAAAGGTGAAGGGGGAAAAGTCTGTATGGAACCGGAAGAAATGGCAGAGGTGCTTAATGAGTACTTTGCCTCAGTATTCACGGTGGAAAGTGATCTGGGAGGATGCACTACAAGTTTGCGGCAGACTGAAAAGATTGAGTATGTAGATATTAAGGAAGCGGATGTGTTAGAACTTTTAAATGCTATCAAGATAGACAAGTCTCCGGGACCAGATGGGATGTACCCCAGGTTATTGTGGGAGGTGAGGGATGTCATTGCAGAGCCCCTGGCGATGATCTTTGCGTCGTCGATGGAGACGGGAGAGGTTCTGGAGGATTGGAGGATTGCGGATGTGGTCCCTATTTTCAAGAAAGGGAACAGGGATAGTCCTGGAAATTACCGACTGGTGAGTCTGACCTCAGTGGTTGGTAAGCTGATGGAGAGGCTTCTGAGGGACAAGATTTACGAGCATTTGGAGAAGTTTAGGTTGATTAGAAATAGTCAGCATGGTTTTGTAAAAGGCAGGTCGTGCCTTACGAGCTTAATTGAGTTCTTCGAAAATGTGACTGAACACATTGACGAAGGAAGAGCAGTGGACGTGGTGTACATGGACTTCAGCAAGGCATTTGACAAGGTCCCACATGCAAGGCTTCTTGAGAAGGTGAGAGGCCATGGGATCCAAGGGGCTTTGGCCTTGTGGATCCAGAACTGGCTTGCCTGCAGAAGGCAGAGGGTGGTTGTGGATGGCTCTTTTTCTGCATGGAGGTCGGTCACCAGTGGAGTGCCCCAGGGATCTGTTCTAGGACCCTTGCTGTTTGTCATTTTCATAAATGACCTGGATGAGGAAGTGGAGGGATGGGTGAGTAAGTTCGCCGATGACACAAAGGTCGGTGGTGTTGTGGATGGTCTGGAGGGATGTCAGAAGTTGCAGCATGACATCGACAGGATGCAAGACTGGGCGGAGAAGTGGCAGATGGACTTCAATGCGGATAAATGTGTTGTGGTCCATTTTGGCAGATCCAACGGGATGAATGAGTACACTATCAAAGGTAGGAGTCTTAGCTGTGTGGAAGAGCAGAGGGATCTTGGGGTCCGGGTCCATAAGACTCTCAAATCGGCCTCCCAGGTGGAGGATGTGGTTAAGAAAGCTTACGGTGTACTGGCCTTCATTCATCGAGGGATTGAGTTCAGGAGTCAGGAGGTAATGCTGCAGCTTTATAGGACCCTTGTCAGACCACACTTGGAGTACTGTGCGCAGTTCTGGTCGCCTCACTATAGGAAGGACGTGGAAGCTATTGAAAGGGTGCAGAGGAGATTTACAAGGATGTTGCCTGGATTGGAAGGCATGCCTTATGAAGACAGGTTGAGGGAGCTGGGACTGTTCTCCCTGGAGAGACGAAGGTTGAGAGGCGACCTGATGGAGGTTTACAAGATGTTGAGAGGTTTAGATAGGGTGGACTCTCAGAGACTATTTCCCAGGGCTGAAATGGTCGTGACGAGAGGGCACAGATTTAAGGTGCAGGGAAGCAAGTACAGAGGGGATGCTAGGGGAAAGTTTTTCACTCGGGGTGGTGAGTGAATGGAATCGGCTGCCGTCGGTGGTGGTCGAGGCGAACTCGCTGGGGTCTTTTAAAAGACTTCTGGATGAGTATATGGGATCCAGTGGGATTGGGGGTTATAGATAGGTCTATGGCTGGGTAGGTTTTGATGTGTTCGGCACAACTTGTGGGCCGAAGGGCCTGTTTGTGCTTGTAGTGTTCTATGTTTTATGTTCTATGTTCACACACACATACACTCATTCACATATACATTCTCTCTCACACACACACAAACACACTCTTGATCACACACAATTCTCGCACATGTTCTCACTCTCACATAGATTCTTGGTCATACACACACACACACATGCTTTCACTTTCACACACACTCTTGCTCACACACACTCACACTCATACACACTGACTCATACACTTGCCCACACACACACACTGTCACTTTCACACACATTATTGGTCACACTCACATCTTTCATTGGGATCACTGGGTGGTGATTTAGATTTGACCTTGCATATTCCAGAAGATATTTACTCCGGTTGCTGCCCCCTTCCATATCCCTGACCCTGCACAGGCCGGTTATGGATTGTGGGATTCTCCTGGCGTTAGTATCTCTGTAACCCATTCAGCAGGTTAATTAGATTGTGTGTTATCAGGGAGTTGATAGAAGCATGCTTCTGACCAGCTGCATTATGTAACGCTCACAGCAGAGGTTGACTGGAGGTTAGACACCTCCCAAGCTATAAGTGTCCCCAGTGTAAAATTCTCTGAATGTTAAATATAACTTCATCGAAAGAGAGTGTGGTGACAAATTTTATAAGGCTGCATGTCGCTGAGTCAGAACTCCGCTCAGCTGCATGGTGTAATGTGAAGTGGTGTGGAATTCTCAAAGTGTTTGATTACAGTTTTCCTCCTATTCTGTTAAGCCTATTAGGACTGACTCATCACCCTCCCCGCTGCTCCCCACACCTCACTGAAGCAGCATAATGTTGCAACACCAAACCTTTCCTCATTGAGATGATCATAGAATCCCTCAGTGCAGAAGGAGACCATTTCACCCATTATGTCTGCACCGACTTTCCAACAGAGCATTTTACCCAGGCCCTATCCCTGTAATCCCACATATTTACCCTGCTGGTCCCCCTAACCTACAGAGAGACAGGGGCAATTTAGCATGCCAATCCACCTAACCCACACATCTTTGGAATGTGGGAGGAAACCGGAGCACCTGGAGGAAACCCATGTGGACATGGGAAGAACATTCAAACTCTATACAGACTGTGACCCCAGCCGGGAATCAAACCCGGATCCCTGGTGCTATGAGGCAGGTGTCACCCCCTATCAAGCCAACAACATCAAATCAAGAAAGCAAAAAAAAAGCATTTCTAAAAGAATTGAATTGAAAAATAGAAGTGATGTAATCTTATTTGGAATTTTGGTACTTCATCCTTGAATTACTTTTTTAAAATTAATTTCCAAGATGTGGGTGTTGCTGGCTGGACAAGCATGTGTTGTCCATTTCTAATTGCCCCTTGAGAAGATGGTGGTGAGCTGCCTTCTTGAATCACTACAGCCTATGTGGTGTAGGTCCACCCATAGTGCTGTTAGGGAGGAAATTCCACAATTTTGACCCAGCAACAGTGAGAGAACAACAATATATTTCCAAGTCAGGATGGTGAGTGGCTTGGAGGGAAACTACCAAGTGCTGGTGTTCCCGGGTATCTGCTGTCCTTGTCCTTCTAGATGGTAGCGCCAGAGGTTTGAAAGGTGTTGCATAAGGAACCTTGGTGAGTTACTGCAGTGCACCTTGTAGATGGTATACGTAACTGCCATTGTTTGTTAGTGGTGGAGGGAGTGAATGTTTGTGGGTAGGATGCCGATGAAGTGGGGCTGTTTTGTTCTGGATGATGTTGAGCTTCTTGAGTGTTAGAGCAGCATCCATCCATGCAAATGGGGAGTATTCCATTCCAGTCCTGACTTTTGCCTTGTAGAAAATGGTCATCAGTTTTCCATATAATAAAAAGTTTATCGTATCACTGGAGAAGTGGAAGAGACAATTTACAAAGATGTGTTCCAGCACTGAGTAGCTGTAATAATTCAGAAAAAGTAAACTGTTGGCGTTACCTTTCTCCAAGAAGCAGAGCTTCGGAGGTGATGAGATAGATGAAAGAATTTGATATTGCAGATAGGGAAGAAATGGGTGGAATTCGGTGTGAGTGCTGGGTGCCCCCCTCTCCCAATTGGTTATATATTCCAGAGGAATTCTGTTGTCATTGTTTTTAGAATAGCTAATTACATTTCAGTGTGTCATCTCAGAAACTGAAAAATTTCAGGATAGTGTAGAGCCAACAGGAGATGGGATTGATCATGCTTGCCGGCTAAGTTTGAGCGTCTGTTCCTTTTCAACCCACTTGGTGGAATGTAAGTTTCTCTATTGTAGCCAGTGGACAGTTCTCCATTGTCTCCACAGGAATACAACTCAGTGTTTCTTAAAAATACAGCAGAAAAAGAAGCATACAAAATTATAACTTTTCACACCGTGTGAAGCAAAATGAAATTTAAACTCATTTCAAGGCTAGGAAAAAGCACAATTAACAAGAAATAAAGAAGACCCATTCGCATCCAATCACCTATCCCCCCACCACCCCACCCCTCCCCCCACCCACCCCCACACCACCTCCACCCCCCCTTCCCATCCTCCACAGTTTCCTCCTCACTCTGTTGGGGTTACTGTTCCTTTGGGAATTCTGGTCAGAGCATCCACAATCAGATTAGATTTCTCTATAATGTGGGCAATTTGATTTGATTTGTTATTGTCACATGTATTAGTGTTCACTGAAAAATATAGTTTCTTTGCAGAAAGGCATACCATTCATAGAGAAGGAAAGGAGAGAGTGCAGAATGCAGTGTTACTACAGTCATAGCTAGGGGACAGGAAAAGATCAACTTAATGCAAGGTAGGTCCATTCAAAAGTCTGACAGCAGCAGGGAAGAAGCTGTTCTTGAGTCAGTTGGTACATAACCTCAGACTTTCGTATCTTTTTCTCAATGGAAGAAGGTGGAAGAGAGAATGACCGGGGTCTTTGCCGAGTCCCAGCCTCCCATCCATTGAACTGAGTTGAGAAGAAATTTCTTCACCCAAAGGGTGGTGAATGTGTGGACATCATTCCCACAGGAAGTAGTTGAGGCCAAAACCCTAATTTCAAGAAGAAATTAGATATAGCTCTTGGGCCTAATGGGATCAAGTGATATGGGGAAAGGGGAAATGAGAATATTGAATTTGATGATCAGTCATGATCAAAATGAATTGGGAAAGCAGGCTCAAAGGGCAGAATGGCCTACTCCTATATCTAGTTTCTTTTTTTGCTATGTTTCACACACACAGACACACACACATGCAAACACACACATACACACTCATACAAACACACTCACATATACATATTCTGACATAGACACACAGTCTCACACACACACACAGACACACACACAGTTTCACACATACACATTCATACAGTCACACATGGCTGATCTCAATGTGGTGATTCTATGCTTTGACAGTTATCAACCTGGTGTATTTGTATGATGTAGAGATGCCGGCGTTGGACTCGGGTAAACTCAGTAAAGTTTTGCAACACCAATTTTAAATCCAACCAATTTATTTGATAGTAAATCCGCGAGCTTTCGACACTATGTTGTGCCTTCGTCAGGCAAATGCAGTGTTCTGATCTGCAGAGGCACTCATATCCACACAGACAGTTACATACTGCTGACTAGACTGCGAATCCTTACATCTAACCTGCTATTCAAGTGTTAAAGTGGCTAACAATGTGTGTGAAGGAAATCCTGAGCATTGGTTAGAGAATTGTGTATTTTCTCCAGACAGCACAGTAAGTGAGGTTTTTTGCTAATCCAGGCAAGTTACGGGGGTTACAGATAGTGTGTCATGAAGCCAAGATCCCTATTAAGACCGTCCTCATGTGTGAGGAACTTGGCTATCAGTCTCTGCTCAGCAACTCTGCGCTGTCGTGTGTCATGAAGGCCCCCTTGAAGAACATTTACCCGCAGGTCGGAGGCCGAATGCCCATGACTGCTGAAGTGTTCGCCACAGGAAGGGAACTGTTTTGCCTGGTGATTGTTGAGCAATGCTCATTCATCCGCTGTCGTAGTGTCTGCATGGTCTCCCCAATGTACCATGCTTCGGGACATCCTTTCTTGCAACGTATTAAGTAGACAACGTTGGCCGAGTTGCAAGAGTACGTACCGTGTACCTGGTGAATGGTATCCTCACGTTTGATTATGTCGTCCATGTCTATGATCTGGCATGTCTTGCAGAGGTTGTTCTGGCAGGGTTGTGTGGTATTGTGGTCACCATTCTCCTGAAGGTTGGGTAGTTTGCTGCAAACAATGATCTGTTTAAGGTTGTGCGGTTGTCTGAAAGCAAGAAGTGGGGGGGTGGGGATGGCCCTAGTGAGATGTTCATCGTCATCGATGACATGTTGAAGACTCCGGAGAAGATGTCGTAGCTTCTCCGCTCCGGGGAAGTACTGGACAACAAAGGGTACTCTGTCCACCTTGTCCCATGTTCATCTTCTGAGGAGGTCAGTGCGGTTTATCGCTGTGGCACGTTGGAACTGTCGATTGATGAGTCGAGCGCCATATCCTGTTCTCACGAGGGCATCCTTCAGCGTCTGGAGGTGTCTGTCACGATCCTCCTCATCTGAGCAAATGCTGTGTATACGGAGGGCTTGTCCATAGGGAATGGCTTCTTTAACGTGTCTAGGGTGGAAGCTGGAGAAGTGGAGCATTGTGAGGTTGTCTGTCGGTTTTCGGTATAGTGAGGTGCTGAGGTGACCGTCCTTGATGGAGATGCGTCTGTCCAAGAATGCAACTGATTCTGGAGAATAGTCCATGGTGAGTCTGATGGTGGAATGGAACTTGTTGATATCATCATACAGTTGTTTCAATGATTGTTCACCATGAGTCCAAAGGAAAAAGATGTCATCAATGTATCTAGTATATAACCTTGGTTGGAGATCTTGTGTGGTGAAGAAGTCTTGTTCGAACCTGTGCATGAAGATGTTGGCATACTGAGGTGCGAATTTCGTCCCCATGGCTGTTCCGTGTGTCTGGATGAAAAGCTGATTGTTGAAGGTGAAGACATTGTGGTCCAAGATGAAGCGGATGAGTTGTAAAATTGCATCCAGAAACTGACAGTTGTTGGCATTGAGTACTGAGGCAGTTGCAGCAATACCATCGTCGTGGGGGATGTTGGTGTAGAGGCGTGGAGAGTGGAGAGGATCTCCAAGAGGATTGCACATATCGACACAGACATCAAGTTTCTACAGAGATGCAAGAAAGCAGACAGGATACCAAAGGGACTACAGATCACGAACCCAGTCAGGTCAACCTATAACACAGACTACGCTGAGAGGCTTTGCCGTCGCACCTCTCTCACACTCCTCAATCACCTCATACACCAGCTCTATAGCAAACGCCGCACCCTGGAAAGTAAAATGGAATACATATTCTCAACTTGCGCTCAGGACGCAGATCAGATGCGAAACTTTGCCAAGCAGATGAGACAAAGAAACTACACCATTTACATGCACACCAAGAACAGGAAACTTGAAAAACTCGGCATCACCACCAGCAACAACCAAGCTCCCTTGGCACCACAGTAGAAAACAACACTACCGCAGGGAGGTCCATTGTTAACCTGTCAGACTACACACTTCAATCAGAGGAAATCGAAGTTCTCAGCCGAGGGCTCAATTTCTGTCCCACCACCAAAATGGACCCCATCAGTCTTGCAGTGGACACAGAGGAATTCATCAGGCGAATGAGGCTGCGTGAGTTCTTCCACAAACCCCAAGAGGCCAATAGTGGACTCAATGAGACAGCTAATGAACCAGAACAGCCGACAGAGGGATCCGCAGTGCAGCAACCGAAGAGGAATGAATCCAATTGGACTCCTCCGGAAGGCCGCTGCCCCCGACTGGACATGTATGCCCAAGCCATCAGGAGGTGCGTGAACACCAGATTCATCAACCGCACTTACAAGACAGTCCCGAACATCCCCAAGAACAAAGCAAGGCCATCCGTGCTCTTAAGACCAACCGCAACATTGTCATCAAACCAGCAGACAAGGAGGCGCCACCGTCATACTGAACAGAACGGACTACTGTGAAGAAGTGTACCGACAACTAAACAATGAGAAACACTACAGACAGTTACCAGCAGATCCGACCAAAGAACACACTCGTCAACTCAACACTCTGATCAACACCTTTGATCCGGTCCTTCAGAACACCCTCCGGACTCTCATTCCACGTACTCCCCGCATTGGAGATCTCTACTGCCTCCCAAAGATACACAAGGAAAACATACCCGGCCGTCCCATCGTATCGGGCAATGGGACCCTGTGTGAGAACCTCTGCGTTCTCTGTGTGAGAACCACAAAGATACGTGCCGGCAAGGAGGAAGGATGGGAAAGGTAGGATTAGAGAACCGTGGCTTACCAGGGATATTGAGGACTTGATCAGGAAGAAGCGAGAGGCTTACATTAGATCTAGGCAACTGGGGACTGAGACAGCGCTGGAAGCTTATAGAGAGAGTGTAGACGGGATCTTAAAAAGGGGTGTTAGAAAGGCAAAAAGGGGCCACGAAGCGGCTCTGGCAGGCAGGATTAAGGAAAATCCTAAGGCATTTTACACCTATGTAAGGAGCAAAAGGATGGATAGAGGCAAGATTGGACCTCTCAGGGACAAGGAGGGATCTATCTTAGAGCCTGAGGGAATGGGGGAGATCCTGAATGATACTTTGCGTCGGTATTCACGCAGAGAACTGGCCAGATGTCTGTTGGCTGATTTTGACAAAGTTGAGGATCGGTTGAGGGAAATAAAGAATTACGAGAAAGAGGGTTGGGGCTGTTAGGCAGCTTAAAGACATATAAAGCTCCGGGGCCTGATGGCATTTACCCCAGGCTGCTAAGGGAGTTGAGGGAAGACCTAGCTGGGCCTCTGACGCAAATCTTTGTCTCTTCCTTGGACACAGGTGAGGTCCCAGAGGACTGGAGGATAGCAAATATAGTACCGTTGTTTAAAAAAGGTCAGAGGGATAACCCAGGGAACTATAGGCCGGTGAGCTTGACTTCAGTTATAGGTAAGCTAATGGAGAGGATCCTCAGGGACAGGATGTATGAGCATCTGGAGCGCTGCGATCTGATCAGGGATACGCAGCATGGCTTCGTCAAGGGGAAGTCTTGTCTTACAAATCTAGTGGAATTTTTTGAAGAAGTGACAAAAACAAGTTGATGAAGGACATGCTGTTGATGTCGTCTACATGGATTTCAGTAAGGCGTTTGACAAGGTTCCTCATGGTAGACTGATAGAGAAGGTGAAGGCGCATGGGATACAGGGCCAGGTATGTAGATGGGTCGAGAACTGCTACGTTGCAAGAAAGGATGTCCCGAAGCATGGTATATTGGGGAGACCATGCAACACTACGACAGCGGATGAATGAGCATGCTCAACAATCACCAGGTAAAACAGTTCCCTTCCTGTGGGTGAACACTTCAGCAGTCATGGGCATTCGGCCTCCGACCTGCGGGAATGTTCTTCAAGGGGGCTTTCGTGATACACGACAGCGCAGAGTCGCTGAACAGAGACTGATGCCAAGCTCCGCACACATGAGGACGGTCTTAACAGGGATCTTGGCTTCATGACACACTATCTGTAACCCCCGTAACTTGCCTGGGTTAGCAAAAAACCTCACTTACTGTGCTGTCTGGAGAAAATACACAATTCTAACAATGCTCAGGATCCCTTCACACACATTGTTAGCCACTTTAACACTTGAATAGCAGGTTAGATGTAAGGATTCGCATTCTAATCAGCAATCTCTGACTGTCTGTGCTGATGTGTGCTATTGCAGACCAGAACACTGCACTTGCCTGATGAAGACACGGGAGTGTTGAAAGCTCGCTATTTTACTATCAAATAAATCGGTTGGATTAATTTGGTGTTGCTAAATTCTTACTCGGGAGGAGGAGACAGAGGGTAGTAGTGGAAGGCTCTTTTTCCGGCTGGAAGCCTGTCACTAGTGGAGTGCCACAAGGCTCAGTACTAGGTCCTCTTCTATTTGTGGTCTACATAAACGACTTGGAAGTAGGGGTAGGTGGTGAGATCAGCAAATTCTGCTGATGACACCAAGATGCTTGGATTGGCGGGTACAGAAGAGCAGTGCCAGGCAATACAAAAGGACATAGACAGGTTGGTAGACTGGGCAGATAGATGGCAAATGGAATTTAATCCGGATAAATGCGAGGTGATGCATTTTGGCCGGAAAAATGTAGAAAAGAGTTATAGGATAAAAGGTAAAACTATTCGGAGTATAGAGACGCAGAGAGACTGGGGGTGCAGGTTCACAAGTCTCTGAAGGTGTCTACAGGTGGAGAAGGTGATAAAGAAAGCGTATGTATGTTAGCTCATTCATAGAAAAGGGTATAGAATACAAGAGTAGGAGTTTGATGTTGCAATTGTATAGAACGTTGGTTAGGCCTCACTTGGAATACTGCGTCCAGTTCTGGTCGCCGTACTATCGAAAGGATGTGGAGTCCTTGGAGAGAGTGCAGAGGAGGTTTACCAGGATGCTGCCTGGTATGGAAGGACTGTCTTATGAGGAACGATTAGATAGACTGGGGTTGTTTTCCCTTGAAGACGTCGGCTTAGAGGGGATCTCATAGAGGTGTATAAGATTATAAGGGGTATAGATAGAGTAAATGGAGGTAAACTTTTTCCACCTTCAGAAATGGATAGGACGAGGGGTCATGGCCTTAGGGTGAGGGGGCTATGTATAAGACGAATATTAGAGGGCAGTTTTTCACACAAAGGGTAGTGGGGGTGTGGAATGCACTGCCGAGTAAGGTGGTGGGAGCAGGCACGCTAGGGCTGTTTAAGGGTCTCTTGGACAGCCACATGAGCGGTATGCAGATAGAGGGGATATAGTAGGACTGTTTAACTACGGCTTTTTTTCCCACAGGTAATTCGGTCCATACTTGACCAACAAGGAGCATGCATTCGGCAGGTGGTGCGAGTACAGCTCTTGGATGTTGATTCATGGGTTGCCTGGTACCTCATGTCGTAAATGAGTGCTTTATCTGGACCATCTGAAGGGCACCATGACAGCTCAGTGACTATCGCTGTAGCTGTGCAGACACTTGGAATTGGGCCGGTGTCTGCGGGAGTTTGCGCGTTCTCCCCGTGGTTGCGTGGGTTTCTCCGGGCGCTCCGGTTTCCTCCCACATCCCAAAAATTCGCTCTTAGGCTGAATGGGAAACAAATTGACCCCATATTGAGATTCTTCCATATTAGGAATAACCTAAAATTAGAATAAGAAATGGAATTGTTACTATAAAGTTATGACGGTGGCGCGGGCTCGTTGGGCGAAGGGCCTGTTTCCCGTGCTGTGTTGCTCTTTGACTTTGACTCTTTGACTTTGACTCTCTGGCTATATCGAGGGCATCCTGAAACCCATATACAAAGAACCCCCAGCTTTTGTCTTGACACTACGGACTTCCTACAGAAACTCAGCACACATGAAGCAGTTGAACCAGGGACACTCCTTGTCACAATGGATGTCTCGGCGCTCTACACCAACATCCCCCACGACGATGGTATTGCTGCAACTGCCTCAGTACTCAATGCCAACAACTGCCAGTTTCCGGATGCAATTTTACAACTCATCCGCTTCATCTTGGACCACAATGTCTTCACCTTCAACAATCAGCTTTTCATCCAGACACATGGAACAGCCATGGGGACCAAATTTGCACCTCAGTATGCCAACATCTTCATGCACAGGTTCGAACAAGACTTCTTCACCACACGAGATCTTCAACCAAGGTTATATACTAGATACATTGATGACATCTTTTTCCTTTGGACTCATGGTGAACAATCATTGAAACAACTGTATGATGATATCAACAAGTTCCATCCCACCATCAGACTCACCATGGACTATTCTCCAGAATCAGTTGCATTCTTGGACACACGCATCTCCATCAAGGACGGTCACCTCAGCACCTCACTGTACCGAAAACCGACAGACAACCTCACAATGCTCCACTTCTCCAGCTTCCACCCTAGACACGTTAAAGAAGCCATTCCCTATGGACAAGCCCTCCGTATACACAGAATTTGCTCAGATGAGGAGGATCGTGACAGACACCTCCAGACGATGAAGGATGCCCTGTGAGAACAGGATATGGCGCTCGACTCACAATCGACAGTTCCAACGTGCCACACGATAAACCGCACTGACTCCTCAGAAGACGAACACGGGACACGGTGGACAGAGTACCCTTTGTTGTCCAGTACTTCCCCGGAGCGGAGAAGCTACGACATCTTCTCCGGAGTCTTCAACATATCATTGATGACGATGAACATCTCGCTAGGGCCATCCCCACCCCCCCACTTCTTGCTTTCAGACAAACGCACAACCTCAAACAGATCATTGTTCGCAGCAAACTACCCAACCTTCAGGAGAACAGTGACCACAATACCACACAACCCTGCCACAGCAACCTCTGCAAGACATGCCAGATCATAGACATGGACGAAATAATCAAACGTGAGGATACCATTCACCAGGTACACGGTACATACTCTTGCAACTCGGCCAACGTTGTCTACCTAATACGTTGCAAGAAAGGATGTCCCGAAGCATGGTACATTGGGGAGACCATGCAAACACTACGACAGCGGATGAATGAGCTCGCTCAACAATCACCAGGCAAAACAGTTCCCTTCCTGTGGGCGAACACTTCAGCAGTCAGGGCATTGGCCTCCGACCTGCGGGTAAATGTTCTTCAAGGGGCCTTCGTGACACACGACAGCGCAGAGTCGCTGAACAGAGACTGATAGCCAAGCTCCGCACACATGAGGACGGTCTTAACAGGGATCTTGGCTTCATGACACACTATCTGTAACCCCCGTAACTTGCCTGGTTAGCAAAAAACCTCACTTACTGTGCTGTCTGGAGAAAATACACAATTCTCTAACCAATGCTCAGGATTCCCTTCACACACATTGTTAGCCACTTTAACACTTGAATAGCAGGTTAGATGTAAGGATTCGCATTCTAATCAGCAATCTCTGACTGTCTGTGCTGATGTGTGCTATTGCAGACCAGAACACTGCACTTGCCTGATGAAGACACGGGAGTGTTGAAAGCTCGCTATTTTACTATCAAATAAATCGGTTGGATTAATAATTGGTGTTGCTAAATTCTTACTCGGGAGGAGGAGACAGAGGGTAGTAGTGGAAAAATGTTCTTCAAGGGGGCCTTCGTGACACACGACAGCGCAGAGTTGCTGAGCAGAGACTGATAGCCAAGTTCCGCACACATAAGGACGGTCTTAACAGGGATCTTGGCTTCATGTCACACTATCTGTAACCCCCGTAACTTGCCTGAATTAGCAAAAAACCTCACTTACTGTGCTGTCTGGAGAAAATACACAATTCTCTAACCAATGCTCAGGATTCCCTTCACACACATTGTTAGCCACTTTAACACTTGAATAGCAGGTTAGATGTAAGGATTCGCATTCTAATCAGCAATCTGTAACTGTCTGTGTGGATATGAGTGCTATTGCAGACCAGAACACTGCATTTGCCTGACGAAGGCACATAGTGTCGAAAGCTCGCGGATTTACTATCAAATAAATTGGTTGGATTTAAAATTGGTGTTGCAAAACTTTACTGTATTTGTATGAAGCAGATTTTGAAGTTCTATTGCCAAAGGATCTGGACCAGCAGCAGATTTCTATTCTCCAAGTGGTCACTTTACCAGCTTTGTAAAAGAAGACACACTTTTGTAACATAAAGAAAATTGTCATGCTGGAGAAAGGGGATGTCCCAGAGGGGGCAAGGACACAATCTAATGGGCAAGAATGAATGAATGAAAAAGGTGCAAATATATTCATCACCAATGGGATTGCCATGATACGGTGTAAATGTCCCTAATTCCCTTGAGCAGTACATTAGTGAATAGCCCAGTAATGTCAAACCACACACATGGACTTCCATTATTATTGAAATGCAAATCCTGATGGTCTTCGCTAAAAGGAATCCTTCACTGTGTCTGTGGAAGCAACTCATCCAATCATTCAACTAATGCGTATGGTGCAGAACCACTCAAAGATACAATAGGGTATAAATGAACATCACTTTTGTGTATCTGTTGCACATAAATGTGTCACCAGTGGACCAAAAAAACTATGCAGCTCAGATTGATGGCAGTATATGAAATGGAATAAATTACTAACCCTACTGGCAATCTCTTCAATCTCATCCTGCATCAGCACTCAATCTCCATCAATCATAGCAGTTTAGCATTATCGATGCACTCAGTAATGAACACCAACATAAGCCTGGGACGAATATATTTTTGGAGAAATTCTGTATTCATTACATTTATGAACTCAGCAAGTCATGCTGAGTTAATGAAGCCATCATTGATTGTTGTAAAAACCCGATCTGGTTTACTAATGCTATTCAGGGAAAGAAATCTGTTATCCTTACCTGGTCTGGCCTTGCATGGTTTGATCTGATTCTTAACCCCTCAAAGTGCAATTAGGGAATGATAACAAATGCTGGTATTGCGAGTGATGTCCACATCCCATGTAAGAATTTGTAAAAAGCACATATCAGTAAGGAGGAATATGGATTTCAATGCCATTGTGATGCCAGGCTACATATCCCAATGATTGGTGGATCAGATTAAATACCATGTAACTGTTTGCAACAGGCAACAGGTAGCCAACCAGACGTGTTTGCAAAACACTGAACCCAGGCAACAATGTGATCTGCAATTGGACAACACTTTCTAAACAATCCTGAGTGTGCTAAGAATTACACTGACAACAATTTAAGATGACCAGTCAGGCTCACAGAGTGGTTCACCCACACATGCTAAAAGCTACATATATTCACACACATGTCCCTGTCCATTGCAAACAGAAAGATCACATCAACGCATTACACTTCCATCAAATCAACAAAAACTTTGGAAATCATCCATTCCCATGTTTATTCCTAAGTACAGATATAATGGTCAGAATGGCCTCCTTCTGTGCTGTAAGATTCTATGATTCACAAAATCATTGAATTATTACAGCAGAGCAAGAGGTCATTGAGCCCATTGTGTTTGCGCCTGCCTTCCGAATAAGCAATTGACCACTGCCATTCTCTCACTTTCTCCCTCTTACCCTGCACATTCCTCCTTTTCAGATAATAATCCAAATTCTTCAGTAAAATCTTTGATTGGATCTGTTTCCATGCATTTTCAGACACTGCATTCCAGATCCTAACCATTCACAGTGTGAATCTGTCTCCACCACACTCTCAGACAGTACATTCCAGATCATAACCGCTCACTGTGTGAATCTGTCTCCACCACACTCTCAGACAGTACATTCCAGGTCCTAACCACTCGCTGTGTGAATGTCTCCACCACACTCTCAGACAGTACATTCCAGATCCTAACCACTCGCTGTGTGAATCTGTCTCCACCACACTCTCAGACAGTGCATTCCAGATCCTAACCACTCGTTGTGTGAATCTGTCTCCACCACACTCTCAGACAGTACATTCCAGATCTTAACCATTCGCTGTCTAAATCTATCTCCACCACACTCTCAGAAAGTGCATTCCAGATCCTAACCACTCGCTATATGAATCTGACTCCACCACACTCTCAGACAGTACATTCCAGATCCTAACCACTCGCTGTGTGAATCTGCTCCACCACACTCTCAGACAGTACATTCCAGATCCTAACCACTCGCTGTGTGAATCTTCTCCACCACACTCTCAGACAGTCATTCCAGATCACCACTCGCTGTGTGAATCTGTCTCCACCACACTCTCAGACAGTACATTCCAGATCCTAACCACTCACTGTGTGAATCTGTCTCCACCACACTCTCAGACAGTACATTCCAGATCCTAACCACTCGCTGTGTGAATGTCTCCACCACACTCTCAGACAGTACATTCCAGATCCTAACCACTCGCTGTGTGAATCTGTCTCCACCACACTCTCAGACAGTGCATTCCAGATCCTAACCACTCGCTGTGTGAATCTGTCTCCACCACACTCTCAGACAGTACATTCCAGATCCTAACCACTCGCTGTGTGAATCTGTCTCCACCACACTCTCAGACAGTACATTCCAGATCCTAACCACTCGCTGTGTGAATCTGTCTCCACCACACTCTCAGACAGTACATTCCAGATCCTAACACTCGCTGTGTGACTCTGACTCCACCACACTCTCAGACAGTGCATTCCAGATCCTAACCACTTGCTGTGTGAATCTATCTCCACCACACTCTCAGACAGTGCATTCCAGATCTGGAACACTTGCTGTGTCAATCTGTCTCCACCACACTCTCAGACAGTGCATTCCAGATCCTAACCACTCACTGTGTGACTCTGTCTCCACCACACTCTCAGACAATGCATTCCAGATCCTAACCACTCGCTGTGTGAATCTGTCTCCACCACACTCTCAGACAGTGCATTCCAGATCCTAACCACTCACTGTGTGAATCTGTTTCCACCACACACTCAGACAATGCATTCTAGATCCTAACCACTCACTGTGTGAATCTGTCTCCACCACACTCTCAGACAGTACATTCCAGATCCTAACCACTCACTGTGTGAATCTGTCTCCACCACACTCTCAGACAGTACATTCCAGATCCTAACCACTCGCTGTGTGAATCTGTCTCCACCACACTCTCAGACAGTACATTTCAGATCCTAACACTCGCTGTGTGAATCTGTTTCCACAACACTCTCAGACAGTACATTTCAGATCCTAACACTCGCTGTGTGAATCTGTTTCCACAACACTCTCAGACAGTACATTTCAGATCCTAACCATTCCCTGTGTGAATCATTTGTTGCTTGGATATTTCTGCCATTTCACCAGTAAATTTGGTTGTTCATTTGCATATGGCCAAGATGACAAATACGAGATTCAGATGCCAGGTTTCCATGTGGGGCTGACTCCTATTGGGAACATTGGGAACATTGGAGGTTGTGTCCTGATGGGTTGGTCAATGCTCAGCTCTGCAGCTGATGGGTTTGGCAGTATTGTCAACGTTGTGTCCTTTCACTTTGATCTGCTCACTCACGACTGTTACTGCTTCTGTTTCAGCAGCTTCTTTGCGATTGGAAGAGCCATCTGCTCACTGTATGACATTAGTCTCTGGACAGGGAGGAGAGTCAGGGTTGGAGGGAAAGCTGGGGGTCTCAGTGTGTGATGGCAGGGTTCAGCTGTCCAGTTACCGGGAGTTAGATGAGAATTTTTCTTTCTGACATTTCCTGGGTAACTATCCAGGTAATGACTCAGAACTCTGCAATATCTCTGGCTCTAACCCATTTTCAGAGGATCCAGGAGATTGTCCATTGGAGTTTCAAACTTTCTGAGCAATTACCAAAGATTCAGTGCGCTGTAAACCCTGGGCTCCCCCATGTTGGATTTTGGGGATATTGCACATCACTTTCAGAACTTCCCAGGTAAGAGTTCACCTGGCAATTGTCCAAAAACATTAACTCTCCATGGAGTTGCTCTGGAATTATCTGAAAATGTGATTTAAATTGTAAACATTGGATAGATCCTCCAGGATCTATCCAATTACATTAATAGTTACTCTGAAAAAGTTAGAAGAAATATTTTTTTTAAATTCCAGCTTAGTATTTTAAATACTCAGACTGATCTCCACCTGGGACTCCCCAGATATCTCTGACTAACCAGCAGCCCCACCCCCACATCCTCCATGGTATTCCCATGATCTTCTCCATGAGATTCCCCCCCCCTCTCCATAGGAGACCCCCTCCCTTCCCCATCCACAAGACCAACTCTCTGACTCAACCCCAACCCCCAACTGGACACCCCCCACCCCACCCCACAGCACCCCATTGACCTGAGCTGACACCACTTCATTCCTGAGCTAACCTGAATCCCCAAACTGTCTGGATCTATGCCCAACCCAACACAATCTTAACCACACCAATGTCAACCTGCACCCCCACCCTCTTGATGTCAAATGTCCCACACCTCTTGATGACAGATCCCTCTGACCTCCCTTATGTCCCACCCAACTCTCTAGATATCTTTCTAGTTACCCTCCACCTACACCAACTTTCATCCTCTTCAACTCCTGATGACTGACCTTTGACACCCATGTCCCAATATCCAGCAGGCCTCACCCATCTTGTGATTCCCACTGCTCCAGATCACCAACTTTCCCAACCCTCACAAAGTCCAAATACCACTCCACAATTCTCCCGATGTCTGACCCTGTCAACTGGGTGGGACATTGGAGGGGGAGGATGGGTGGGTGGGGGTGCGGTCTGATATTGGTGTCATTAAGATTGTGTTGGGTTGGGCAAAGGTCCAGGCAATTTGGGAGTTCAGCCTGGCTTAGGGGTGAAGGAGGGATAGAGTCCCCCCTGGGCTGCGTCAGAGTCAGTTCAGGTCAGTGGGGTGGGGTGGGGTGGAGTGAAGTGGGGTGGGGTGGGGCAGGCGGTGTCCAATTGGGAATTGGGGTCGAGTCAGAGAATCAGTTTTGTGGGTGGGGAGGGGGGAGGGTTGTCCTAAGCAGAAGGGGAAGGGAGAAGTCTTAGGGGTTGGGAATATCATGGAGGAGGATGGGGGGATGTGGTTGCTGGTTAATAAGAAGTGTCTTGGAAGTCCCAGGTGGAGATCAGTCCAAACACCCGCTGCCCTCCGATCTCTCACTCCCACAAGACCTATCCACTGACCTTCGACATTTTCAGCCTATCAGTTTCAATTAGCTGCTTTGGGACGGTCAGTGTGGTTAAAAACAGGGGCTTGTCATCCTTCAATCTCTGAGGCCAACACTGGGCTCGGTGACGCACTGAACGGTCTGGATCTCACCCAACCTTGGTCTGCAGGCCAAGTGAGAAAGGGATGGGAAGGAATTTGGCGCAGATGAATAGGTACAGAGTGGTAATCCGGCATTGGGTTGGGAATTCTGAGAGTTCTCATAGCAAATCTTCCAGGGAACGTCTGCTCTCCAGAGGCCGGGAGATCTGGGCCACCATTTCGCTGCATTCTCACTTTCGATGAATCAGTTCACATCTCTCTTTGATGGCTGAGTGTTTGTAACCCTGAGGTCACTGGAAACAATCTGCTTCCAATTAGACTTTTAAACAAATCTATTATATCTCACTGTCACAAAAGATATCATTCTTCTAGTATTTCTTGGTAACCGTATTTCCCCAAACGAGATAGTATTCGAACCAACCTACATTGTACCCTTTCTAGAGTGTCAAAAACAGTGGATTGGAGTTATACTGCAGCTAATATGAACTCAAATGTTCCTTGGAGAGGCAGACAGGTACTCAGAGCTCTGAAATGTGAGTTATAGAATAATTGCCTTATATAGTACACAATAGAATCAGGGCCATTTGGTCCATCAGTTTATACTAGTATATTGTGTCAGCTGCAGATCCAGCACTCCCCAGAGTCAAGCTTATGGCTTTAGCCACACTTCACAGTCCAAGCGGACATTCCCAATGCTCAGAGAGTGCACCACCAACAACTGAAATCCAAACAGAGGCTCTGTCTGCCTTCATCGTGGAGGTAACAAATCTGATGGTCACTATTTCGAAGAACAGCAGGGGAGTTACCCTGGTGTCCTGGCCACTGTTTAAAGTAAAGTAGCAACAGTCCCAGAAGACCATAGGCTTCTCTCCCTTCTGAGGCGGAGAGTTGGCTGGTGGTGATTTGAGCTGAATATCACCACACCTCAGGCCAGGGCAAGGCTGAGAAGGCAGAGCTTCATAAATAACCTTAGTCGGCACGGGAATTAAACCCATGCTCTGTGTCACTAATCACCCAACTGAGCAAAACCAACCCTTCCTTCCACCAACAAAACACAGATTATCTGCTCATTATTTCACTATTGATAATGGAATCTTGCCATGCACAAATTGTCTGTTGTGTTCCCTCCATTACCACAGCGATTACACTCCAAGATTATTTATTGTCTGTAAAGCGCTTTGGGCTGTTCTGTGGTTGTGAAAGGTGCTATAGAAATGCAAATTCTGTCTCCAAGGTGTGATATAAATGGAATTTATTTATCTTCTTTTGAATTTACTCCTGATCAATTCTTTCTTTGTTCACACCTCATTTTGCTGCGTTTTATACTGTGCTGGAGAGTGTGCTGTCATTCCTTCGTGGTCATGTGTCGAGACAGCATTAGCTTTAAGGATGATATTGTATTAAAGATAATCATCATCTTGTTAAATGATTGAGGTTTGTGTGGCTGAATGACACAGCTGAAACTGCTGAATAGGCAGAATATTGACCTCAGTGGAAGCTCCTCTAAAGCTCGTGACATCAGACAGAAAACAACTCCAGAGGCCTTCATAACCAGGCCATGAGATCTTGTTGGTCAATAAATCACTCAAATGACTGTTTGAGAACCCATCCACCACCTTCAATATTCACTCCTTCCACCACCAGCGCATAGTGACAGCCGTGTGTACCATCTACAAGATGCACTGTAGCAACTCACCAAGACTCCTTAGGTAGCACCTTCCAAACCTCTGATCACTATCATCTACAAGGACAAGGGCAGCAGTTATGTGGGAACACCACCACCTGAAGTTTCCCTCCAAGTCACTCAATATCCTGATTTGGAATTATATGGCTGAATCAGTCTGAGTTTGCTCCTTTGTGGCTGATGGGTTCATTTGTTTGAGCCTATCAGCAGCAAAACACAGATTGGATGCCAGTCCTTCTGGCCACGTTGAGCTTCCTGTGTCCGGCATAGAGCCACTCCATTGGTCAAGGCCATGTCAGACACTTGGAGTATTGTGTGCAATTCTGGTCGCCTCACTACAGGAAGGATGTGGAAGCTATTGAGAGGGTGCAGAGGAGATTTACAAGGATGTTGCCTGGATTGGGTGGCATGCCTTATGAAGATAGGTTGAGGGAGCTCGGTCTCTTCTCCCTGGAGAGACGAAGTTTGAGAGGCGACCTGATAGAGGTTTATAAAATGTTGAGAGGTATAGATAGGGTGGATTCTTGGAGGCTATTTCCCAGGGCTAAAATGGTTGCTACGAGGGGACACAGGTTTAAGGGAGCTAGGGAGCAAATACAGAGGAGATGTTAGGGGTACATTTTTCACTCAGAGAGTGGTGAGTGAGTGGAATCGGCTGCCGTCAGTGGTGGTAGAGGCAAACTCACTGGGGTCTTTTAAAAGACTTCTGGATGATACATGGGATTTAATGGGATTGGGAGTTACAGATAGTTCTATGGCCTGGTAGATATGGATAAGATTGGTGTAACTTGTGGGCCAGAGGACCTGTTTGTGCTGTAGTGTTCTATTTCTATGCCTGAAGCAGGTTGCCATGAAGTCACCAGGCAACAAAGTGAGTGAATGGGAGAGTATAAGAGCTAGGGTGAGACTGTGAGGGGATTGGGTGGGGAAGAGTGTGAGGGTGTGGGGGGAGGGAGTGTGTGTGTGAGGGGGTTGGGTTGCAAACTTGCAGGAAGGGAAAGTATGTGATGGGGTTGCAGGGTCCAAGGGGAGGGAAAGCTTTTAAATTTGGGAGGGGGAAAAAAGAAGATCATTATTGAGACTGTCAATAATGGTGAAAATGAAGAGTAGAAATGAACCTCTGAAGAAAACTGTCAGAAAGCATGCTAAATAATTCAACAAAGGTTTGGATGAAAATGCTAAAAACCACTGCAATAAGAAATTAAGTGAATCATACTGGACAGGCACAATCACAAATCTTTTTAATGATGAATTGAAACAATTTGTTCATTCCATCGATAATGATGAGCTCTGTCCTTCGAGTTCACCCGCTGATTTGTACAGACTTGTACACAATGGTTTGTTAGCAATCTTGCCAAATATGGAAACCATTGTGAAAATATTTTTCTGAAAAGAGTGAAAATTATCTGTGAAGTACATTGAGTCAGGAATATTTGACAAGTTCAGCAATATTGACAATTGAAAGTGCATCTTTAGAAGATATTACCGATGATGATATAATTGATGATATTGTGAGGAAAAAGTGTAGATGAAAAGTTCTCTAAATCGCCATCCCAACAAGGGATGAAGCAAGAAAATCTTTAAAATTGTCCATCTTCCACATTCTTTTGTGTAAATTCTGTTTTTCACAACAGGTCACTGCTACTCTGATAATGGCTGCAGCTGGACACATTCAGGGAGCTCGAACCCCCATCACTCTGAAAACTAACAAAGAACAACAAAGAACAAGAACAAAGAACAACACAGCACATGAAACAGGCCCTTCGGCCCAACGAGCCCGCGCCGCCGTCCTAACGTCTTAATGACATATAGAGACCAATATAGGGACAATTTGTTACCCAATCAGCCTAAGAGCACATTTTTGGGATGTGGGAGGAAACCGGAGCACCCGGAGAAAACCCACACAACCATGGGAAGAATGTGGACATTGATAGGCTGGTAGATTGGGCAGATAGATGGCAAATGGAATTTAATCTGGATAAATGCGAGGTGATGCATTTTGGCCGGAATACTGTAGAGGGGAGTTAAAAATAAAAGATAAAACTATCCGGAGTATAGAGACGCAGAGAGACCTGGGGGTGCAGGTTCACAAGTCTCTGAAGGTGTCAGTACAGGTGGAAAAGGTGATAAAGAAAGCGTATGGTATGTTAGCCTTCATAGGAAGGGGTATAGAATACAAGAGTAGGAGTTTGATGGTGCAAGTGTATAGAACGTTGGTTAGGCCTCACTTGGAGTACTGCGTCCAGTTCTGGTCACCGTACTACCGGAAGGATGTGGAGGCCTTGGAGAGAGTGCAGAGGAGATTTACCAGGATGCTGCCTGGTATGGAAGGGCTGTCTTACGAGGAAAGGTTGAACGCACTGGGGTTGTTTTCCCTTGAAAGACGTCGGCTGAGAGGGTATCTATTAGAGGTATATAAGATTATGAGGGGTATAGATAGAGTAAATGGTGGTAAGCTTTTTCCACCATTAGGTTCGGATAGAACGAGGGGTCACAGCCTTAGGGTGAGGGGGGCTATGTATAAGACTAATATTAGAGGGCATTTTTTCACACAAAGGGTAGTGGGGGTGTGGAATGCACTACCGAGTAAGGTGGTGGGAGCACGCACACTAGGGTTGTTTAAGGGTCTCTTGGACAGCCACATGAGCGGTCTGCAGATAGAGGGATATAGGAGGACTGTTTAAATATTTTAATTGTTTCCACAGGCTGTTCGGTCCACCTTGTTGACCAACAAGGTGCATGCATTCGGCAGGTCGTGCGAGGGCTGCTCCTGGAGGTTACTTCAGGAGTGGCCTAGTGCTTCACGTCGTTAGTGTATGCTTAAACTGGACCATCAGATGGGCAACACGACAGCTCAGAGACTATCGCTGTTGCTGTGCAGACACATGGATTTGGGCCTGTGTCTGCGGGAGTTTGCGTGTTCTCTCCGTGGTTGCGTGGGTTTTCTCCGGGTGCTCCGGTTTCCTCCCACATCCCAAAAATGTGCTCTTAGGCTTATTGGGTAACAAATTGTCCCTATATTGGTCTCTATATGTCATTAAGACGTTAGGATGGCGGCGCGGGCTCGTTGGGCCGAAGGGCCTGTTTCCCGTGCTGTGTTGTTCTTTGTTAACGCGCGAACTCCTGCAGACACAGGCCCAAATCCATGTGTCTGCACAGCAACAGCGATAGTCTCTGAGCTGTCATGTTGCCCATCTGATGGTCTAGTTTAAGCATACACTAATGACATGAAGCACTAGGCCACTCCTGAAGCAACATCCAAGAGCAGCCCTCGCACGACCTGCCGAATGCATGCGCCTTGTTGGTCAACAAGGTGGACCGAATAGCCTGTGGAAACAAATAAAGTATTTAAATAGTCCTCCTATATCCCTCTATCTGCAGACCGCTCATGTGGCTGTCCAAGAGACCCTTAAACAACACTAGCGTGCCTGCTCCCACCACCTTACTCGGTAGTGCATTCCACACCCCCACTACCCTTTGTGTGAAAAAATGCCCTCTAATATTCGTCTTATACATAGCCCCCCTCACCCTAAGGCCGTGACCCCTCGTTCTATCCGATTCTAATGGTGGAAAAAGCTTCAGAAAGTCTCTTCAGGACAAAGAGGGGAATCCTGCAGATGGAGCCAATGATAACGGACTTGGACTCACTCTACCCATGTCCATTATAGCAATAATACAACAACAGAATAGATACAGAAAGAATGTTTCCTCTTGGCCTGGGTTGGGAGGGTGGGTTTGGTCTAGAACAAGGGGAGATAGATTCATAATGAGGGTCAAATCATTTAAGACTGAGATAAGGAAGAATTCCTTCTCTCAGAGAGTGATGAACCTTTGGACTTTATCTCAGAGGCTGTGGAGACTCACTCATTGAGTATGTTCGGGACTGTGATTGATAGATTTCTGCATATTTAAAACATCACAGGATACTGGGATAGTGCAAGAAAATAGTGGTGAAGTAAATCAACCATGGTTTCACTGAATACTAGAGTGTACCAAGGGACTGAATGGCTTCCTCTGCTCCTTTTTCTGATACTGTTAACTCCTGGATCATTGGTTCAGGTTTCACCAGTTCCATTCAGCTCCTGACCTCTTGACAGCAATGGTCAAACATGGACAAAAGATCAGAATTCCAGCTGTGAGGGCATCAGCCTTCACATCAATGCAGCATTTGACCAAGTAAGGCATCCAGGAACCCATTGAAAAACTGGTGTCACTAGGAATCAGGGGGGAAACCCTGATTGGAGTAATACCGGGAAGAAAGGAAAATGGTTGAGGTTGTGGAGGGTCAGTCATCCCAGCTGCAGGACATCTATGCAAGAGTCTCTCAGAGTAGTGTCCCAGGCCAGTTGCTTCATCAATGACCTTCCCTTAAGGTCAGAAGTGGGGATGTTTGCTGAGGACTGCACCATTCACAACTCCTCAGATACTAAAGTAACAATATCCAGGCTCGGGCTAACAAGTGATAAGTAACATTGGCACCACACAAATGACAGACAATGGCCATCTCCAACAAGAGACCATCTAATCGTCTTAATGCATTACCAATGCTGAATCCCCCATGATCAATATCCTGGGGGCTATTGTTGACAAACTGAATTGGACTAGTCATATTAAAATTGTGGTTACCAGAGAGGCCAGAGGCTAGGAATCATGCAGTGAGTAATTTCAACTCCTAACTCCCCAAAGCCTGTCCACCATCTGCAAGTCAAAAGTCTCCACTTGCCTGGATGAGTGCAGCTCTAACAACACTCAAGAAGCTCAACACCATCCAGGACAGAGCAACTGTCTTAATTCCTACCCTTCTACAAGCACTACTTCCTCGATCACCAATGCACAGTTATAGCTGTGTGTACCACCTATAAGTTGCAATAAAGGAACTCAACAAGGTTTTCTCACCCTACCTTTCAAATCCACAACACTACCATCTAGAATGACAGCAACAGCAGATACATGGGAATGCCACCACTTGCAAGTCCCCCTCCAAGTCACTCACCATCCTGACTTGAAAATATATCTCTGTTCCTTCATAGTTGTTGGGTCATAATCCTGGAACTCCTTCCCTAACAGCAGTGTGGGTGCACCTACACCACAGGGACTGCAGTGATTCAAGAAGGCAGCTTGCCACCATTTTCTCAAGGGCAATAAGGGATGAGCACTAAATGCTGACTTAGCCAGCAACACCCACATTACCAGCATAAATAATAAAAAACAATATTCTGCCACCAGGCCCTCATGCAAACAGAGTTATATAGTGTCACACCTAGACAAAATGCAAGTCTGAACAGGGATATATCACAGCTTGTGATCATGGTGGCTGCTGTGTAATGTGGGCCAGAACAGACTTTCAGGCAATGATTAACATGTAAGCATTGACGCACTATGCCTCATTTAACATAGTAAATCCAGGACTGCCTCTCAGCCTCAGACATATATAAGTGCTGAGTATCATTCACTATCACTTAGTGTCTTAGAGAATTAAATTAGTTCCCTACACTGCGACTGATCGTCTATTGGAATACGCGCTGGAAGTGATGCTGAGAATTTTAGACAGGCAGTCCTGTATTTATCTGACATTCTCTGTCAATGACAAAGTGTCGAATTGAGGAGATGATGAGGGAATGTCAAATCATTGTATTCCATATCCAGTCATCATTGGCACCACACATCATTCCTCTCCTTTCAGCAAGCACATTTTCCCATCAAACGCAGGCACCCATTCAATTCCAAACCATTAGGAAAGATATTAAACATTCCCAGGACACGTACAGCACGGGATGAGATACAGAGTAAAACTCCCTCTACACTGTCCTATCAAACACTCCCAGGACAGGTACAGCACGGGATTAGATACAGAGTAAAACTCCCTCTACACTGTCCCATCAAACACTCCCAGGACAGGTACAGCACGGGATGAGATACAGAGTAAAACTCCCACTACACTGTCCCCCATCAAACATTCCCAGGACAGGTACAGCACAGGGTTCGATACAGAGTAAAGCTCGCTCTACACTGTCCCCCATCAAACATTCCTAGGACAGGTACAGCACAGGATTAGATACAGAGTAAATCTCCCTCTACACTGTCCCCCCATCAAACACTCCCAGGACAGGTACAGCACGGGGTGAGATACAGTGGAAAGCTCCCTCTAACTGTCTGCATCATACATTCCCAGGACAGATACAACATGGGGCTGGATATAGAGGAGAGCTCTATTAACAGTGTTCCCATCAGATACTTTCAAGATATGTGGGTAATAATCCTTATGATATTTTCACTGGATTAGTAATCCCGGGATGCAGGATAATCCTATAGGGTCCCAGGTTTGATTCCCACAATGGCAGAGAATAGAAATTGACTCCAAAAACTCTCCTGCAATTTAACAGTCCAACGAAGATTATTGCAAATTGCAAAAATTTCTCTGCTTCACGAATGCTCTTTCGAGTCACCGAGCCTGTGATATGTTACAGGTAGCTTCACAATGACATTGCCATTGAGCAGGTCTTTATATTCTATCATTTCAGGGGTATGGTGATGTAAGATGTGGATCTTTTTATCCATTCATGGGACATGGGCTTCACTGGCTGAGCCAGCATTGATTGCCCATTCTTAATTGCCTGAGGACAGTTGACAGTAAACCACATTGCTGTGACTCTGAAGTCACATGTAGGCCAGACCAGATAAAGATGGCAGATTTCCTTCCCTGAGGACCCTAGTGAACTAAATGGTTTTTCCAACAATCAACAATGGTTTCACAATCATCAGTAGATCTTTAATTCCAGGTTATTTTTGTTGAATTTAAATTCCATCATCTGCCATGGTGGGATTTGAACCCAGGTGTCCAGAACATTAGCCTAGTTTCTAGATTAATAGTCTGGCGATAATATCACAAGGCGCTCACTACCCTTGAATGAATGGACTAAGCCCCAGGATGACACTGCCTTGACTATTCAGCAGTGCATTCGAGTATTGGTTAGTGATATGAAAAGCTGTCCTGCGTGCTGAGTGACCACACCTCCCGTGTGGATAGTTTGTCTGCCATGCATCACAAGTTCCCCGAGTGTGGGGTTTGGAGCAGTGCGTCGATCTATTTTCTGCAGCAATTGGCTGGGCAGAATGTTACACTGTGTTCCCATGTTGATCTTTAGTTTTGTGTTGCTACAGGGGTAAGACAGGTTCAAGCTATTAAGTTGGATGATTAACCTTGATCATAATGAATTGTGGAGCAGGCTCAAACGGCTAAATGGCCTCCTCCTGCTCTGATCTTTTTATAAGTGTGGGAGCACAATTGTATAAACAGCTGCTAAGTAAGTGAATAAAATCCTCCTTGTTGATCATAGAATCACTGTAGTGCTTTCTATGATCTATTAGATCATGGGGGCTATTCGGCCCATTGGATCTGGACTCACAGCAATCCCAACCAGGCCCCATCTCCACAACCCCATGTGTTCACCCTGCTAATTCCTCCTGACACTAAGAGGAAATTTAGCATAGACAATCCACGTAACCTGCATATCTTTGGAGTGTGAGAGGAAACCAGTGCACCAATAGGAAACCCCAAACAGACACGGGGAGAACGTGCAAACTCCACAGTGACAGTGACCCGAGGTCAGAATTGAACCCTGGTCCTGGCGCTGTATCAATGAGCCGCACCTTGCTGTCAGGGATTCTGGAACCCAAACACTCTATGTCTCAATAACACCCTTTGCAAGAATAAATCAGCAGCAGGAAGAATTGGTTTGGCATTGAATGACAGGACCTTGAGCAAGACACTGGAAGCGTGCCATTACAAATGGGACACACCCCAGACTGAGTCATAGCACGCATGTAAGCTCCTTTGCCCCTCTGGCATTTCTTTGCTGTTTGTTTTGTTTCTTTGCAACACTTTATAAGGTATGGAGACTGAACAACATCAGGTGAAAGATGTGCAACGTGCATGGACACTAGGGTTACGCTTCCGCACAATCCTCACACAGTTGTTTGCAGTCTCCTTTGCAACAGCCTCCATAACCATACCAAGCCTGTCTGAAGCTCAGACTGCACACAGGGCTACCGAATCATGTTCAAATTGAAATTACATTTATATAGCACCGTTCACATCCTGGGAAATTCAAAGTGCTTCACAGCCTATGAGGTACTTTCATGCAGTCGGTGATGTAGAAAATGTGACAGCCGCATATAACACTGCCATTAACAGCAAGAAAATAAAATGACCTGGGTCAAAACATTAGCTTCAGCAGGAAAATTCAGCATTTTTTACAAAACAAGGAATCAGATCATTGAAGTTCAATGGAAAGAGCCAACAGCCCCAGTTTAACAATGGCACCACTCTCTCAGTACTGACCCTCTGACAGTGCGGCACTCCCTCAGCACTGACCCTCTGACAGTGCAGCACCTCTTAGTACTGACCCTCTGACAGTGCAGCACTCCCTCAGCACTGACCCTCTGACAGTGCGGCACTCCCTCAGCACTGACCCTCTGACAGTGTCGGCACTCTCTCAGTACTGACCCTCTGACAGTGCGGCACTCCCTCAGCACTGACCCCTGACAGTGCAGCACCTCTCAGTACTGACCCTCTGACAGTGCGGCACTCCCTCAGCACTGACCCTCTGACAGTGCGGCACTCCCTCAGCACTGACCCTCTGACAGTGCGGCACTCCCTCAGCACTGACCCTCTGACAGTGCGGCACTCCCTCAGCACTGACCCTCTGACAGTTCGGCACTCCTCTCCCTCAGCAGTGACTCTCAGACAGTGCGGCACTCCCTCATGCTGACCTTCTAACAGTACAGCACTCCCTCAGCATGACCCTCTGACAGTGCGGCACTCCCTCAGCACTGACCCTCTGACAGTGCAGCACTCCCTCAGTACTGACCCTCTGACAGTGCGGCACTCCGTCAGTACTGACTCTCTGACAGTGCGGCATTCCCTCAGTACTGACCTCTGACTGTGCAGCACTACCTCAGCACTGACCCTCTGACAGTGCGGCACTCCCTCAGCACTGACCCTCTGACAGTGCGGCACTCCCAGCACTGACCCTCTGACAACGCAGCACTCCCTCAGCACTGACCCTCTGACAGTGCAGCACTCCCTCAGCACTGACCCTCTGACAGTGCGGCACTCCCTCTCCCTCAGCACTGACCCTCAGACAGTGCGGCACTTCTTCAGTACTGACCTTCTAACAGTACAGCACTCCCTCAGCACTGACCCTTTGACAGTGCGGCACTCACTCAGCAATGACCCTCTGACAGTGCAGCACTCCCTCAGTTTGACCCTCTGACAGTGCGGCACTCCATCAGTACTGACCCTCTGACAGTGTGGCATTCCCTCAGTACTGACCCTCTGACTGTGCAGCACTCCCTCAGCACTGACCCTCTGACAGTGTGGCACTCCCTCAGCACTGACCCTCTGACAATGCGGCACTCCCTCAGTACTGACCTTCTAACAGTACGGCACTCCCTCAGCACTGAACCTCCGACAGTGCAGCACTCCCTCAGCACTGACCCTCTGACAGTGCGGCACTCCCTCAGTACTGACCCTCTGACAGTGCGGCACTCCGTCAGTACTGACCCTCTGACAGTGCGGCACTCCCTCAGTACTGACCCTCTGACAGTGCGGCACTCCCTCAGCACTGACCCTCTGACAGTGCGGCACTCCCTCAGCACTGACCCTCTGACAGTGCGGCACTCCCTCAGCACTGACCCTCTGACAGTGCGGCACTCCCTCAGCACTGACCCTCTGACAGTGCAGCACTCCCTCAGCACTGACCCTCTGACAGTGCGGCACTCCCTCAGCACTGACCCTCTGACAGTGCGGCACTCCCTCAGCACTGACCCTCTGACAGTGCGGCACTCCCTCAGCACTGACCCTCTGACAGTGCGGCACTCCTCAGCACTGACCCTCTGACAGTGCGGCACTCCCTCAGCACTGACCCTCTGACAGTGCGGCACTCCCTCAGCACTGACCCTCTAACAGTGCGGCACTCCCTCAGTACTGACCCTCTGACAGTGCGGCACTCCCTTAGCACTGCAGAGGGTCAGTGCAGCACTCCCTCAGCACTGACCTCTGACAATGCGGCACTCTCTCATCACTGACCTTCTGACAGTGCAGCACTCCTCAGTACGACCCTCTGACATGCGGCACTCCCTCAGCACTGACCTTCTGACAGTGCAGCACTCCCTTAGTACTGACCCTCTGACAGTGCGGCACTCCCTCAGCACTGACCCTCTGACAGTGCGGCACTCCCTCAGCACTGACCCTCTAACAGTGCAGCACTCCTCAGTACTGATCCTCTGACAGTGCGGCACTCCCTCAGCACTGACCCTCTGACAGTGCGGCACTCCCTCAGTCCTCTGACAGTGCAGCACTCCCTAGTACTGACCCTCTGACAGTGCGCACTCCCTCAGCACTGACCCTCTGACAGTGCGCATCACTATACGACCTCTGACAGTGCGGCACTCCCTCAGCACTGACCCTCTAAGTGGCACTCCTCAGCACTCCTCAGTACTCTCTCTAACAGTGCGGCACTCCCTCAGTACTGACCCTCTGACAGTGCGGCACTCCCTTAGCACTGGCCCTCTGACAGTGCGGCACTCCCTCAGCACTGACCCTCTGACAGTGCAGCATTCCCCCCAGTACTGACCCTCTCACAGTGCGGCACTCCCTCACCACTGACCCTCTGACAGTGCGGCACTCCACCAGTACTGACACTCTGACAGTGCAGTCCCCTCTCAGACTACAGTACAGGAATAAGTTATAGAGTATCTGGTGCACTGGTGCAAGGACAATAATATCTCTCTCAATGTCAACAAAACAAAGGAGATTGTCATCAACTTTGGGAAGCATGAAGGAGAGCATGCTTCTGTCTACTGGAATGTGGACGAAGTAGAAATGATCGAGAGCTTCAAGTTTTTAGGTGTCCACATCACCAACAACCTGTCCTGTTCCCGCTATGCCAACACTATAGTTAAGAAAGTCTACCAAGCACTCTACTTTCTTAGAAGACTAAGGAAGTTTGGCATGTCAGTTATGACTCTCCTCAACTTTTCCAGATGCACTTGGAAAGCATTCTTTCTGGTTCTATCACAGCTTGGTATGGGCTCCTGCTCTGCCCACGACCATTAGAAACTACAAAACGATGTGAATTAAGCCCAATGCATCTCGCAAACCAGCCTCCCATGTATTGATTCTGTCTACATTTCCCGCTACCTCAGCAAAGCAGCCAGCATAATTAAGGACCCCATGCACCCCGGACATTCTCTCTTCCACCTTCTTCCATCGGAAAAAAGATACAAAAGTCTGAAGTTATGTACCAACCGGCTCAAGAACGGTTTCTTCCCTGATGTCATCATCTCAATGCCTAAGAAAAACCAAGCAGCATGCCTTAATGACTATCGGCCAATGGCGCTGACATCCATCATTAGGAAGTGCTTTGAAAGATTAGTCATGGCATGAATCAGTTCGAGTCTACTGGACTACCTGCGTCTACTATAATTTGCCTACTGCTGCAACAAGTCCATAGCAGACGCTGTTTTTCTGACCCTGCACTCAACCCTGGACCACCTAGAAAACAAGAACATCTATGTCAGACTTCTATTTATTGACTACAGCTCAGCCTTCAACACCATTATTCCCATGAAACCCATCTCCAAACTCTGTGGCCTGGGCCTCGGCACCTCCCTCTGTGACTGGATCCTGAACTCCCTAACTCAGACCACAATCAGTAAGGATAGGCAATAACACCTCCTCCACCATCATTCTCAGCATCGGTGCCCCAAAACGCTGTATTCACAGCCCCCTACTATACTCCTTATACAATGTTGTTGCAATTACAAAGACTGGATTAACTGAAGAACAGGATTGACAGCTTAACATTCCAGGATACACAGGTGTCAGGCAGGATAGAGGGAGATGTAAAAGGGGTGGGGGAGTTGCATTACTGGTTAAGGAGAATATCACAGCTGTACTCTGGAAGGACATCTCAGAGGGCTTATACAGCGAGGCAATATGGGTAGGGGTCAGGAATAGGAAAGGTGTCGTCTCAGTGTTGGGGGTTTACTGTAGGCCACCCAACTGCCAATGGGAGATTGAGGAACAGAAATGTAGGCAGATTTTGGCGTGTAAAAGTGACAGGGTTGTTGTGGTGGGAGATTTTAATTTCCCCTATATTGACTGGGACTCACTTAGTGTTAGGGGTATGGATGGGGCAGTTTGTAAGGAACATCCAGGAGGACTTCCCAAAGCAGTATATAGATAGTCCAAATAGGGAAGGGGCCATACTGGACCTGGTATTGGGGAATGAGCCTGGCCAGATGGTCAGTGTTTCAGTAGGGGAGCAGTTTGGGAACAGTGACCACAATTCAGTAAGCTTTAAGGTACTGATGGATAAAGGTAAGTGTAATCCTCAAGTTAAGGTGCTAAATTGGGGGAAGGCTAATTACAACAATATTAGGCAGGAACTGCAGAATATAGATTGGGGGCAGATGTTTGAGGGCAAATTAACCTCTTGCATGTGGGAGGCTTTCAACTATAAGCTGATAGGGATTCAGGACCGGCACATTCCTGTAAGGATGAAGGATAAGTTTTGGGAACTTGGATAATAAGAAATATTGTGAGTCCAGTCAAAGAGAAAAAGAAAGCATTTGTCGATAGGAAACTGGGAACATGCGAAGTATGGAATACAAGGAAAGTAGAAAGAACCTTAAGCAAGGAGTAAGAAGGGCTAAAAGAGGTCATGAGAAAGCATTGGCCAGCGAGGTTAAGGAAAATCCCAAGGCTTTTTATACATATATAAAGAGCAAGAGGGTAGCCAGGGAGAGGGTTGGCCCAGTCAGGGACAAGGGAGGGAATCTTTGTGTGGAGCCAGAGGAAGTGGGTGAGGTATTAAATGAGTACTTTGTATCAGTATTCACCAAAGAGAAGGACTTGGTGGATGATGAGTCCGGGAAAGGGTGTGTAGATACTTTGAGCCACATTGAGATCAAAAAAGAGATATTGGGGTTCTTGAGAAACATTAAGGTCGACAAGGCCCCAGCACCTGATGGGATATACCCCAGAATACTGAGAGAAGCAAGGGAGGAAATTGCTGGGGCATTGAGAGAAATCTTTGAATCCTCACTGGCTACAGGGGAGGTCACAGAGGATTGGAGAATAGCCAATGTTGTTCCTTTGTTTAAGAAGTCTAGCAAGAATAATCCAGGTAATAACAGACCAGTGAGCCTTTCATTCATGATAGGGAAATTATTGGAGAGAATTCTTTGAGACAAGATTTATTTCCACTTGGAAATAAGTGGACATGTTAGTGAGAGGAACATGGTTTTGTAAGCGGAGGTCATGTCTCACAAACTTGATTGAGTTTTTCGAGGAAGTGATGAAGGTGATTAATGAGGATAGGGCAGTGGATGTTGTCTACATGGACTTTAGTAAGGCCTTTGACAAGGTCCCTCATGGTAGACTGGTGCAGAAGGTAAAGTCTCATGGGATCAGAGATGAGCTGGCAAAGTGGATACAGAACTGACTTGGTCAAAGAAGACAGAGGGTCTCAGTGGAAGGGTTCTGAAAGGAGGGCTGTCACAAGCAGTGTTCCTCAGGGATCAGTGCTATTTGCTACTTGTAATATATATAAATGATTTGGAGGAAAATGGAATTGTACTGATTAGTAAGATGGCAGATGACACAAAGTTGGTGGATTTGCAGATAGCGATGAGGATCATCAGAGGATACAGCAGGATATAGATCAGTTGGAGACTTGGGCAGAGAGATGGCAGATGGAGTTTAATCTGGATAAATGTGAGGTAATGCATTTTAGAAGCTCTAATACAGATAGGAAATTTACAGTAAATGGCAAAACCCTTATGAGTTTTGATAGGTAGAGGGATCTGGGTGTACAAGTACACAGGTCACTGAAAGTGGCAATGCAGGTGGCGAAGGTAGTCAAGAAGGCATAGGGAATGTTTGCTTTCATCAGCTGGAGCACTGAGTTTAAATCATGTTGCAGCTTTATAAAACCTTACTTAAGCCGCATCTAAAGTATAGTGTTCAATTCTGATCGCCACACTACCTGAAGAATGTGGAGCTTTGGAGAGGGTACAGGATGTTGCCTGGTATGGAGGGCATTAGCTATGAGGAGAGGTTGGAGAAACTTGGTTTGTTCTCACTGAAGTGGCAGAGGTTGAGGAGCAACCTGATAGAAGTCTATAAGATTATGAGAGGCATGGACAGAATGGATAGTTAGAAACTTTTTCCCAGTCAATTACTAAGCGGCACAGGTTTAAGGTGTGAGGGGCAAGGTTTAAAGGAGATGTACTACGCACATTTTTTACACAAAGTGCTAGGAGCTTGGAACATGTTGGAAATGGATATAATAGCGACTTTTAAGGGGCGTCTTGACAAGTACCTGAATGGATGGGAATAGAGGGATATGGTCCTCAGAAGGGCAGGGGGTTTTAGTTAAGTCAGGCAGCATGTTTGGTGCAGGCTTGGAGGGCCAAAGGGTCTGTTCCTGTGCTGGAATTTTCTTTGTTCCTTGTACACCGATGACTGTGCAGCCAAATTCCCCTCCAATTCCATTTTCAAGTTTGCTGACAACCCCACCATTGTGAATCAGATCTCAAACAATGACAAGACAGAGTACAGGAATGAGATCGAGAATCTGGTGAACTGGTGCAGCAACAATAATCTCTCCCTCAATGTCAACAAAATGATGGAGATTGTCATCGACTTCAGGAAGGTAAAGGAGAATATACCTTTGTCTACATCAATGGGGACAAAGTAGAAATGATCGAGAGCTTCATGTTTTTAAGTGTTCAGATCACCAACAACCTGTCCTGGCTCCCCATGCTGACACTATAGTTAAGAAAGCCCACCAATGCCTCTACTTTCTCAGCACACTAAGAAAATTTGGCATGTCAGATACAATTCTCACCGACTTTTACAAATGCACCATAGAAAGCATTCTTTTTGGTTTATCACAGCATGGTATGGGCTTCTGCTCTGCCCAAGACCGCAAGGACTACAAAAGTTGTGAATGTAGCCCAATCCATCACACAAACCAGCCTCCCATCCATTGACTCTGCTTACACTTCCCATTGTCTCAGCAAAGCAGTCAGAATAATTAAGGATGCCACGCACCCCGGACATTCTCTCTTCCAATTTCTTCCGTCAGGACAAAGATACAAAAATCTGAAGTCACATATCAACCAATTCAAGAACAGCTTTTTCCCTGCTGCTGTCAGAATGAACTTATCTTGCATTAAGTTGATCTTTCTCTACACCATTGTTATGACTGTAACACTGCATTCTGCATTTTCTCCTTTCTTTCTTTATGAACGGCATGTTTGTCTGTATGATGCACAAAAAAACAATACTTTTTACTATATGTTAATACATGTAACAATAATAAATCAATAAAGTGCTGTGAGCCCAGATGGTGAGGAATTTGTTAAGTGTGTACAAGAAGGTTTTTTGGAAACAATATATGGATAGTCTGACTACAGAGGGTGGCTATACTGGACCTGGTTCTATGGAATGAGCCTAGTCATCAAAGTTGCACTGGGGTAACATCTGGCAAACAAAGACCACAATTCCATAAGTTTTCAGATACTGATGAAAAAGGACTAGTATTGTTCTTGGGTTAAGGTAATAAACTAGGCGAAGGCTAACTATAACCAGATTAAGAAGTCTCACAACACCAGGTTAAAGTCCAACAAATTTATTTGATAGTAAACCCAGAAGTTTTCAGTGTCTGCCTCTTCATCAGGTGAGAGTAACCCTGGAAATTATAGGCTGGTGAGTTTGACGTCAGTGGTAGGGAAGCTGTTGGAGGGGATTCTTAGAGATAGGATGTATAGGCACTTAGAGCATTGCGATCTGATTAGAGATACGCAGCATGGATTTGTTAAGGGGAGATCACGCCTTACAAATCTGGTAGAATTTTTTGAGGAGGTGACGAAAACGGTGGACGAAGGGCGAGCCGTTGATGTCCTCTATATGGATTTCAGTAAGGCGTTTGACAAAGTCCCTCATGAGAGGTTAGTTGAAAAAGTCAAGGCTAATGGGGTACAAGGACAGGTAGCTAGATGGATAAGTAACTGGCTTGGTAATACAAGACAGAGAGTAATAGTGGAAGGGTGTTTTTCTAGCTGGAGGTCAGTCACTAGTGGTGTGCTGCAGGACTTGGTACTGGGTAATATATAAATGACTTGGAAGAGGGAGTAAGTGGAGTGATCAGCAAGTTTGCAGACAATACAAAGATGGCTGCTCTTGCGGATAGTGAGGAGCATTGTCAGAGGATGCAGCAGGACATAGAGAGGCTGGTAGCTTGGGCAGACAGATGGCAGATGGAATTCAATCCTGATAAATGTGAGTTAATGCACTTCGGGAGAAAAAATGTAGGGGGGAGGTATATGATAAAGGGTAGACCTATTAAGAGTATAGAAATGCAGAGGGACCTGGGGGTGCAGGTGAACAAGTCTCTGAAGGTGGCAGAGCAAGTGGAGAAGGTTGTGAAGAAAACATATAGTATGTTAGCCTTTATAGGAAGGGGTATAGAGTACAAGAGCTGGCCTTTAATGTTGCAGTTGTATAAGACGTTGGTTAGACCTCATTTGGAATACTGCGTCCAGTTCTGGTCGCCCTACTACCGGAAGGACGTGGAGACTTTGGAGAGAGTGCAGAGGAGGTTTACCAGGATGCTGCCTGGTATGGAAGGTCTGAGTTACGAGGAGAGGTTAGGCAAATTGGGACTGTTTTCCTTAAAAAGACGTAGACTTAGAGGAGATCTAATAGAGGTGTACAAGATTATGAGGAGTATAGATAGAGTAAACAGGGTTAAGCTTTTTCCTGGGATGAACTCGAATAGCACGAGGAGTCATGGGCTTAGGGTGAGGGGGGGAAGGTATAATTTGGATGCCAGAGGGAGTTTTTTCACACAGAGGGTAGTGGGGGTATGGAATGTGCTGCCAAGTAAAGTGGTAGAGGCAGGTACTCTGAAGTTATTTAAGAAATACTTAGATGGGCACATGAACAGAATGGGAATGGAGGGGTATAGAAAACTGATTTAAAATGGGGATCATGAGCCTTTGGAGTCCCTGGGAAGTGTGTAAATAGATGATGATATTGATGTACTTGTTTTTATCCTACAGGTGCTTTGGTCCACCTTGTTGTCTAACGAGGGGCATACACGCGATGGGTCGTGAGAGGGCTGCTCTTGGATTTTTTTCGAGAGTATCCTAGTGCTTCACGTCGTTAGTGTACGCTTGACCTGGACCATTTGATGGGCAATACGACAGCTCAGTGACTATCGCTGTGCTGTGCAGATACATGGATTTGGGCCTGTGTCTGTGGGAGTTTGCGCATTCTCCCCGTGCTTGCGTGGGTTTTCTCCGGGTGCTCCGGTTTCCTCCCACATCCCAAAGATGTGCTCTTAGGCTGATTGGCAAAACAAATTCTCCCTAAATTGTCTCAAATTTGGTTCTAATGCACAGATTTATAAACATGGACAGGGATGAAAGGGATCATGGGTAGAAGTGGGAACATTGAGGTGGTGGTGCAGGCTCCTTGGGCCAAAGGACCTGTTTCCTGTGCTGTTTTGTTCTTTGTTCTTTGTTCTAATCAACTCTTCATCCTGGCACACGGAACAGCCACGGAGGCTAAATTCGCACCTCAATATGCCAACATCTTCATGCACAGGTTCAAACAAAACATTTTCTTGCTTTGGACTCATGACGAACAATCATTGAAACAACTATATGATAACATCAACAGGTTCCGTCCTACCATCGGACTCACCATGGACTATTCTACAGAATTGGTTGTATTCTTGGACACACACATCTCACCTCAGTACCTCACTGTACCACAAGCCAATGGATAATCTCATAATGCCCACTTCTCCAGCTTCCACCCTAAACAAGTTAAAGAAGCCATCTCCTATGGACAAGCCCTCCATCTACTCAGGATCTGCTCAGATGAGGAGGATCGCAACAGACAGCTATAGCAGCTGAAAGACGCCCTCATAAGAACAGGATATGACACTTGACTCATCGATCGACAGTTCCGAACGCGCCATAGCGAAAAACAGCTCCGACCTCCTCAGAAGACAAACACGGGACACGGCGGACAGAGTACCCTTCGTCGTCCCGTACTTCCCCTGAGCAGAGAAGCTACGACATCTTCTCCGGAACCTTTAACACATCATCGATGAACACGAACATCTTGCCAAGGCATCCACACAATTCCATTTCTTGCCTTCAAACAACTGCACAACCTGAAACAGACATTGTCCACAGCAAGCTACCCAGCCTTCAGGAGAACAGTGACCACAACACCACACAACCTTGCCACAGCAATCTCTGCAAGACATGCCGGATCATCAACATAGATGCCATCATCTCACGTGGGAACACCATCCACCAAGTACAGAGTACATACTTTTGCGACTGAGCCAACATTGTTTACATGATACAGTGCAGGAAAGGATGTCCTGAGGCATGGTCAATTGGGGAGACCATGCAGATGGCTATAACAACGGATGAATGAACACTGCTTGACAATTACCAGGCAGGAGAGTTCCCTTCCTGTCGGGGAACACTTCAGCAGTTACAGGCATTCAGCCTCTGATCTTCCGGAAATTGTTCTCCAAAGTGGCCTTCACGACACACACAATGCAGAATCGCCAAGCAGAAACTGATAGCCAAGTTCTACACACATGAGGACAGCCTCAATCGCGATTTTGGATTCATGTCACACTATCTGTAATCCCCACAACTTGCCCGGGCTTGCAAAATCTCACTAACTGGAGACAATACACATCTCTTTAACCTGTCCTTGGCCCTCTTTCGACTCACATCATCTGCACCTTTAAGACTTGATTACCTATAAAGACACGCATTCCAACCATTATTTTGTAACTATTTGTGAACACAAGTCCTCACTCACCTGATGAAGGAAACTGAGACTCCAAAAGCTAGTGCCAAATGAACCTTTTGGATTTTAACCTGGTATTTTGAGACTTTTTACTTTACCTCCCCTATAGTCAGTGAGGATACAAAGATTTCTCTCAAGACTCCAACAATTTCTTCCCTTGTCTCTCTCACATTCTGTGTATATCTCATCAGGCGCTGGGGACTTATCTCCCTTAATATTTCTCAAGAACCCAATACCTCCTCCTTTCTGATCTCAAATTATCATTTTGATCTCATCATCTGTCAAATCCTCCCCTTAGTTTCAGGGGGATTAGCAGAATAAATATGTGACATTACGGGGATAGGGTGAGTTTGTTTTCAGTGCAGGCTCAATGGGCCAAATGGCCTCCTTCTGCCCTGTAGAGATTCTATGATTTAGCAGGCTGATTCCTGAAATGGCAGGTCTGACATATGAGGAGAGACTAAGTCAGTTAGGATTACATTCACTGAAGTTTAGATGAGTGATAGGGATCTCATAGGAATTTATAAAATTCTAACAGGGTTAGACAGGGTAAATTCAGAAAGAATGTTCCCAATAGTGGGGGAATCCAGAACTAGGGGTCATACTTTGAGGATAAGGAGTAATCCTTTAAGAACTGAGATGAGAAGAAATTTCTTCGTCCAGAGAGTGGGTGAATGTGTGGAATTCGCTAGCACAATATTGATAGTGAAAGTAGTTGAGGCCAAAACGTTATCTAATTTCAAGAAGAAATTAGATATTACTCTTGGGGCTAAAGGGATTGAGGGATATTGTGGGAGGGGGGGAAATCAGGATATTGAATTTGATGATCAGCTGTGATCAGAATGAATGGTGGAACAGACTAGAAGGGCCAAACAGCCAACTCCTGCTTCCAATTTTTATGTTTACCAGTAAGTCCCACATCCCATGTAAGGATAAAAGGAAGAAAAACAAACATATAATAAACACAGAATATGTGAGAAATACTCGCAGGGTAGGAAGCTGTGGAAAGAAAAACTAAGTTAAGGCTTCAACTTGATGGCCTATCATCAGAACTCTAATAGTTAACAAACCTATTGGATTATTTAGATATTTGCAAACGGTACACATAAACATCTCTAGATTCAAAGAGGACAGAAGCACAGTAGAATTCTAATGACCATAATCTTGTTGATTGATTCGAACCCTTCTGTGATCCAGGAAGACACTAGCTTTTAAACCCAATTTCACTTGTTGATGCATCACTTCCCATTTCATTCAAGACAGTCTCAGCAAACCAAACTGCTTTGTGAATATAACTGGCTTCTCTGTACTTGAAAGGAAACCTATTGATCTCGGCTGACTTCCCATCCTTTTGTGTGCCAGGGTTGTAGTAATCTATCAATCACCCATTCGAAGCCTCAGACTCTTTCCAGCTAGCACAGGCGTGAGAGTGAGAAAAACCCTGAGGGTACATGAGGTCAGTGGGTCCAATTCTCCCAGCCAGGCCCTTAAAGTGTCATTTACTCATGAAGCAGTTAGCTTGTGTTCAAACTATTATTGCTGATCAACGCTGTTTTAAGGAAAGCAATGAGTGAGTATGATGGCACGTGCATCATGATCACAATTGGCACCCATCCATCTTCAACATTCAGTCCTTCTATGACGTACAGAGGCAGCAGTGTGTACCATCTACAAGGACAGCAATCAGCACAGTTCTTTCAACAGCACCTTCCAAACCCATGGTCTCTATCACCTAGAAGGACAAGGGCAGCAGATACCAGGGAACACCACTACCTGCAAATAACCCCTTTTAGTCACTCACCATCCTGACTTGGAAATATATAGCCGTTCCTGCACTTTCGCTGGTCAAATTCCTGCCTAACAGCACTGTGAGTGTACCTACACACAGAGACTGCAGTGTTTCAAGAAGACAGCTCACCACCACTTCCTCAAGGGGCAATTAGGAATGGACAATAAATACTGGCCTACCCATTGACACCTACAGCCTGTAAATGAATTTTAAAAATTACATAAGATATACAGCACAAAGGCAGGTCATTCAGCTATCTGCTTGGTGCTGATGTTTCTGCTCCGCATGAGCTTCCTCCCTCCTCATCGGATTCTATGAATCCCTACCGTGTAGAAGGAGCCACTCGGCCCGTCAAGTCTGTACCAATCACAGTCCCACCTGGCCCCATTCCCAACCCCACATATTTACTCTACAAATCTCCCGATACTCCGGGTAATTTAGAATGGCCAATCAACCTAACCCAACATCCTTAGACTGTGGAAGGAAGCCCACGCAAACACGGCGGGGAGCGTGCAAACTCCTCACAGGCAGTGACCCACACCGGGAATCGAACCCGGGTCCCTGGCACTGAAAGGCAGTGGTGTGAACCATTGAGCCACTGTGCCACCTCAAGTACTCCTTTGAAGAGTAGACATTTTTGTCAGCCTGTTTCTTGTTCAGCACGTGGTTGCTGAATCAGAATGTTGTGGGCTCACTTTCCAACCCAGTGGTTGAGCAGATAAACCAAGGCTGATCTTCTCAGTATGACACTGAGGTAATGCTGCAGCTTTATAGGACCCTTGTCAGACCACACTTGGAGTACTGTGCGCGGTTCTGGTCGCCTCACTATAGGAAGGACGTGGAAGCTATTGAAAGGGTGCAGAGGAGATTTACAAGGATGTTGCCTGGATTGGGAGGCATGCCTTATGAAGACAGGTTGAGGGAGCTGGGACTGTTCTCCCTGGAGAGACGAAGGTTGAGAGGCGACCTGATAGATGTTTACAAGATGTTGAGAGGAATAGATAGGGTGGACTCTCAGAGACTATTTCCCAGGGCTGAAATGGTCGCGACGAGAGGGCACAGATTTAAGGTGCAGGGAAGCAAGTACAGAGGGGATGCTAGGGGAAAGTTTTTCACTCAGAGGGTGGTGAGTGAATGGAATCGGCTGCCGTCGGTGGTGGTCGAGGCAAACTCGCTGGGGAATTTTAAAAGACTTCTGGATGAGTATATGGGATCCAATGGGATTGGACGTTATAGATAGGTCTATGGCTGGTTAGGTTTTGATGTGTTCGGCACAACTTGTGGGCCGAAGGGCCTGTTTGTGCTGTAGTGTTCTATGTTCTATGTTCTATGACACAGAGAAGATGCTGCACTGTCAGAGGTGCTGTCTTTCCAAGGCCATGCCTGTTTTCCATAGTGGGTGTAAAATATCCCAGGATGCTGTTCAAAAGAAGGGCACAAGCATTGTTCCTGGTGTCCTGGCCAATGTTTACCCGTCAATGGACATCACAAGAACAGAACACTCAATCCTTACCACATCACTGTTTGTTGGATCTTGCTGTGCACAAAGTGGCTACACTATTTCCTCCATTACAACAGTGGTTACATTTCAAAATAGTGTTTCATTGGCTGTACAGTGCCATGTGACATCCTGAAATCATACAAGGTGCTAGATAAATGCAAATTTTTCTTTGTAATATCAAGAATGCAGCAGCTAATTTATAAACTTGGAACTTTCACAAACAGCAGTGAGATAACTTATTAGATAACCTGCAGGTTTAGTGATGTGAGTTGAAGGATAAATATTAACACAATCTTTGAACAGCTTTGTTTGCCAGTGGTAAAAAATTAATGAGGCAAGGCTTGGCTGGTAGTTAAAAAAATCCAATTGGATATAACAAAAAGTTTGTTCAATTTCCAATTGGCTGTGGGCTCTATGAGGTTGGGCATGTCAGGTAACCAATGGCAGGGTGGCAAAGGTGGGATGGCTGGAGATCATGTGACAAACACATCAGCCAGGGATAAAATGGTGGGCAGTCTGGGTCATGGTGACATAATCAGACTATACTTTCCATTCAGGCATCCCTTCCATTCAGTAACTCATGTTAAAATCATTATCAGTGCAAGGAATGCAGGAATAAGTTGGTTAACTATTGTAACTATCGAGTGAATCAGAATGGATTCATCAGAAACATTTGTATCTTTTGTTTTTGTTCACATTTCTCACTTTTTTCCTCTTGTAGGGGATTGGATTATTGATGCATTAGAGTGTTCCCAGGTTAAAATGGTTAATATATGAAGACAGGTTACTAAAGTTGGATTTCCCTGGAGTTTAGAATATTGAAGTCCTTCTGATTAAAGAGTTGCCGGGGGGGAAATCCAGAACAAGAGGTCTTTAACATTTGACCCAGGCCTTTAGAGGTGATGTCGGGGGACAATTATTTACACAGAGGGGAATGCAAATCTGGAACTCTCGCCCCAGCATAGCGGTTAGCGTTGCTGCCTCACAGCGCCAGGGACTGAGGTTCATTTCAGGTCTCAGGTGGCTGTGTGGAGTTTGCACATTCTCCCTGTGTCTGTATGGGTTTTCTCCCACAGTCCAAAGATGTGCAGTTTAGGTGGATTGATGATGGAAAATTGCCTTTTAGTATTCCAGGGCATGTAGGTTAGAGGGAATTAGCAGGATAAATATGTGGGTGTTCCAAGATCAGGATAAGATGCTCTGCTGGAGATCAGTGCACACTCGATAGGCCAAATGGACTCGTTCTGCTCCGTAGGAATTCTTTGATCTCCCAATGACCTGTTCAGACTGGGTTAGTATTGACTGAAATTTCCAAAGTGTTGATTGATGGGATTTTCTTGTGAGGGTGTTGTGGGACACAGAGTTGAGATTTATGTGGTCTCATAACCCCTCCATAGTTACTGATCTCCCACCATCATAAGCTAACGGTGGGATCTTCCAGACCCTCACAGTGGTCTCTTCCAGTCCCACCAATATCTTCACCATTTTGCGTGGTTCACCCATCCTGCCGTGTCTGTCGTCTTTGGCAGGCCCAGAATATTCTGTCAGTGGCAGGAGCCACAATATCCCACTCAAAGAGTACATGTCATTGGCTATCAATCTCTTGGGATGTCCTGAGATTTTCAAACGAATTTTATAAATGCAAGTCTTCGTTTTATTATTTTTCACAAAAATAATAGCAGTGAGGTGCCGGGGGCTGAGGACTGGATCAGTGTGGAGAACTTGGCACATTTCCATCTTCCTGACATCAACTCTGCCTTAGCTCATCACTGGGAGAAAACCTTGTCCGTTCTAGACCTGACTATTGCAATGTTTTCTGATCTGCCTCACATCCTCCAGAGCTTTCATTCATCAAAGACCCATCATTCTAAGAGCATCATTCACCCATCACCCATTTTGCTCACTCACACCACATTGGCCTTTGCTTAAACAACACCCGGCCTTCAAAATTCTCACCTTTGCTTTCAAATCAAACAATGACGAGACAGAGTACAGGAATGAGATAGAGAATCTGGTGAACTGGTGCAACAACAATAATCTCTCCTTCAATGTCAACAAAACAAAGGAGATTGTCATCGACTTCAGAAAGCTTAAAGGAGAACATATCCCTGTCTATGGGGATGAAGTAGAAAGGGTCCAGAGCTTTAACCCTTTAGGTGTTCAGATCACCAACAACCTGTCCTGGTCCTCCCATGCCAACACTATGGTTAAGAAAGTCCACCAATGCCTCTACATTCTCAGAAGACTACGGAAATTTGGCATGTCAGCTACAATTCTCACCAACTTTTACAGATGCACCATAGAAAGCATTCTTTTTGGTTCTATCACAGCTTGGTATGGCTCCTGCTCTTTCCAAGACCACAAGAAACTACAAAAGATGGTGACTGTGGCCCAATTCATCACATAAACCAGCCTCCCATCCATTAATTCTGTCTACACTTCCTGCTGCCTCAGAAAAGCAGCCACCGTAACTAAGGGCCCCGTGTATCCAAACATTCTCTCTTCCACCTTCCTCCATCAGGAAAAAGATACAAAAGTCTGAGATCATGAACAACCAACTCAAGCACAGCTTCTTCCCTGCTGCTGTCAGGCTTTTGAATGGATTTACCTTGCATTAAGTTGATCTTTCTCTACACCCTAGCTCTGACTGTAACACTACATTCTGCACTCTCTTGTCTCCTTTTAATAAACAGAATGCTTTGTCTGTATAGCACGCAAGAAACAATACTTTTCATTATGTACAAATACATGTGACAATAATCAAATCAAATCAAATCAAAATTAATCCCCCATAGCCTCACACCTCTCTATCTGACCCCACAACCCTCTGAGAATCTGCACTCCTCCAATTCTGGCTTTTTGACCTGCTGTTATTTTAATCACTCTACTACGCGGCCTGTACCTTCAGCTGGCTGGGGCCTAATCTTTCCAATTTCCTCCTTAAAGCTGTCCACCTCTCTCTATCACAGCTGAGCTCTTTGACCAAGGTTTCGGTCACTTGTTCTGATATCTCTCCAGTGGTTCAGGGTTAAATTCTATCTCTGTTGTAGAGCACTGAGGGAAATTTTACTAACCCAAAGGCATTATATAAATGTAAGTTGTTGTTGTGAGGGCTTTAGCCTTGAGGAGAATGTGTGTTCCATTGAGTGTTGTGCTGGATTGGGGCAGGGTTACTACAAACCACTGCACCTATACAAGACTGAATCTTCTGACCTTGATTCTTGGGAAGGTTTTGAATTTCATTTCCTTCTCATCGTTGCTGACCTTTGTGACTGGTGTTGTGTAACTGAAGTTGTGTCAGCCTCAGTGGTCAGTCTGAACACCAGAGTCACCTGATTACAAGGGATTTCCTCTTCATTTTTAACAGGAGTTGGCCAGATAACAACAGTACAAATACTTGCATTGATCTAGTGCTGTTCACATTTGCCCCATGGCACTTTGCAGGAAAGACTGATGCAGAGCGACATAGGGAGGGATAGGGCTGGGGGAGTGAAGGCGGGAGAGGAAGAAGTTTAGTGAGGGAATTCCAGAAAAAGAAGCCAGGGAATTGAAAGCATGTATGTCCATGGTGGGCTGATTAAAACCGGGGGGTGCACCACAAACTATGGAGCGCAGAGATCACAGAAGGTTGTGGGAAATAGGGCGGGTCAGGCCATGGAGTGTTTTGAAAACGCGGGTAGAAGTGGGGAACATTGAGGTGGCGGTGCGGGCTCGTTGGGCCGAAGGGCCTGTTTCCCATGCTGTGTTGTTCTTTGTTTTTTGTTCTTTATTTATCATCCATCCCCAACCCCACCCCCCTGCCACATCCCCAGCACCCACCAATCCCCACCCCTTATCTCCTGTCACACCCGTCTGTCACACTGCTCTTCCCCAGCCCCCACCTCTGTGTCACAATGCACCAGGGACCTGGGTTCAATTCCCGGCTTGGGTTACTGTCTCTGCGGAGTCTGCACACTCTTCCCATGTCTCTGTAGGTTTCCTCCGGGTGCTCCGGTTTCCTCCCACAGTCCAAAAGATGTATGAATTAGGTGCTTTGGCCATGCTAAATTCTCCCTCAGTGTATCCGGAGTGTGGCCACTAGGAGATTATCACAGTAACTTCATTGCAGTGTTAATGTAAGCCTACTTGTGATTAATAAATACTTTAAAACTTTTAAACCCACCTCCTTGCCTCACCATCCCTCCACCCCCCCTCCCCAATCCCCACCAGGATTTTCAGGGGTGAGATCAGGAAACAATTCCTTACACAAAAGGGAGTGGAAATCTGGAAATTTCTCCCTGGGAAGTTGGGAATGTCCACGGTTTTGGAAGCTGAAATTGATGTAAGAGAATCCAAGGAAATGGAATGATAGCAGGTGAAAGAAACAAATAAAGACTTTTATTTATATAGAACCTATCTAAGTAGGTTCTATATAAATCCTGAGGATATCCCAGAGCATTTTCAACCAATACAGCACGAAATTTAAAGTTCTGGATTCTCCCACCAGAATCAATCTGGTTAAATTCCTTAATCCTCAAATAGATCACTGCTCAACATTCTAAATCCATAGAAATACAAACCAGGTTAATGTAGTCATCCCAGTCAATCTGTGCTCTGTCCCAAACTCCTCAAAGGCCAGTCCATCCTTCCTGAAGCTCAAGGCCCAGCACTCAACCTGAATGGAGTTTGACTGTGAGACTTTGTCCAACTGAATCATCAACATTGTAAACTAATCCCTCATGAAATAAAAACCATCATTCTTCAACAGAGAGACAGCACAGTGATTAGCATTGCTGCCTCACAGTGCCAAGGATTCAATTCTGACCTCAGGTGTCTGCGGAGTCGGTACCTTCTCCCCATGTCTGCTAAGGTTTCCTCCCCCACTCCAAAGATATGTGAATTAAGTTGATTGGCCTTGCTAAATTGCCCCTTAGTGTCAGGGCATTAGGACTGTAAATATGGCATGTTATGGGAATGGGACCTGGGTGGGATTGTTTTTGGTGCAGGCTCAATGGGTCAAATGGCTTCATCTGCACTGTAGATTCTAAGATGGAGTTAGAAGAGGAGAGGTAGGAAGGAGGCTGGTGTGAACAATAAAATCAGGGTAGGCTGGTTGTACCAAATGGCCTCCTGTGCTGTAATATTATTAATCACAGAGGCTGGAATGTTAGATTAATCTATTTGCTCCGAGCTAGCATCAGACTGTGTGCAGAATGTTAGATATGGGACTGCACAATATAACCTCACTGAATCATTCCTTATCCCACAATTGTGATCACATCACCCCACTGTTGCATTAATTGAGGCACAAAAATAAAGGCAAGAAAACAAGACATAAAAAAAGATTGATGAACATTTGGAACTAGCTGAGAACTATTTCCAATCTTTTTTGGAACTGAAAGCTTGAGAAACACAAGATGAGCCAAGAAGAAGTGAGTATCTCCTGCTCAGTGACAGAATGGCTTTGTTCTGAAGACACTGAGAATCAGCTGAGGAATAGAAACTTGGACACCTCACAACTGAGCCGTCGGGATATTGGAGACTGCAGAGGAATCAGACTGAAGTCAGCCAGAGAGCGCGCTCAAACTCAGACAAAGATCAAAGAACAAAACAGCACGGGAAACAGGCTCTTTGGACAACAACAAACAAACAAATAATTTCAGGATGTGAAATGTGAGACTCACCTCAGCAATGTGCTGGGAGTTGCTAATGTACCCACTGTGCAAAAAATCTACCTCTGGCAGCACAACAGATCTTGATAAACTTTGTCCTTTCTGGGAAAGACACAATAAGAAGTCTCAAAACATGAGGTTAAAGTCCAACAGGTTTATTTGATGCCACGCGCTTTCAGAGCGCTACTCCTTCATCAGGTAAGTGCAAGATTTATTTCACAAATAGGGCATATATAGACACAAACTCAATTATAAGATAATTAAGTTTATATCTATATATTCCCTGTTTGTGAAATAAATCCTACATTCACCTGATGAAGGAGCAGTGCTCCGAAAGCTCGTGATACCACCTTTGCTATGGTCCGTGTCCTGCCCGCTTCAATTCCCCTGGTGGGCGGGACAGGAAAACTCTGACCAGTGAGTCTGACTATCTTTCTCACTTTGAGGTCAAAGGTTGTCGTAAAAACCTATCTGGTTTGTTGACATCTTTCACGGAAGGAAATCTGCCATCTTTACCTGGTCTGGCCTACGTGTGACTCCAGAGCCACAGCAATGTGGTTGATTCTCAAAATGCCCTCTGAAATGTTCAGTTCAGGAGCAATTAGGGATGGATTAGCTTTGCCAGTGATGCCCACATCTTAAGAATGAATTAAAAAATGGCATTCCGTGCCAGTCTCAGCTATTTTGGATGCAGGGTCTGCATCAGAAACATTAACTTATCATTGCCTTCACAATGCTGACTGACCTAACCAGTGTTTGTTAAAGAAAAGTTCAGCACCCTACACTGAGAGAAAACCCACAGGATTAAACGCAAAGAAATTGGAACACTCTGTTCTTCAATTAATTAATTGTTTCTAGAAGTCAAATGGATAATGAACCAAGTGTCGCACATAATACACACCGAGACAGATTGCTTCCTGCTTAGAAATAACAAGCCTGTAGAATTTGTTTGAAAACTTTATAAAGAAACTATAGTTACAGCCAAATAAGGAAAAAATATTCCTCCTCGCTCCCTGCCTCTGTCCTTTCTTGCCAGGCACAGCATCAGTATGCATCGCTCCAATAATCTTTCTTCCTGGCCTTAATGCGACACTAATCACACTGAAAAGTATCATTGTTTGGAGACCGTGTGCTGCAGACAATCCCGAGGTTTGGATTGAGGCCTAAAGCTCAGCATAGCAACACTGGGCAAAGCAATTCCAAGAACTGGGCACTGGACGAAGGAGCGTTAAAAGCATAGAGTCCCTACAGTGCAGAAGGAGGCCATTTGGCCCATCGAGTCTGCACCAACAACAATCCCATCCAGGACCCATCCCTGCTAATCCCCGACATTAAGGGAAATGAAACTGTTAGAATTGGTAAAGAATCTCTGGAAATTGTAGGTGAATCTCCTGAACAAAGCTGGGGTAAAATCAAGGGAAATATCATGCAGCTTGCGGGGAGGAGATCTGGATGGGAGAACTTTAAACAAAACTATCTCATTTTCTTTGAACATTTTCAATGTTGAGAGTCTTAAAAAATATTGGTGATGGAGAGAAATGATTGTTCCAGTGACCGGCAAAAATTATCTAGAGGGATAACAAAGAGTTGGCTTTCTAATTGGTTGTTGGGAAGATGGAGCATTTGGTGAATGTACCAGTGAGGGGGTGGATTGTGTCAGGGAGTCATTCATTAGGAATTATATGCTGTGTTTATCAATGGCTGTATTCACAGATAATCTGAGGTCTGAAATTTGGCAAAACTCATTTGGACAGTTGATTTGTTCCTTTCAGACCCTGTCCCTATAGCAATCCTAGTCATTATTGAGTAAGTTACACGTCATTAAATCACTTCCACATTCCCAGCAAATGGATCATTTTCCTTGATGTTCAATTTAACATTTTGCATCTGCAACAAAAGATGAGTAATCTCAGGAGAATAACATCTGGAGAATAGCATTGGGAAGTGACATCTGGAGAAGTAATATCTGGAGCATAACATCTGGGCAAGTAACATCTGGAGAATAACATCTGGAGAGTAAGATCTGGAGAGTAAGATCTGGAGAGTGAGATCTGTGGGAGTAATAGCTGAGGAATTCTGCTATGCTGCTGGCCTCTCCAGTGGGAATGGAACTGCTCCTGGATTTTGGACTGATTCATGCTGACACTCTGCAGTGCACAGAGTGTGGGAGATTCATTTTGAAAATCTCTCTAAAAAAAATCAATGGGATTTACTCCAGTTTTCACATGAGATCGGCACTTAGAATTTTTTGGGGAGAATCTCAGCATATCTCTGGTGTGCAACATCTGAAGTTTGTTTTCTAAAGAATGACATTAGTGGTGGGATTTTCTACTCCTGCTTGCAGTGGGTGTTGTACTGGCAGGACTGAAAATCCATTTTCCAGTGGCACAGGTCCCCCTCCTGCTCTCCAGCCGGGGTTGGGTTTCCACCAGTCCAAATCAAGAATCACACTGGCAGCCTTTGTACCCCAGTGATGCTTATTAAAAACCCAGCTTGCAAACCCCCCACCCTCGCCAGAGGGTGATTTACCAGGATGCTGCCTGGTATGGAAGGGCTGTCTTACGAGGAAAGATTGAACGCACTGGGGTTGTTTTCCCTTGAAAGACGTCGGCTGAGAGGGGATCTATTAGAGGTATATAAGATTATGAGGGGTATAGATAGAGTAAATGGTGGTAAGCTTTTTCCACCATTAGATTCAGATAGAACGAGGGGTCACGGCCTTAGGGTGAGGGGGGCTATGTATAAGACTAATATTAGAGGGCATTTTTTCACACAAAGGGTAGTGGGGGTGTGGAATGCACTACCGAGTAAGGTGGTGGGAGCAGGCACACTAGGGTTGTTTAAGGGTCTTTTGGACAGCCACATAGAGGGATATAGTAGGACTGTTTAAATATCCTATTTGTTTCCACAGGATGTTCGGTCCATCTTGTCGACCAACAAGGGCATGCATGCGGCAGGTCGTGCGAGGGCTGCTCTTGGATGTTGCTTCAGGAGTTGCCTAGTGCTTCACGTCATTAGTGTATGCTTAAACTGGACCATCAGATGGGCACCATGACAGCTCAGAGACTATCGCTGTTGTTGTGCAGACACATGGATTTGGGCCTGTATCTGCGGGAGTTTGCACGTTCTCCCCGCGGTTGCGTGGGTTTTCTCCGGGTGCTCCGGTTTCCTCCCACATCCCAAAAATGTGCTCTTAGGCTGATTGGGTAACAAATTGGTCCCTATATGTCATTAAGACGTTAGGACGGCAGTGCGGGCTCGTTGGGCCGAAGGGCCTGTTTCCCGTGCTGTGTTGTTCTTTGTTCTTTGTAATCCCCCACCCCCCGCTTGCAGGAATTACACTGCAACCCCCCCACCCTCCCCCCCACCCAGCTCCAGGAATTACACTGCAACCCCCCACCCTTACCCCACCCAGCTCCAGGAATTACGCTGCAACCCCACCCTACCCCCACCCAGCTCCAGGAATTACACTGCAACCCCACCCTCCCCCCCACCCATCCAGGAATTACACTGCAACCCCCACCTCCCCCCCACCCAGCTCCAGGAATTACACTGCAACCCCCCCACCTCCCCCCCACCCAGCTCCAGGAATTACACTGCAAACCCCCACCCTCCCCCCCACCCAGCTCCAGGAATTACACTGCAACCCCCAGCTCCCCCCACCCCAGCTCCAGGAATTACACTGCAACCCCCCCCCCCCCCACCCAGCTCCAGGAATTACACTGCAACCCCCCCAGCCTCCCCCCCACCCAGCTCCAGGAATTACACTGCAACCCCCACCCTCCCCCCCCACCCAGCTCCAGGAATTACACTGCAACCCCCCCCAGCCTCCCCCACCAGCTCCAGGAATTACACTGCACCCCACCCATCACCCACAACCCCCCACCCCGCCGCTTGCAGGAATCACACTGCAACTCCCCCCTCCCCCCACCCAGCTCCAGGAATTACACTGCACCCCCCATCACCCACAACCCCCCACCCCCCGCTTGCAGGAATTATACTGCAACCCCCCAGCCTCCCCCCCCCAGCTCCAGGAATTACACTGCAACCCCCACCCTCCCCCACCCAGCCAGGAATTACACTGCAACCCAGCCTCCCCCCCACCCAGCTCCAGGAATTACACTGCACACCCCCACTGCCCTCCCCCCCCCCACCCAGCTCCAGGAATTACACTGCAACCCCCCCAGCCTCCCCCCCACCCAGCTCCAGGAATTACACTGCAACCCCCACCCTCTCCCCCACCCAGCTCCAGGAATTACACTGCAACCCCCACCCTCCCCGCACCCAGCTCCAGGAATTACACTGCAACCCCCCCAGCCTCCCCCACCCAGCTCCAGGAATTACACTGCAACCCCCCCTCCCCCCACCCAGCTCCAGGAATTACACTGCAACCCCCCCCAGCCTCCCCCCCACCCAGCTCCAGGAATTACGCTGCAAACCCCCACCCAACACTTGCCCCACCCTCCACCACCCAGCTTGCAGCAATCACACTGCATCCCACCCAACACCCGCCACCTCCACCTCCTCCCCTCAGTTTGCAGGAATCACACCTCCCACCAGTTCAAAGGAATCACATGCCTTCACCCAGCTCACAGGAATGACCCTCCTCTCCCCACTGCCCCAATCCAAATCTAATGGCCACTTGGGCAGCAGATTAGAGCAATGTGACTTGGGGCTGGATATAAGTGACACACAATTTGTGAACTGTGCTTTACTTGTGACTTTGAGACTTGGGATGCACCAGTGTTCATTAACGATCACCGCGCTCCCCTTGTGGCAGCTTCAACCCTGTGCCAAACATCCTGAGAGAATACTGATGGGAAGGGAGGGCGGAGGGGGTGTGCAGAGACATAATGACTGGAGCCCAGATGTTTTGGGGTGGGGGGGTGGAATAGAAGCATATGACTGAGGAGGGGTAAAGAAAGAGGAGAGAGTGTAACTCTAAGGTAGCCCCGCGGCAGTGCACACCATGCTACAAAGCTATACCTGGCACATACGTCTTAGCCACAGCCCAGGGATGGACAGGCCTTTCTGTGCTGTCTCCTTCATGAACACTCTGATGAGCAGAGTGTTGTGTATTCCTCATATATTTGGATCTTGGGAGTTGGTGGCCAGTACTGGGCAGCAGGTCGCACAGTCTCACTCAGGGGAGACACTGCAGACTGTCAGTGGGGGACTGAGAGGTGTACTCATTGGCCTGATGGAGGGGTCACTCTCCATTGGGCCTCAAGCTGAGGTTGGCAAGGCGAATGGGAACATACACAACAAATGGTTCAGTGGGAACGACATGGATATTGACAGGAATAACAATGGCTAGGGCGGACACGGTAGAGTGACTGCAGGAAAGGAAGCCTATACATGACACTCTTCCAAGATAATAAAAGAGGGACTTGGGTAGTGACAGAGTTGTATAAATCTACACTGACTTCATCAAAAACATTCAATTAATCACGCACTGTCCAGGTTTGAATCCCTCCAATCAGGTTCCCTGCTCATACCCCTAGACTGAAACAACAACGAGCGACATCCTGAGTGAGAAAGATAAACATTCCCTCCTCCAACTTCCCCTGCCTTTGACCCCAGGACTTGTTTCTGATTGGGTCAGTTCGAGGCAGCAGTGCTAACCACTGTGCCACCGTGCAGTCCTGCACTCCTCACATTTATTGTTGGAGGTGAGAATCGCTGAAGTAGTGGCAGGCGGTTTGAGGACATGGTTTGTGGTGGAAAAGGGAAGCAGTTTCCTTTGTAGTTTGGGATGATTCTGGGTCAGTCAGCAGTTTCAGCAATAGCATACAGAATCGACATGCTCCAGCCAGATCCTGCTGACTAGCCAATCAAGTTGTCCACCATAAACATTCAAATACAGTTAAGAGGATGGAAATGAAAACTGTACCGGGGGAATGGCCAGAATCAGAGTATTTCCAAAGGTAAAATGTGGCATAGTGATAATATCAATGGATCAGTAATCCAGGATCTGGGGACACATGTTCAAATCCCACGATGGCAGCTGGTGGAATTTAAATTTAATTAATAAATTTAGAATTAAAAGCTAATCTCAATAACTGTGACTAGGTCAACTATCATTAATTGTTGTAAAAATCCATCTGGTTCATTACTGCCCCCAGACCGTCCTTACCTGATCTGGCCTACATGTGACCCCAGACTCACAGCAATGTGATTGACCCTGAACTGTCAATAGCAACTTTTAAGGGGCGTCTTGACAAATAGAGTCAAAGAATCACAAAGGTTTACAGCATGGAAGCAGGTCCTCTGGCCCAAGTTGCTCATGCCATTCTTTTTTTAAACCACAAAGCTAATCCCAATTGCCACATTTGGCCCATATCCCTCTATACCCATCGTACCCATGTAATTGTCTAAATGCTTTTTAAAAGACAAAATTTACCTGCCTCTGCTATTATCTCTGGCAGCTTATTCCAGATACTCACCACCTTCTATGTGAAAAATTTGCCCCTTTGACCACTTTTGTATTTCTCCTCTCTCATCTTAAATCTGTGCCCTCTAGTTTTAGATTTCCCTACTTTTGGGAAAAGATATTGACTATCTAGCTGATCTGATTATTTTATAAACCTCTATAAATCACCCCTCAGCCTCCTACGCTCCAGACAAAGAAGTCCCAGTTTATCCATCTCTCCTTATAACCTAAACCATCAAGTCCTGGTAACGCCCTAGTAAATCTCTTCTGCACTCTTTCTAGTTTAATAATATCCTTTCTACAATAGAATGAACAGAACTGTACACAGTATTCCAAGTGTGGCCTTACCAATGTCTTGTGCAACTTCAATAAGACGTCCCAACTCCTGTATTCAATGTTCTGACTGATGAAACCAAGCATGCCGAATGCCTTCTTCACCATTCTGTCCACCTGGACAGCTATGAATATGAATCTCTAGACTTCTTTGTTCTGTAACTTTCCCCAACACCCTTCCATTCATGAATGCATGAATAGGATGGGAATAGAGGGATATGGTCTCTGGAAGGGTAGGGGGTTTTAGATAAGTCAGGTAGCATGGTCGGTGCTGGGTTGGAGGGCCAAAGGCCCTGTGCCTGTGCTTTAATTTTCTTTGTTCTTTGTTATAACTTCAGTGTTCCATCCCAGGCAGCATCCTGGTAAATCTCCTCTGTACCCTTCCAGTGCAAGCACATCATAGAAACATAGAGCATTACAGCACCGTACAGCTCCTCAGCCCTCAATGTTATGATCCAATCCCAAGATCAAGCTATCCCCTCCCTATCATTCTGGAGTGCTCAATGTGCCTATCCAATAACTATATGAAAGTTTCTAAAGTGTCCGACTCCACTATCACAGCAGTCTATTCCATACCCAACCACTCCCTGAGTAAAGAATCTACCTCGGATATCCCTCCTATATCTCCCACATGAACCTTATAGTTATACCCCCTAGTAACAGCTACATCCACCCGAGGAAATAGTATCTACGTCCACTCTATCAATCCCTCTCATCATCTTATAAATCTCTATTAAGTCGCCTCTCCTCCTCCTCCACTCCAAAGAGAAAAGCCCCAGCTCCCTTAATCTTCCCTCATTACACCTATCCTCCAAACCAGGCAGCATCCTGATAAATCTCGTCTGCACTCTTTCCAATGCTTCCACATCCTTCTTATAACCTTACCTTATTGAAACATATAAGATGATTAGAGGTTTAGATAGGGTGGACAGTGATAGCCTTTTTCCTAGGATGGAGAAAGCTAGCACGAGGGGACATAGCTTTAAATTAAGGGGTGGTGGTTTTAGGACAGATGTCAGAGGTAGGTTCTTTACCCAGAGGGTGGTAAGGGTATGGAATGCCTTGCCTGCGTCAGTTGTAGATGCGCCAAGTTTGGTGGCGTTTAAGAGGTTAGTAGATAAGTTTATGGATGAGAAGGGAATGGTTTAGGTTAGAGAGTCACTGCTTGTTCCTAATTGGTCGGCGCAACATCGAAGGGCCTGTTCTGTGCTGTAATGTTCTATGTTCTATGTTCTATAACAAGGTGACCAGAACTGAACACAATATTCCAAATGTGGTCTCACCAACGTCGGGTATAGTTGCAGCATAACCCCATGGTTCTTAAACTCCAACCCCCTGTTAATAAACACTAACATACTATAAGCCTTCTTCACGGCTCTATCCAATTGTGTGGCAACCTTCAGAGATCTATAGATATGAACCCCAAAATCTCTCTGTTCCTTCACATTCTTTAGAAATCCACATCCTTCTGATATTATAGTGACCAGAACTGCACACAGTGCTCCAGCTGTGACCTTACTGAAGTTCTATACAACTCCAACATCACTTCCCTGCTTTTATAATCTATGCCTCAATTGATAAAAGCAAGTGTCCCATGTGTCTTCCTCACCACCCTACTAACATGCCCTTCCACTTTCAGAATCCGTGGACAAATGTGCCAAGGTCCATTTGTTCCTTCTTAGTGTTCTACCATTCATTGAATACTTTCTTGTCAAATTACTCCTTCCAAAGTGTATCACCGCACACTTTTCAGGGTTAAATTCCAGCTGCCACTTATCGACCCATTTGACCATTCTGTATCTGCTTGTAAGCCAAGACACTCTGCTTCACTTTTAATCATCCATCCAATCTTTGTGTCAGCCACAAACTTACTAACCCCACCCCCACATTGTCATCTATATCATTTATATAAATGATGATTAATGGGGAAGCCAGCATAGATCTCTGTGGTATCCCACTGGACACTGGCTTCCAGTCACTATGAGGAGATGCCGGCGTTGGACTGGGGTAAACTCAGTAAAGTTTCACAACACCAATTTTAAATCCAACCAATTTATTTGATAGTAAATTCGCGAACTTTCGACACTATGGCCTTCGTCAGGCAAATGCAACACTGCCTGACGAAGGCCATAGTGTCGAAAGTTCGCGAATTTACTATCAAATAAATTGGTTGGATTTAAAATTGGTGTTGTGAAACTTTACTGAGTCCAGTCACTAAAACAACCTTCTGTCATCACTCTCTGTCGCCTAAACTAAGCCAATTCTGAGTCTGCTTTGTGACTGCATTTTCCTTTTTTATATGCCTGCCATGTGGGACCTTGTCAAAGGCTTTGCTGAAATCCATATAAACTACATCAGCTGCACTAGCCTCATCTACACACCTGGTCACCTCCTCAAAAAATTCAATCAAATTTGTTAGACACAAAAGCAAATTACTGCAGATGTTGGAATCTGAAACCAAAAATGCTGGAAAATCTCAGCAAGTCTGGCAGTATCTGTAGGGAGAGAAAAGGGCTGACATTTCAAGTCCCTTTGTCAAAGCGGTTATCTGTGAAATGTGAGGTATGGGTGGATAAGGTTTTGATTTGATTTATTATGGTCACATGTATTAGGATACAGTGAAAAGTATGGTTTTTTTCATGTTTTACAGACAGGTATGAGGGAATGGAATGTCGAGGGATGGCGAGGGGAGAAGAGGATGCGGGAGGTGGAGTGGGGGGTGTTGGTGGGGTGGGGGGGAGTGGGAGTGCGGTGGGGGGAAGAGGGTGGGGGAGAGTGAGGATGGGGGGGAATTGGAGGTGGAGATTGGGTGGAGGTAGGGGTGAGGAAGTTGGGGTAGGGGTGATGGAATGAGAAAATGTGATGACAGTCAAAGAACAAAAAGAACAAAACAGCACGGGAAACAGGCCCTTCGGCCCAACGAGCCCGCGCCACATTCACATTTTCAGGAAACCAGTCTTCTGGTACCAGCCTCAAAGTTGTTAGCAGCTTGACATAGTCAATGAATGAATGCAATATATTTGGTTCACGAGGAGGATGGAGAAATGTAAATGGAAAAAGCAAGGCAATGGAATCATGCAGGTTATGTACCAAAGAGAACAGGCAAAAAACAAAAAATTGAGTTGTGGATTGGCAGGCTAAACTTTGCTTTATTACCTATACTCCAATGTAAAAACTATACAATGATTGAAAATGTGTAAAACAAAGCTGTTGCAAAAATCTTTGAATATCAGTTCTGTACAACGTAAATACTACTGACAATATTTTAAAACATCCAGTATTGGTTGTACAAATCCTGTCACCAGGATCCCACACATCGGTGGGAGTTGGGAAGGAAAGAAAGTGATGGCATTGCCAGCAAGCACGTAGTTGCCTTTCTGTAGCTGGGAACGATTTGCCAAGTGTTAAATTCAGAGGGAGTTTTGCCAAATCAGTAATTACACCTTAATTACGTTAAACCTGGTCACATGACTCCAGTAGCAGCAGAACTAGGAAGTCCTGTGGCCTCATCTCATCACAGAAACTAAAACCAGTTTGAATTCGATTGACCAGAAAGAAAACACTACAAAGACTGTTTGCTAAAGCCTTTCACGGCAAACTGAACCAGTCCAACTGGATAGACTGCAAACAGAACAAACAGACCAAGTTGTGCCAGCTTCTTTTGTGATTTCTTCCTTTGTTTTGAGCCTGCAATTATTTTCAGCTTAATCCTCACTCCTGGCATGGATCTGGTCAGATGTTTTGGCTTCCAGAACTCACATGACAGGAGCAGTGCTGCTGTACACAGTCAGGTTCACAGTCGAGACCCTCTGTTTAAAGGTGCAGTACTTTCTCACCAGACACCCCAAAGATCAGCACTCCCAGTAACAGGGAAGAACACCGTGTTTACTTTGTCTCCTTCACCCAGAGTCTTTGACAGGGTTCAGTGAACACATTATCACCCATAAGGTTGTGGGTTCAAGACCTGTTCCAGAATCCAGGCTGGAACCCCTTGTACTGTACAGTGGGAGTGTCACACTGTCAAAGATACTATCTTTCATGGCCTCAGGACTTCCCAAAGCCCTTTACAATCAACAATGTACTCTTTCTGACATATATGTAGTCATTGCTGTGATGAAGAAGATACAGCAGCCAGACCCCAAACACAGGAATATGACAAATAAATACCGTGAATGCTGGAAGTCTGAAATAAAACAAAAGGATGCTGGAAAAGTTCAGCAGATTAGGCAGCATCTGTGGAGAGAGGAACAGTTTTAAATTTTATTTATTTGTGTCACAAATAGCCTTACGTTAACACAGCAATGAAGTTACTGTGAAAATCCCCAGAGTTGCCATTTTGAATTGAATATGACTTCTTCAGAACAGCAACAGGACAATAAACAGATATTACTGAAGTTAGTTGAGGGATAAATTTTGGCCAGGACACTCGGAGAACTCCCCGTACTCATCCAATACTATTGTGGGATCTTTTATGCTAAGCAGGGAGGGTAGATAGAGTTTAACATCTAAAGAAGTACATTTATCACCTTTCAAATCCTGGAATATCCCAAAGTTGTTTATAGTCAGTAAAGTACTGTTCCCTTTGAAGTGTAGTCACTGTTGTAACATAGGAAACAAGGTAGTCTATATGCACACAGCAAGATCCCACAAACAGCAATGTGAACATGACCACCTTTAAGAGAGGAGTCAATGTAATTGATTGAATGTGGGAGGCTGGAGTTGATAACAACCAATTCAGATACTGAATCTGTATTCTGATACAGGCAAAAGGAACATGTCCAGGCATTCTGCCTTTTTCAAATGAAACAAAAGCAGGGAGAAGTAGCACAATAGTTCCCTTGCCATGGCAACACCTTAACCATTAAGAGCCAACTTGTCAACCAATCAGCATTCTTAGACAGTTTCATCTTTGACATTTTTGTATCTGTCCTAATGAGTTGCAAGAAAAGCTTTAACAGTCTGTCTCTTTTCCAACACTACTCAAGTTACAGACACCACGGGGACACCAAGGATACGATAAAGTTTGTTTATTAGTCACAAGTAAAGCTTACATTAACACTGCAATGAAGTTACTGTGAAATTCCCTGACCCAGAACACTCTGTCATCCATTCAGGTCAATGCATTTAACAAGCACATCTTTCAGACTGTCAGAGAAACCAGAGGATACTATGCGGGACACAGGGAAAATGTGCAAACTCCACACAGACAGTGACCAAGCCGGGAATCAAACCTAGTACTCTGAGGCAGCAGTGCTAACCATTGTGCCACTGTGCTGCCCTTCATAGTCTTTGTACTGGGGACTGTGGCAGAATGGCACCAGTGGAAGGGTACAGGGACTGGGATATTTGTGCAGCAGAACTGGAATAAATGTAAGAATGGCAAAAAGAAAAAAGCAAAGATCCAGACAGAGAAACAATGCCTTAGTATTGGTTTTCAATGAGATCATTGTGCAGTTATTAAATTAGCTGCAAAATTAAACTACCTAACAGATTGGACAATCATAAGTCTTCATAATTGGGATAAGATTTCCTTATTATTTGTTCTCAGCTCCCCTCCTGAAGCCATCACCTCTCACCCGGTTAGAACAGAAAAAAATCATTTCTCATTTGTATATCGATAGAAAACATCTACTCCCTCTACTACCAACACACATTGGCAGCAAGATGCACTACAGGAACTCATCAAGGCTGCTTAGACAGCATGTTCCAAACCCATGACCTCTACCATCAAGGAGGACAAGGGCAGCAGATACATGGAAACACCACCACCTGGAGGTTCCCCCCCAAGTCACTCATTACCCTCACTTGGAAATATATTACCGTTTCTTCAGTGCCACTGGGTCAAAATCCTGGAACTTGCTTCCTAACAGCATTGTGGGAGTACCTACACCACTTCTCAAGGACAATGAGAGATAGACATGAAATGCCCACTAAGGACAGTCCCAAAAGGGATTCACTCCCCATTTCACCCTAAACCCTCAAGAAAAGAATGGAGAAAAAGCAGAGCATTGGTCAGCCTCAGGCGATTTAGTTAATAAACACATTCTAGGAAATCCTTTTAGAAATAAGAAATACAAACCAAAGACGGTAAAATGCCCGTCAAGACCAAAGGAGAAAATGCTGGAAAGTCTCTGCAGGTCTGGCAGCACCTGTAGGAGAGTAAAATGCCCATGCTGCTGAAACTGCTTCACATTCAATAGGATGAGAGTTGGCCTCAACTCTTGTTACCTGCCCAATCTCCATTTATTTTTGATTTAATTAGCCTCCAAAACTGCTGCATTGTTGGGAGTGTCACCTTTCTGGTGAGATATTAAAGTAGAATTCCATCTGTCCCCTCCGGGGATAGAGGTAAAAGATCCTGCAGAGTTATTCTGAAGAAGAGGAGGTGAGATATCCAAGATGTCCTGAACAATATTTATCCCTCAATCAACACCACAAAATGAAGCCAGTTTATCATTCATCCATTAACAGTATAGCACTGCCTCATCTTATCCTGTAGGATCTTGCTGTGTGCAAATTGTCTCTTGAGCTTGCTATGATGCAACAATGACAACACTTTAGACGTGTTTGTCTGGCTGCTGCAAAACATTTTGAAATGTCCTGAACGCTGTGAAAGACGCTATAGAAATGGAGGAACAAACAGAAATTTCAGTTTTCACCCTGACATTCTGTGCAATCTCGTTCAATTAAATCACAGTTTGGTAGATGCCACAAAATATAAACATCAAATCAACCAGATTGTTTTGGTAACTCAAATGATTCATTTTACTAATGAGCTTCGAGTGAGCGAGGCTGCCAACTTATCAAACAAAAGTAAATTACAGTGTTATAAAACTTTGGAAGGAAAGTTGAACTGATTTCTGCGAGGTAAGTGGAGAGCTGAGGCTCCAAATTCACATTTTGCGATGACCCTTCCAATCTGGCCAAAGATGTTAACTTTCCCAGCGACATCATTCCTCCCGTGCTGTGTGCAAGAAACAATACTTTTCATTGTATGTTAATACATGTGACAATAATAAATCAAATCACATCAAAAAAGCATGGTCAGTGCAGGCTTGGAGGGCTGAAGGACCTGTTCCTGGATTGTAATTTTCTTTGTTTTTTGTTCTTTATATCTTCTCGTTAACTCCTTTAGTTATCTTAAAGAGTGCCTAACACAACACATTTCTCATCACTGAATACCATGTACCACTGTGTGGCCCATTGTGGTGTCCATTCCCTCATCTACTCCACTACTGTGCTTCCTAACTTGCTATCTTAAGCAAACTTCGTTATATTAAATCTGACCACAAAGCCATCAGGTTGTTGCATAAAACCAACTTGTTTATTCATGTTTTTAAGGGAAGGAAATCTTTTTACTCCAGATCACGGCTGTGTGTGACCCTGAAGGAAAACCATCAGGACATTCAACATTATTGTTTTTCTAAGTATTTTCTTCAAAAAATGTTTTTTTACCAAGAAATCATTAGTCAGAATCCCAGCAGGATATTGATAGCCTGAGAGTGAAAAAAGGAGAACACCGGTTAAAATTGCTTTGACAATCTTTGATAATGCGAATGAGCAGCAATACACGTTCACTCTGTACTCGCACACCGACATCGGTACCTGACCAGATAAATTCTCATTCTTCTCTTCAAATCCTTTTGTGGCCTTGTCCCTCTCCACCTCTGGAATCTAATCCCCTCCAACCCCACAATCCTATCAGATCTCTGAACTATTATAATTCTGGTTCAGTGAGGTCTTGACTCTTATCGCTCCACCAATGGCAGCTGCCTGGGCCACAAGATCTGGAACTCCCTCCCTAACCTTTCTGTCGCTCATGGAATCATAGAATCCCTACAGTGCAGGAGGACACCATTCAGTCCATCAAGTCTGTACTGATCACAGTCATACCCAGGCCCTATCAGCGTAACTCTCTTTTACCCTGCCAATGTCTCTGACACTACAGGCAATTTATCATGGCCAGTCAACCTAATCTGCACATCTTTGGAGTATGGGAGGAAACCGGAGCACCTGGAGGAAACTCATGCAGACACAGGGAGAACATGCAATCTTCACACAGACAGTGACCCGAGGCTGGAACCAAACCTGGGTCCATGGTGTTGTGAGGCAGTAGTGTTAACCACTGTGCTACTGTGCCATTCTTGACTCTCTGCTCTTTAAAGACACTCTTTAAAACCTGCTTCATTGACCAATTTTTGATCCTAATATCTCCTTGTGGGGCAGTTGTCAATTTATGATTTACAGTGAGGTGCCACAGGATATTTCTAGTACAGTGAAGGTGCAATTTCCCACAGATCAGCCGTCAGACTTGTAATCAGCCTTCCAATCCATCCAAGACACATATACAGTTCTCAAAGGGATGATACCAATCAACAAGCCATTGAAAAGACACCTTGAATCATGGAATCCCTACATTGCAGAAGGCCCTCAGCCCATCGAGTCTGCACCAACTCCCTCTGACAAAGTATCTCACCCAGGCCCTTACCTCAATCTATCCCCTAACCCCACACATTTAGCATGGCCAATCCCCCATCTAACCTGCACATCTTTCGGGTATGGGAGGAAACTGGAGCACCTGGAGGAAACCTACACAGACACACAGAGAATATGCAAACCTCAAAGATGCGAGGGTTAGTTGAATTGGCCGTGCTAAATTGCCTCTTAGTGTCAAGGGGATTATTGGGGTAAATGCATGGAGTTATGGGGATAGGGGATAGGAGTTATGGGATTGTGGTTGTACAGACTGGATGGACTGAATGGCCTCCTCCTGCACTGTAGGATTCTATGATTCCACAGACAAGACTCGAAGTCATGTGTTACCAAGTTGTCATCCAACAGTATTATTTGAAATCACAAGTGTCCCTAGCATTGCTCCCATTTGAGGTAAAGCAGCACTCTGAAAGCTTGTGATTTCAAATTAACCTGTTGTACTATAATCTGGTGTTGTGTGACCTCTCACCTTGTCCATCCTAGTCCATCACCAGCATCTACACATTATGTCCACACAAACAGTGACCCGAGGCCAGAATTGAATCCCGTTCCCTGGCTCAATGAGGCAGCAGGGCTAACCATTCTGCCATCATATCGCCTGCAAAGTTAAAAGTTTATTTATTTGTGTCACAAGCAGGCTTACATTAACATCGCAATGAAGTTACTGCGAAAATCCCCCAGTCACCACACTCTGGCATCTATTCGGGTACACTGAGGAAGAATTTAGCATGGCCAATGCACCTAACCAGCATATCTTTCAGACTGTGGGAGGAAACCCATGCAGACAGTGACCCAGGTTGGGAATTGAACCCAGGTTCCTGGCACTGTGAGGCAGCAGTGCTCACCACTGTTCCACTGTGTTGGTATTTCAGTCCATTTTTGTAAAGAAGGAAAATCTGGCCCTGGATTAAAAATACCAGCCTACCTTTAATGTAGACTAATTACTGGGTCATCTGGGGACTGAAACCTTAAGCAGAATTTGATTAATTGGCAGTCACATTCCGTTCTCCTTTTGTCCGCCTCAGCAAATCTCAGCTCAGTTTGAGGGATTTGTGTCGCTGCTGTAGGATCCGTATCAAATCATACTGGGCTAGAATCTTACCATCCACACTCTGACTGGAGGTTTGGGCACTGATGCTTTGTAAAGGTGGCTTGAATCTTGGAAAAGTAACACATTGAATAACTAGGTAGAGTCTCTAAGGAAAGACAGAACTTACATTTTTATAGCATCTTTCACAATTTCCGGCCATGTCTTGGTGCACTGTCCAGCCAATCAATACTTTGTCATCGGCTGGAAAAATCAGCCATGATCTTATTGAATGGCAGAGCAGGGTCGAGGGGCTGAATGTTCTTACGATTGAGAAACAATGTTGGACAGCCAATAGGTGAGCAGGCTTGAGTGAGTTTTCCATGTTCACGAGAGATGGGATTTTACAGCCTCACTCAACCGGAAAATCCTGCCTGAGGTCAATGGACATTTCCATTATCCATCCCTCACCTGCTCCGAGACTGTGGTGAGGCAGGATGGTAGAATTCCGACGCTGGTATACTTCATTGTAGCTGTATCATTCAGTATTTCCAGCACAGGAAAAGGCCATTCAGAGCTTCATATTGGTGTTTATGCTCTGCCTGAGTCTCGTCCGACTCCTGCATCTCCACCCTGTCTCCATCTATTTCTATTCCTTCCTCCCTCACCTGTTCAGCCAGCTTTCCCTTAAACATAGCCAAGCTACTGACATCCACCAATTGGGGTGACCTCCACATCCGTGTCACTCTCTGGTTGAAGAGCTTTCTCTCAAACTTTTTATTTTTTCATTAATTTCTCCCACTCCACCTCTTCTCTCCCCCTCTTCTCCCCTCTCCTTCTCCTCTATTTCTCTCTCTCTCCTTTCTCCCCTCTCCTCTCCTTCACTCCCTCTACAAAAGGTTATAAACGTAACCCTATCTATCACACAAATCAGCCTTCCATCCATTGACTCTATCTACATTTCCCGCTATATCAGCAAAACAGCCAGTATAATTAAGGACGCAAGGCACTCCAGGCATTCTTTCTTTCACCTTCTTCCTTTGGGAAAAAGATACAAAAGTCTGAGATTGTGTACCAACTGACTCAAGAACAGCTTCTTCTCTGCTGCTATCAGACTTTTGAATGGACCTGTCTCCCATTAAGTTGATCTTTCTCTACATCCTAGCTATATTCTGCACTCTCTCATTTCCTTCTCTAAGAATGGTATGCTTTGTCTGTGTAATGCATAAGAAACAATACTTTTCACTGAATGTTAATACATGTGACAGTAATAAATCAAATCTTCCTTTCATCTATCCCTCTTCTCGCCGCTCTTTTCCCTTTCTCTCCTCTCTCTCTTCTTTCCCCTCTACTCCCTCTCTATCTCTCTCCCTTCTTTCTCCCCTCTTCTTTCCATCACTCCCTCTCCCATTCCTTTATCCCTCTTCTCTCCCTCTCTGTCTTTTCCCCTCTCCTTCTCTCCTCTCTCCCTCTCTATTTCTCACCTCCCTCCCTTTTTCCTTTCATGTCTCCTTCAGCATGGAACTTGTGGAGGGACAGAGTCAGAGTGAAAATGATAAGGCCTACATCCAGTTCCTCGTTAACTGTCTAAATCTCAGCAGCATCTGCTCTGGATCTGTTCCACATGACCTGATCCGACAGCAGAGCTTTCTTTCAATCCCCTAAGGTTTGTTAATGATTAACCTTGGTTATTGGGGCCTGTGCCAGCAGGCCCAGTTAAATAGTTGTCTTACTTCTGATTGTTAAGAATCTGGATCAAGTTTCTCCATCAACCCCTCCCCCCATGCCATGTGCTTTAATTCCCTGTGCCAGGCCTGGTTCAGTGGGTAATATTCTCACTTCTGAGTACAAGATTATGGCTTTAAGTCTCACTCAAGAGACTTGAGCCCATGGTCTAGGCTGGCACTCTCTGTACAGAAGTGCCATCTATCTGATGCAGCAGGAAAACCAAGGCCTCTCAGATCGGATAGAAAGATCTCATAGCATTATTTGAAGATACGGGAATTCTTCAAAACATACCTTAAACCAACATCATTAAAAATCTGATAATTTGACCATTTGCTGCATGCGGGATCTTGCTGTGCACAAATTGGCTGCCACATTTCATACAACAATGGCTGCACTCTATTGGCTGTGAAGTAATGTGGACACCCTAAGGTTGGGAAAGATGCAACAGAACTGTAAGCTCTTTCTTTTGTTAAAGTGGGTAGTGTGGTAGTGGGTAGTGCGGTGGTAGTGTGATGGGAAGCCAGGCACTCTTCATGCAATCTAGCTTTTTATGAATGCAACCATTCTAACGGGTAATTGGTTTCATCCACACTGCTTCAAAATGTCTGCTCCACGCTTCAACTTCCAGCTCTTTCTACAGCCTTCTTTACTCTGAGTCCACAATCAATTGTCAGCAGCCTCACACAATCAAACACAGAGCATTAGAATAATATATTCCACAAATTCCCTCCCCAATGCACCACTCACCATTCCCTGCCCAACACCATCCCTGGGACTATTTGCAAATGCAGAGGAGCCCAGAATGTTTCTATGTCTATTATCACCCAATATGGCATGCCACATACTTCCAACTGGTATATATACCAGTGATAAGGATGGACTGTAGAAAAAGAGATAATCAGCCATGGATATCTAAGGAAATAAAGGAGGGGATCAAATTGAAAGAAACATACATACAAAGTGGCAAAGATTAGTGGGAACCTAGAGCATTGGGAAATCTTTAAAGATCAGCAGAAAGCCTGGAAAAAAGCTATAAAGGAAAGTAAGATGGATTATGAGAGTAAACTAGTTCAGAATCTAAAAACAGAGAGCAAAAGTATCTACAAATATGTAAAACAAAAAAGAGTGGCTAAAGTAAACATTAGTTCCTTAGAGGATGAGAAGGGGGATGTAATAACTGGAAATGAGGAAATAGCTGAGACTTTGAACAGATATTTTGTGTCAGTCTTCACAGTGGAAGACACAAATAACATGCCAAAAATTAATGACAGAAGGCTGTGGCAGGTGACCACCTAGAAACTATCATTATCATAAAAGAGGTAGCATTGGGCAAGCTAATGGGGCAAGTAGACAAGTCTCCTGGTCCTGATGGAATGCATTCCAGGGTACTAAAAGAGATGGCGGGAGAAATAGCAAATGCCCTAGTAGTAATTTACCAAATTCACTGGATTCTGGGATGGTTCTCGCAGATTGGAAAATAGCAAATGTCATGCCACTGTTTAAAAAAGGAGGAAGACAAAAGGCGGGTAACTATAGGCCAGTTAGCTTAACTTCTGTAGTAGGGAAAATGCTTGAATCTATCATCAGGGAAGAAATAGTGAGATATCTGGATATAAATTGTCCCATTGCTAAGACGCAGAATGGGTTCATGAAGGGAGGGTCATGTTTGACTAATTTGGCGGAATTCTTTGTGAACATTACATGTGCAGGGGACAATGGGGAACCTAAGGATGTTGTGTATCTGGGTTTCCAGAAAGCATTTAACAAGATGTCACACCAAAGGCTGTCACACATAAGAACACAGAACATAGAACATTACAGCGCAGAACAGGCCCTTCGGCCTTCGATGTTGCGCCGACCAATTAGGAAAAAGCAATGACCCTCTAATCTAAACCATTCCCTTTTCATCCATAAACTTATCTACTAACCTCTTAAACGCCACCAAACTTGGCGCATCTACAACTGCAGCAGGCAGGGCATTCCATACCCTTACCACCCTCTGGGTAAACAACCTACCTCTGACATCCATCCTATAACTACCACCCCTTTATTTAAAGCTATGTCCCCTCATGCTAGCTTTCTCCATCCTAGGAAAAAGGCTTTCACTGTCCGCCTTATCTGAACCTCTAATCATCTTATATGTTTCAATAAGGTCTCCTCTTAGCCGCCTTCTTTCTAACAAAAACAACCTCAAATCCTTCAGCCTCTCTTCATAAGATCTGCCCTCCATACCAGGCAACATCCTGGTAAACCTCCTCTGTACCCTCTCCAATGTCCCCACATCTTTCTTATAATGTGGGGACCAGAATTGTACGCAATACTCCAAGTGCGGCTGCACTAGAGTTTTGTACAGTTGCAACATGACGTTGCGGCTCCAAAATTCAATCCCCCTACCAATAAAAACTAAGACTCCGTGTGCCTTCTTAACAACCTTACCAACTTGATTGCCAACTTTCAGGGATCTATGCACATATACACCAAGATCCCTCTGTTCTTCAACACTATTAAGAGTCCTACCATTAGCCCTATACTCTACACATTTGTTATTCCTGCCAAAGTGAATTATCTCACACTTTTCCGCATTAAATTCCATTTCCCACCTCTCGGCCCAGCTCTGCAACTTGTCCAAGTCTCTCTGCAAACTATAACACCCCTCTTCACTATCTACCACTCCACCGACTTTAGTGTCATCTGCAAATTTACTAATCCATCCTTCAATACCATCATCCAGATCATTTATAAAAATTACAAACAGCAGGGGCCCCAAAACAGATCCTGAGGTACACCACTTGTAACCGAACTCCACGATGAATAACTTCCATCAACCACCACCCTCTGTCTTCTATCAGCTAGCCAATTCCTTATCCAATTAGCTAAATCACCCTCAATCCCATACATCTGCATTTTCTGCAGAAGCCTTCCATGGGGCACCTTATCGAATGCCTTACTGAAGTCCACATATACCACATCAACTGCCTTACCCCCATCTACCTCTTTGGTCACTTTTTCAAAAGATATAGGTGTATAGATAAAGGTACATAAGATAAAGGTGTACAGTGTTGCGGATAATGTATTAACATGGATAGAGGATTGGTTACAGAAAGGTAACAGAGGATTGGTAACAGAAAGCAAAGAGCGGGGTAAATGTGTGTTCTACTGGTGGACAATCAGTGACTAATGATATGCCTCAGTGCTGGGACCACAATTGTTTATAATTTACATAGATAATTTGGAACTGAGAACCAAGTATAGTGTATCAAAATTCACAGACAGCCCAAAGGTGAGTGGCAGAGCAAAGTGAGCAGAAGATGCTGAAAATCTGCAAAGTGATAGAGATAATCTAAATGAGTAGGGGAGGGTCTGTCAGATGGTAAATGTGAGGAAGAATAACAGCAAAATGGACTATTATTTAAATGGTAAAAAAATTACAGCATGCCACTGTGTAGAAGGACTTGGGTGTCCTTGTGCAGGAATCTCGAGGAGTTGGTTTGCAGGTGCAGCAGGTAACTAAGAAGGCAATTACCTTCTTCGCTAGAGGGATGGAGTTTAAAAACAACGAGGTTATGTTGCAGTTGTATAAGCTGCTGGTGAGGCCACACCTGGAGCACTATGTACAGTTTTGGTCTCCTTACTTGGGAAAGGATATACTGGCACTGGAGGGGGATTCACTAGGTTGATTCCAGAGTTGAGAGGGTTGGCTTATGAGGAGAGACTGAGTAGACTTGTGCTATACTATTGGAATTCAGAAGAATAAGGGAAGATCTTATAGAAACGTAACATTTTGAAGGGAATACAGAAGATAGAAGCAGGGGAGTTATTTCCACTGGCGGATAAAGCTAGAACTAGGGGGCATGGCCTCAAAATAACAGGGAGCAGATTTAGGACTGAGTTGAGGAGTAACTTCTTCACACAAAGGGTTGTGAATGTGTGGAATTCCCTGGCCAGTAAAGCAGTTGAGGCTCCCTCATTGAATGTTTTTAAGGCAAGGATAGATAAATTTTTGAACAGTAAAGGAATTAAGGGTTATGGTGAATGGGTGGGTAAATGGAGCGGAGTCCATGAAAAGATCAGCCACGATCTTATTGAATGGAGGAGCAGGCTCGAGAAATCAGATAGCCTACTCTTGCTCCTAGTTCTTGTATTCTTTAAGTCTACAGTACTCCTGCCACATTGAATGCTCGCATGCCCCATTTAAGCATCCAGACTATTAGATGGAGGAGGAAAATGGGACTCCCTTTCTCTCAGGCAGTTCTTTGGAGTTGAGGGTGACTTGTTTCCAAACTAAAAATGAGTTCTCAGGTGACTGAGGAGCCCAATGTGTGACTGACAGTCTCTGTCATTGGTGAAGCAGTGATTAGTTGGAGCTGTGGGTGGGTGGGATGTCAGGGTGGGTGGGGTTCATGGGATGCCCAGGTGGGTGGGTGCCCTGATAGGTGGGGTGCTTTGGTGGTTAGGATGCCTGGATATGTGGGTGAGTGGATAGGTAGGGTGACCAGGTTGGCAGGACGGCTGTGTGTCTGGGTGGATTGGGTCCCCAGGTGAGTGGGTGGGTGAGTGTCCAGCTGGGTGAGGTGCCCAGGTTACCACCTGCTCTTTTCACTCTTGACTCTTGGCTTCAGTTTGCTCTGGGTGATGAAATTCCAGGTGTTTAGCTCCTGCCCAATGCTTCTCCTCCACTCTGCATAGTGTAGTGGAGATTCCCAAGAGTTGGTGGAGAGGCTGAAAGGTCTCCTTGAAACAAACTTATTTCCTGGCAGTGAGGAACAGTTTGGCTGGACATGTGGCCAGGAGCAGGCTGGTGTTAGAACCTGAGTATGTGTGAATTTGCCACAGGAAACTTTGCTCAGTCTACAAGGATGGAATTTAACAGGTGTTGACCTTAGTGCTGTCCGGTGAGGGTCACTGTACCAAATTTGGTCAACGGTCTGACACAAAGCATTCTTTGAAAAGTGTCAAATGACTGGAAAATATAAGAGAGAACACTTCAATTATTGAAGCCTGAGTTTTGTCTTAGTTGCTATTTATTTTTAATCCACAATGTTTTCATAGAGAAAGGTGTCTGCTCAGGACTTGTGTCTGTTTTGCTGAGCTGGACAGGGAGCCCTTTGAACTGTAATTCATCCCCAAACAAAGGTCTATTCTTCATTCCATATTCAAGCTGTAACATGTTCCCTAAGACCTTTGGAGCATTTAGACAATGACAGCAGTATGTGCGCTGCTGGTCTCTATATTTCAGGCCCTTCAGACTTTCCACTGGCATTGCACACAGGCTGCCTTCAGACAAGCTGCCTCGCTCAGCCTGTTCCCTGAGGACCTTCGACCTGCTTCCTCTTAGCTGTTTTTATAAAATGGTTGGTGTTTCTTCAAGCGAGGATCGTTTGCCAAGTGTGTTACTGGGATTAGCTGCCAGCAACCCCGACCAACCAAATCAGAGCTCTACAAGATTAAGTCTCACCCCATTTCCTGTTCCGGCATGTACAGAAGTAGGTTATGCTCAAATCATTTGAATGGTACCTGGATTTGCATCTGAAGTGCTGGAACCTGCAAGGCTACAGATTAGGTGCTGGAAGTGGAATTAAAGTGAGCAGTTAATATCCTTTTTTAATCTTTTGTCGGCTGGCACAGATATAATGGGCTGAATAGCCACTTACTGCACTATAACTTTTCTATAGTTCAATGTTATTGGACTAGTAATTCTCAGGGCCTGGGTGGCATGGTGGCACAGTGATTAGCACTGCTGCCTCACAGGCCAGGGACCTAGGTTCAATTCCTGGTTTAGGTCACTGTCTGTGCGGAGTTTGCACATTCTCTGTGTTTCCTCCGGATGAACATAGAACATAGAACACTACAGCACAGAACAGGCCCTTCGGCCTTCGATGTTGCGCCGACCAATATAAAAAGCAATGCCCCTCCAAACTAAACCATTCCCTTCTCTTCCATATACTTATCAACTAACCTCTTAAACGCCACCAAACTTGGCGCATCTACAACTGCTGCAGGCAGGGCATTCCACTCCCGAACCACCCTTTGGGTAAATAACCTACCTCTGATATCCGTCCTATAACTATCACCCCTTAATTTAAAGCTGTGTCCCCTCGTGCTAGCTTTTTCCATCCTAGGAAAAAGGCTATCACTGTCCACCCTATCTAAACCTCTAATCATCTTATATGTTTCAATAAGGTCCCCTCTTAGCCGCCTCCTTTCTAACGAAAACAACCTCAAATCCCTCAGCCTCTCTTCATAAGACCTGCCCTCCATACCAGGCAACATCCTGGTAAACCTCCTCTGTACCCTCTCCAATGCCTCCACATCTTTCTTATAATGCGGGGACCAGAACTGCACACAATACTCCAAGTGCGGCCGCACTAGAGTTTTGTACAGTTGCAACATGACGTTGCGGCTCCGAAATTCAATCCCCCTACCAATTAAAGCTAAGACTCCATATGCCTTCTTAACAACCTTCTCGACTTGACTGCCTACTTTCAGGGATAAAAGATGCTCCACTTTCCCAGCACAGCCTGAAAGTTTGCAGGTTAAGTGCATTGGTTAAGCTAAATAACGCTTAACATCAGGGGGACTTGCAGGATAAGTACATGAGGTTACAGGGAAAGAGCCTGGGTGGAATTGTTATAGGTACAGGCTCGATGGGCTGAATGGCCTCCTTGTGCACTGCAGGGATTCTATTTTAATGAACCTGGGACATGAACTCGAATCCCACTATCAGTTTACAAATTAATATGGAATGAAAAGTTATGGAAACTAGAAACTACCAGATTCTCATTAAAACACACCTGATTCGCTAACATTCTTTTGGAAAGGAAACAGTTATCCAAATGTGTGTCTGGCCCACACCTGGCTGCAGCCAGGGCAATATTTACATGGTTGACTTTTAATTGTCCTTTGAAATGGACAAGGAAACTGACTATTACCTTGTCTGCCAATGAATGCTGCCTTTGCCAGCGACAGCCAGTCCCACAGTAATTAAAACGTCTGACAGCTCGGTGCATCCTGCATTGCTGCTGTCCTTCAGACCGGTGGCCCAGAAAAGGACGCTGCTTCTCACCTGTTTAAAAGGCCCTTTCAAACCTCTAACATCACAGAATCACAGAATGAGGTTGTTCAGCCCATTAAGCCTGCACTAGCTCCCTGAGGACCTTTGCCTCCCCTGGAAAGGAACAATGACACTCAATGACTTTGTGAAAATGAGTTGTTGGCTGCCAGGGCTGAAGAAGGACCTGTAAATGAATTTAATGAAGCGATGTGGAAAGTTAGGCAGTGAAAGGTTTCACCATCATTGCCACTTTATGTTTGCAGGTACCGTGTCTTGGTTGCCCATTGCTGGCAGCTCCATTGAAAGAAGTCTCACAATACCAGGTCAAAGTCCAACAGGTTTATTTGGTAGTAAACACCACTAGCTTTCGGAACACTATTCCTTTGTCAGATGAGTGGAGAGTTCTGATGAAGGAATAGTATTCCGAAAGCTAGTAGCGTTTACTACCAAATAAACCTGTTGGACTTTAACCTGATGTTGTGAGACTTCTTACTGTGTTTACCGCAGTCCAACGCCAGCATTTCAACATCATGAACTCCACTGGAGACAGGCCACTGACTCGCTTACCCTTTGCCCTGGATGACCTTGGACTTTCCCTCTGGTGACCGAGGCTGTAAGCGGCCTGAGTGGCCAGGACAGTCCCGCAGAGCAGCTCGACATTTCTCAAACAGTGCAGAATCCTAAGACAATGCTGTTGTTGTTAGTGAGGTGGAGGACGTACTGTCAGCAGAACCATGAGAGGAGATCCCAGATGCAGAGAGCTGCCACTCATCCACCAGCGTGAGATTTATCATCATCAATGGACTAGCTGAGACACCAGTGTCTCATTCATCCTTTACATGGCCTGGAATCGGAGTTAACTGTTTTAGCTGAGATTTGCCAATCTCTCGATCGAGGATGCCGTGTGTTCAGAGACCGTAGGACTCCTCCCTCTGCGTGCCCTCTGGAAGCTCTGCCAGATCACCACATATTTCCCTCTGGACATCCAGCATCGCTGTATGATAGGCCATTACAGAGAGCGGTCATCTTCCCCTGGATCAGGCTTCAGTTTAGCCTGCGGAACTCCTCTGACTGATCAGCCATAATCAAAATGAATGGCAGAGCAGGCTTGAATCCATCAAGGTAGATAAGTCGCCGGGTCCGGATGGGATGTTATTGTGGGAGGTGAGGGAGGTGATTGCAGAGCCCCTGACGATGATCTTTGCGTCGTCGATGGAGACGGGAGAGATTCCGGAAGATTGGAGGATTGCAGATGTGGTGCCTATTTTCAAGAAGGGGAACAGGGATAGCCCGGGCAATTACCGACCAGTGAGTCTGACCTCAGTGGTCGGTAAGTTGATGGAGAGGATTCTGAGAGATAGGATTTATGAGCATTTAGAGAAATTCAATATGACCAGGATTAGTCAACACGGCTTTGTTAAGGGCAGACGAGCCTATTTGAATTCTTCAAAAATGTGACTGAACACATTGACGAAGGAAGAGCAGTGGATGTGGTTTACATGGATTTCAGCAAGGCGTTTGATAAGGTCCCCCATGTAAGACTTCTTGAGAAGGTGAGAAGGCATGGGATGCAAGGGGCTTTGGCCTTGTGGATCCAGAACTGGCTTGCCTGCAGAAGGCAGAGAGTAGTTGTGGATGGGTCTTCTTCTGCATGGAGGTCAGTCACCAGTGGAGTGCCCCAGGGATCTGTTCTAGGACCCTCGCTGTTTGTCATTTTCATAAATGACCTGGATGAGGAAGTGGAGGGATGGGTTAGTAAGTTCGCCGATGATACAAAGGTTGGTGGTGTTATGGATAGTCTGGAGGGATGTCTGAAGTTGCAGCGAGACATAGATAGGATACAAGATTGGGCAGAGAAGTGGCAGATAGACTTCAACATAGATAAATGTGTGGTGGTCCATTTTGGCAGGAACAATGGGATGAAGCAGTATAATCTCAAGGGTAGGAGTCTTGGCAGCATTGAGGAGCAGAAGGATCTTGGGGTCCGGGTCCATAGGTCTCTTAAATCTGCTCCGCAAGTTGAGGATGTGGTCAAGAAGGCATATGGTGTACTGGCCTTCATTAATAGAGGAATTGAGTTTAGGAGTCGGGAGGTAATGCTGCAACTTTATAAGACACTTGTCAGACCCCACTGGAGTATTGTGTGCAGTTCTGGTCGCCTCACTATAGGAAGGATGGGGAAGCAATTGAGAGGGTGCAGAGGAGATTTACAAGGATGTTGCCTGGATTGGGGGGCATGTCTTATGAAGATAGGTTGAGAGAGCTAGGTCTCTTCTCCCTGGAGAGACAAAGGTTGAGAGGCGACCTGATAGAGGTTTATAAGATGTTGAGAGGAATAGATAGAGTGGATTCTCGGAGGCTATTTCCCAGGGCTGAAATGGTCGCTATGAGAGGACACAGGTTTAAGGTACTGGGGGGCAAGTACAGAGGTGATGTTAGAGGTAAGTTTTTCACTCAGAAGGTGGTGAGTGAATGGAATCGGCTGCCATCAGTGGTGGTAGAGGCGAACTCGCTGGGGTCTTTTAAGAGACTTCTGGATGAGTACATGGGATGTAATGGGATTGGGAGTTACAGATAGGTCTATGGCTTAGTAAGTATAGATATGATCGGCACAACTTGTAGGCCGAAGGGCCTGTTTGTGCTGTAGTGTTCTATGTTCTATGTTCTATGAAGGGCAGAATCGTCTATTCTTGCTTCTAGTTGCTATGTTTCCACATTCCCCCAAGTTTCCTGCAGCTGCTGAGGGAATTGTGACAAGCTTCCTGTAGTTACCATCTGCACCAACCACTCAATCCACCCATGTGCCAGAATGTGAGGTGATGTGGGGTGCACGGCAAAGATATGACATAGCAATATCTAAGGATCCCTTCTTCTCTAATGGTAAGAGTGGACTGTTTCGATCCTCAATCCTTCTGAACAATAATTCACCTGATGGATGATAATAGCAACAAGTATAGCTGACCATTAAAGCAGCAGGGTCAGTAACTGCTGCAGCATTCTGGACATGGGGAAAGCACAATACCAACATACACTGACACCACACAGAGGTAGTCACAATGTGGAGATGGCGGCGTTGGACTGGGGTAAAACAGAAAGACTCACATTCCAATCATTATGCATGTAAATTGAGTTTGTGTCCTTTTTACAATCAGAACTCCCAGCTACCTGAGAAGGGACAGGCTATCCCAAAAGCTTGCGGCTTTTGCTACAAATAAACCTGTTTGGACTTTAAACTGGTGTTGTGGGATTTCTTTCTGTTTTACCACACAGAGGAACATTCTCTGCCCCAAGCTCTCTGTTTATAAAGGATCCCTAATCAAAGTGTGTCTCCTTCATTCTCATTTTCCTCAGAAGTCCCTACTTCTCCTTCAATATCCTGCCTCCTGTTCACATGCCAACTCTAACATGCCGTATTGGCATGTGCTGTCAGATTTAGAACTGTTGTAGACCACGTTCCATCAAGTGCATGCCCACATATGTTAACATATGTTACCATCATAATTGTTCTAGCTCTTTGGTATGACTATGTAACTCATTATCCAATCTCATCACCCTGATCCCTGTTTTAATTCATCCATTAAATTTTGAAACTTACTCTCGAATTGGTTCCCTCTCTACCCCCACATAAATGTCCTCCACTCCATACAACCCTCACCTTACACTACTTACCTCCATATAACCCTAAACCCCCCTTACACCTCCTATACTCCAAACACTCTGTACACTCCCTACACCCTTACACTCCCTTATCCCCTCTACACCACCAACACCCTCTACACCCCCATACACCTTTTGTACCCCCTTACATTCCCTATATCCCTATGCACCCTTAACTGTTCTTACACCTCCTGCACCCCACTTCAGTTCCCACCCCTCCACTGTACTCCACCCCCTACCTTCCTTCCCCTACACTGTCCTTCAACCCCTCCATCCCTTAACCCTCAACTTTTCCAAAAATATTTTCCAAATCGTGAGAGAACCATATGAAAAATCTTTTCTCAAATTGCCTTTAAATCTTTGGCAGATTTCACCTTAAGTCTAGCTGTATAGTCATTGACACTCACTTAAAAATAATTTTCACCAAAACTTTTATTTTTGTTTCTTCCATGATTTCAACCAGATTGTCCTCTCTCTCCCTTCACAAGATAGTAATCTAGTAACGTACAGCCAGAAGGACTTGTGATGAACCAGACTCATAAACCTAATGCTGAAACATAAATACTTGGAGAACTGTAAACAGTGAAAACGACTCCTCCATCTGCCTGTTTCCACAATGTAATACCAGCACTGTGGTCATGTTACTGGACTAGCCAAAGATCTGGACTAGTAATGCAGAGACTTCAGTTCCAATTCCATCCTGGCAGCAGTTTGAGCATTTAAATCCAAATCATTCAATAAATCCGGAACAAAAAGCTGATCATGGCAATCATGTAGCAACCAGATTATCATTATAAACCCCTCCAAAGAAGGAAATCTACCATTCTTATCTGGTCTGGCCTACACGTGACTCCAGAGCCACAGCAACATTGCAGCATGGACTGAAATTAGATTCCAAGACATCCAGAAGACATGAAACGAAAGGGTTTTGTTTCCTTGAAACTGAATAACAGTAAAGAAAGAGCAGCCAGCCTGACTTCACCCATCAAAACTCAGGGCGATAAACGGTCCTAAACGTCTTCACAGACTGGGATCAGTATAGACAGAAAGAATCTAAACTTAATCCTATAAGAATTGCCAGGTGAGTAAAGAATGAGATTCAACAACTGAATCATAGAGTGATTACAGAAGAAGGCCATTTGGCCCATCAAATCTGCACCAACCATTATTCCATCCAGACCCTATCCCCATTACTCCATGCATTTACCTAGCTAGTCTCCCTGACAATTTAGCATGGTCAATTCACCTAACCCACACATCTCTGGACTGTGGGAGGAAACTGGAGCATGAGGGAAACCCATGCAGACACAGGGAAAATGTGCAAACTTTACACAGTAACCCGAGGCCAGCATTGAACCTGCATCCCTGGTGCTGTGAGGCAGCAGTGCTCACCGCTGAGCCAGTGTGCTGCCCAACTGAGAGTACAGAGTGGACCGAGCAAAGGTCTGTTGACTCCAGGTGGGATTCTCTGGTTTTGGGGTGAACACTCCTGGAAAATCTCACCCAATAGGTGGGTTTACTGGGATAGGGCATGGGAAGTGGCCCTAGGCAAAATGCTATGTCAGAGTGTCAGTGCAGACTTGGTGGGGCGAATGGTCTCCTTCTGTGGGGATTCTATGAGTTTCTTTTTGTCCCACCCTGGTGGTTATATGATGAAGGATGTTGCCTGGATTGGGAGGCTTGCTTTATGAAGATAGGTTGAGGGAGCTGGGTCTCTTCTCCCAGAAGAGACGAAGGTTGAGAGGTGACCTGATAGAGGTTTATAAAATGTTGAGAGGTATAGATAGGGTGAATTCTCAGGGGCTATTTCCCGGGGCTGAAACGGTCACTACAAGGGGACACAAGTTTAAGGTGCTGGGGAACAGGTACAGAGGGGATGTTAGGGGTAGGTTTTTCACTCAGAGGGTGGTGAGTGAATGGAATCAGCTGCTGTTGGTGGTGGTAGAGGCGAACTCGCTGGGGTCTTTTAAGAGACTTCTGGATGAGTACATGGGATTTAACGGGATTGGGAGTTATAGATAGGTCTATGGCTTGGTAAGTATGGATATGATCGGTGCAATTGGTGGGCTGAAGGGCCTGTTTGTGCTGTAGTGTTCTATGTTCTATGTTCTATGAAGTCATAATGTGATTATTGGCTAATCCCAATGATCAATCTCTGTCTATAACAGACCCCCATATGAGGAAACCCCACACTCCCAACTGGGGAAGCGGGGGAAGCTTTGGTCCAAAGTTGCCTATTCCTTCTGACTCCAAATACATTTCAAAATGATTACACACTGATTCCCAAAATGTTACTTTCTGGGAGCAATCTCTTGAATGTGCTTTTTCCGAAATCAAGACTAATGTTCCCAGCATCTCCTGATTCATACATTATCTACTGCTCCAGTCTTGTTTGGCTCAGCTACTTATTGCTTTTTACAACTGATCTTTCCAGGAAAGCTCTTACTTTGCTGGCACAAAGCTTTTTCACCCCACTATCTTCATTATCAACTTATTAGGTCAGCCTGGTTGTGCTGTCTTATGTAAGTTGGTATAATGATTTTAACGCTCTGCTTCTTATTCTAATGAAGTGTTAACCAGACCCCTGAGTCAGATATAGGTACAAGTCAATGGACAGTAGCAAACAAGTCAAGAAGGCAGCCATAGAAGACCAATCGTCCTGTGCTACTTTCTGGCTAATCCAAGGATCTAAAACCCTGCCATATAATCTTCTAGCACTATCAGAAACTATTGATCTCATTGTGCCTGTGCTGGCTCTTTGAAAGAGTTACCCAATTATTTCCACGCTCTGCTCTGTATGTGTCTCCCCTGCCAGTAATAATCCAATTTCCCTTTTGAAAATTCCCATTGATGTGCTTCTTAAAACATACAATTTCTCGTTTTCTTTTTCTAGCGGTATTTTTGAATAAACACTTGAGGGGTAATTCTCCGAGACCTTGAGCTGGAGGTGGGATTCTCGATGGCCCATTAAATGGTTCCTGAGGACCACCATGGGATTCTATCTGAGTGTCAAACACATTTGCAAGTTACTCAGTCCATTTCACCAGTCAGGTTCTGACCCAGAGCAGGCAAGAATTGAATGAATATTTATATATAATCATTCACACCTTATTACCAGGTTTGATGATGGATGCTGCAGCCTCTTGATCTGCTTTCCCCCCGCCCACCATCCCATAACCTAACACCTAACGGTATAGTTCCTGACAAGCTTGGACCTGGCACCTTGGACTCTGTGGTCTCCCCTGAGATGGGGATCTTGTGGCTAGACTTCCTCTTCTTTTCCTGAGAAATGTGGAGGTCACTCTCAGGGTGGTGATTTCAGACAACTTTTTGTTAAAAACATTGTTATTGCTTGTGTTCTGTGAAGTCTTTGAATTGCCCTGATCACATTAAAATCCATGCCCCCTGAACACCTGGAAGCCTTCAAAATTACAGTAACATTCCATTCTACAGTAGGGTTTTCTCTTGGTTGATTGCAGAAGCCCCAAGGTGTGACCAGCCCCCTTTGAAGTACTCTGATTGACAAGGGATGTCTGTTTCACTAGGGGTTTCCCCTTTGTAGCTTGTATGAGCCACAGTGGCTGCCTGACCACTTTGAACTGCTTTGATTGACAGTTATAGAGTGGATCAAATAGTCCATTGTTGATACAATCAGTTCCAATTCCAATAAACCTCAATAACTTCTTCTGTTCACCAAATCTGTTTAGTATGGTCCCATTTTTAAAAAAAGTTTCCTTCTGAAGTCTCTGATCATGCTAAGAAGTCTAAATGCTTTGAAATGTTTTGTTTAGCCTCCTGATTGAAGGTTCGGGTGATTCCACAACAGGCAGTAGCTTTCTTTATTTTTGTTTCATTGCAAAGTTGATCAAATCTGAAATGCTTCCTCTTTTCCAACTGCTTTTTTTTAAAACAAGCTCTTTGATATGAAATGCCTATGTGTATCAGCAGCTATTTGTTTTCACCATAGTTTTTTTTTAAATAGGCTTGTTTTTTGTTCTGAAGATCTTGGATGACTTTTTTTATAACTTGTCTTCTTCAAGCTCTCATGCTGGAATAGAGTATCTGCTTTCAGCCATAGAAGGGGCTAGCACCACTCTCCTTCCCACTCAGACAGTGCCCTCTTTTCCCATGCCATCATGGCACTGAGATCCTGGCACTGACAGTGTCACAGTGACACCCTGGCAGTAGCACCCCAATCTCTATGATGCCAGGCTATTAGATGTGTTCCCCATTGGGGATTCCTTTTCCCCAACAAAAGATGGTTGAATCTGACTTGACAATTGCTGCCAGTGCCAGTGGGCAATACTCCAGCTTTCCAATTGGCAGCTGAACTCAGTATTTATTCTGGAGAATCTTGGACTCTCACTGAAGACAATGGAAAACTGCCCAGATTGTGGAAATCCACACAATCTCATATTCCACTGAGTATGCTGAGAGAATCTGATACTCAAACCCTGAGGACTGTGATGTGGAGATGCTGCCGTTGGACTGGGATAAACACATTAAGAAGTCTCACAACATCAGGTTAAAGTCCAATAGGCTTATTTGGTAGCACGAACTTTCAGAGCGCTGTTCCTTCATCAGGTGAGTGGGAGTTGTGTTCACAAACAGGGCAGGATGGCATGCCAGGAGTACCAGGCATACCTAAAAATGAGATTTCAACCTGATTTCAAACAGGACTACTTGTATGCTAAACAGCAAAAACAGCAAGTGACAGACAGACTCAGCTATCCCATCACAAATGGAGCAGATCTAAGCTCTGCACTCCTTCACATCCAGCCATGATTTTCCAGCTTCCAATGCCACAAAAGGTGATGTCTCCCACCTCTTCTGTGCTGTGTTCCCCATGGTGGGGCAGGTGATCCATGGAAAATACCTTGGACATCAGCAGCATTGGAAGATCCTGTTGGCAGCCAATGGTGAGCCATCTCCGCTGCTGGGAAACACATCACGGGGGGTGGGGATGTTGGGGGAGGGTTTGCAGGAAGGTTGGAAAGTCCTGCCTTGTACTCTGTACTTGTACGTTGCACTCCCTAGGTACTGGTGCAATCAATGTCATCCTTGCTGAAGTGTTTGGTGTAGGGTTTGGTCTCACAACCTTCCAGGTCCAAAGGGCTAAGCACTGAACAATGACATTTTAAAAGCATTGTTCATGGGGTGTGGGTATTGCTGGGCCAGCATTTATTGCCCATCCCTGAGGTTATTAAAGAGGGAGCCACATTGCTGTGGATTTGGAGTCACATGCAGGCCAGATCAGGTAAGGACAGCAGATTTCCTTCTCCAAAGGACATTTGTGAATCAGATGAGTTTTTACAACAATTGATGATAGTTTCATAGTCATGATTACTGAGACCAGATTTCATTCTAGACTTTATTAATTGAATTTAAATTCCACCAGCTGCCATGGTGGGATTTGAACCCATGTCCAAGAGAATCAGCCTGGGCCTCAGGATTATTAGTTCAGTGAAAATATTCAGCTAATGTTCTCAAGAAGAAAGTTTGAATCCCACCACGGCAGGTAGTGGAATTTGAATTCAATAAAAAATCTGACTTAAGAATCTGCTGATGACCATGAAACAATTGTCAATTGTTAGAAAAACCCATTTAGTTCACTCATATCCTTTAGGGAAGGAAATCTGCCATCCTTACCTGGTCTGACATACATGTGACTCTAGAACCACAGCAATGTAGTTGACTCTCAACTGCCCTTCAAGGGCAATTAGGAATGGGCAATAAATGCTGGCCAGCCAGCAATGCCCGTATGCCACAAATGAATTAAAAAGAAAACCACTATCTGCCCATTAGGGATATAGGAAAGACAGCATATGAGATACAAACAAACAAACATTGAATTAGGAGCAAGATTAGGTTACTCAGCCCCTTGAGCCTTCTCTGCCATTCAATAAGATCATGACTGATTTGGCTGTGGCCTCAACGTGACATTCTGTCTTTCCTCTAATCTTTGATTCCCTTGTTAGTTAAGAATCTATCTGTCTCTGCCTTAAAAATATTCAATGAGCTAATCTCAACTACTCTATGGCTGAAACTTCCACAAATTCACCAACCTCTGAAAGTAAGAATTTCTCATTTCGGTCTCAAATGGGAGACTTTTTTTTTAAGCTGTATTCCCCGATCCTGGTCTCTCCCATACGGGAAAATACCCTCTCACCATTCTCCCTGTCAAACCCCCTCAAGATCAAATATGTTTCAGGAAGATCATCTCTCAATCTGCTAAACTCAATTTGATTTGAGTATAGGGACAAGTGATGTTTTGCTGTAATTGTATAGGCTGTTGGTGAGAGCACACCTGGAGTATTGTGCGCGGTTTTGATGTCCTTATCTGAGGAAGGACATCTTTGCTATAAACTGAGAGCAGCAAAGATTTACCAGGCTGATCCCTGAGATGCAGGTCTATCATATGAGGATAGACTCAGTAAGAGGTCTGACAACACCAATTTTAAATCCAACCGATTTATTTGATAGTAAACTTGCAAGCTTTCGGCCTTTGCTTTCCACATATGAGGATAGACTAAGTCGTTTAGGATTATATTCATTGGAGTTTAGAAGAGTGAGAGGGGATCTCATAGAAACTTATAAAATTCTAACAGAGTTAGACAGGGTAGATTCAGAAAGAATGTTCCCAGTTGTAGGAGAGTCCAGACTGGGAGTCATGGTTTGAGGAGAAAGGGTAAACCTTTTAGAACTGAGGTGAGGAGAAATTTCTTCATCTAGAGGGTGGTGAATGTATGGAATTCACTCCCACAGAAAATAATTGAGGCCAAATCTAATTTCAGGAAGAAATTAAAGATAGCTCTTGGGGCTAAAGGGATCAAGGGATATGGAAGATAGGGGGAAATCAGAATTCTGATTAGCCATGATAATTACAAATAGCAGAACAGGCTCAAAGGGCCAAATGGCCTTCTCCTGTTTCTAGTTACTATTTTCTAATGGATACAGGCCCAAACTATCTAATCTTTCTTCAAAAGATAACACTTCCTCCATATATCAGTCAAGTTAACCAACTCTGAACCACAATTATATCCCTTCTTAAATAAGAACAGCAAAGCTATATTCTTCAATATTCCAGATGTGGTCTCACCAATCCCCATTATAAAGCATCCTTTCTTTTATATTCCACTCCCATTGCTATAGAGATCCATAAAATGTAAATGAAAGTTTCACATTTGACTTCTGCACAGAAGCAACTCTCACATTTGTTCTGTTTTACCTTGGCAGAAGTGCCCCTTACAAACAGTATTAAATATTAATTGATTTAGGTTGTATCATTTCACAACACAAAGCAGTTTTCTTTTGCACTTGTTAATTTCCATGCATAGATTGCCCTGGCAGATGTTTTATTCTGAAGCTGTATCTGCCATGATTTTGAGTTACCTTTTCATTTTGATTAGCAAAACTGTTTGATTAAGTTACAGAAAGTAACATCAAACTCCCAGCACTAAAGCAGGTCAAACTGTCTGATCTATGCTGTTGTTAATGCTCCCATTCCAACCTCATCTCACCCAATCTATAATATTCTTAGTATTGTTTAATATGGAATATATAAGTCTGCAGAGGTTTATAAAGCATAAGCTTTATTGCAGCACATCTTCCTACTCTGTAACATATTTCAGAAGAGAGTAAATCACATGATGTTGCATCACTTCCTGTGTTAGAATGAACCCATTGTACTACATCTTCCTCAAGTTTCTGATTCCCATTTCTCTATTGTGAAGATCAAACCACTACTTTAACTCTGATGTGTTGTGATCCTTAATCTTGTTTTAAACTCTCAGATTCTCTTGACTTTTCCTCCACTTTTCTTCAATCTACAGTTGCTGTGGCAGTTTACCAGAACAAGTCCCCTTGTCTTTTGGAGTAATAAACATTGTGAGCAGCATAAACTCTTCATTGGAGGACAGTTGCCAAAAACACAATTTGTACATCACTTTGTGAAGATTGAGCTCTTTCCCAATTCAACTAAGCTCTTGTCCACTGACAACATTGAACCCATTCAACAGTTTTGTTCAATTGGGTTAGATCGACATCAATTGTCATTGATCCTTTTAGGTAGAGTCAGAGGGGTGCTGAGAAGGTCCAGGGTAAAATCGTTTACACTTCAAAATGAGGACCTGATCCTCAGATTACTAAGCTGTTGGTGGGGTGGGTGAATCAGATGTCCCATCACCAGTGATATTCTATGAGACCAGTCCCTTGATTGTTTTCCCCAAGTCCTGCATTGAACAGTGGAGAGAGCAGCTGTTACTGCTAACAGCTACAGCGCTGCTCACCTACCAGCTATTGATCTTTACGATTTCTGGGAAAATTTTGCCTATAGATTATTAAAATGTCATAAAGAAGGACAGATAATAATCAAAAAGGCAAATTGAATGCTGACCTTTATATTTACAGGATTGGAACATAAAGTGATAGGCTACACAACACTTTGGTGACTGGAGTTACTGCAAGCAAGTCTGTGCATCATACCTTGGGAAGGTGTGAGAGTACAGCACATGTCATCAGAATGATACATCAATTCAATTATTGCAATACAGAAGGAGGCCATTCGACTTATTGTGTCTGCACCAGCTCTCCAAATGAACAATCTGCTGAGTGCCATTGCCCTGCCTTTCTCACCTTACCCTGCACATTCTTTCTTTCTTTTCAGATAACAGTCTAACTCCCTTTTGAAAGCTTCAATTGAATTTGTCTCCACCACACTCTCAGACCACTCGCTGTGTGAATCTGTCTCGACCACATTCTACCAGATAGTACATTCCAGATCCTAACCACTCGCTGTGTGAATCTGTCTCTACCACACTCTCAGACAATGCATTCCAGATCCTAACCACTCGCTGTGTGAATCTGTCTCCACCACACTCTCAGACAGTACATTCCAGATCCTAACCACTCACTGTGTGAATCTGTCTCCACCACACTCTCAGACAGTACATTCCAGATCCTAACCACTCGCTGTGTGGAAAGATTCATAGAACATAGAACATAGAACATAGAACATTACAGCACAGAACAGGCCCTTCGGCCTTCGATGTTGTGCCGACCAAAATAAAAAGCAATGCCCCTCCAAACTAAACCATTCCCTTCTCTTCCATATACTTATCCATTAACCTCTTAAACGCCACCAAACTTGGCGCCTCTACAACAGCTGCAGGCAGGGCATTCCACTCCCTAATCACTCTTTGAGTAAAGAACCTACCTCTGATATCCGTCCTATAACTCATACCCCTTAATTTAAAGCTGTGTCCCCTCGTGCTAGCAACCTCATCCTCGTGTCTCCATTGCATCTTTTATCAATTGCTTTAATCGCGTCCTCTGACTCTCAGTCCTTTCACAAGTGGAAACAGTACAAACTACAAGCAGATGGATGGACAGAAACAATTTGTGTTGGGAATTTGTGGTGTTGGGGGCATCATGTAAAAATCAGCTGCAGCTGTTGAGGAGCGAAATTGGACAACCACAACTTTTCACAATGTACATTAATGATTCAGAGGAAGGAACTGAAGGCACTGTTGCTAAGATGCAAAGATATGTAGAGAACCAGATTTTATTCAGGAAGCAGGGAGAGAGCTGCAGAAGTTAGGAGACTGGGTAAAGAAGTGGCAGATAGAATACAATGTGGAAAAGACTGAGGTTAAGCACTTTGGAAGGAGGAATGGGGGCATAGGTTATTTTCCAAATGGACAAATGCTCAAGAAATCAGAAACAGAAAGGTTCTTGGGAGTCCTTGTTCAGGATACTCTTAAGGTCTGGGTGGGATTGTGATGATGCAGACTTGATGGGCTGAATGGCCTTATTCTGTGCTGTAGGGATTCTATGATTCTACGATAAACTGAGTGAAAGGAGATCTCAACTTGGTGGATTCATTTGGATCTGACCATCGGTGAATTAAGATATTCTTTAGGATATTGTCCCATGTCCTTGAGAAAGGTAAGATAAACTTTGGGATTATTAAAAATAGATATGATTATGTGTAAAAAGTGCATAAACTGACCAAAACTACCAAAGCTGTCAAATAAACTATCAAGCCACCACAGAACTGTTAAAATTGTCAAAGAACTGTCAAAGTGTATTGCAACTGTCAAAGCTCTTTAGGGATTTAACTCAGATAGAACATAGAACATAGAACATAGAACAATACAGCACAGAACAGGCCCTTCGGCCTTCGATGTTGTGCCGACCAAAATAAAAAGCAATGCCCCTCCTAACTAAACCATTCCCTTCTCATCCATATACTTATCAACTAACCTCTTAAACGCCACCAAACTTGGCGCATCTACAACAGCTGCAGGCAGGGCATTCCACTCCCTAATCACTCTTTGAGTAAAGAACCTACCTCTGATATCCGTCCTATAACTCATACCCCTTAATTTAAAGCTGTGTCCCCTCGTGCTAGCTTTCTCCATCCTAGGAAAAAGGCTATCACTGTCCACCCTATCTAAACCTCTAATCATCTTATATGCTTCAATAAGATCCCCTCTTAGCCGCCTCCTTTCTAACGAAAACAACCTCAAATCCCTCAGCCTCTCTTCATAAGACCTGCCCTCCATACCAGGCAACATCCTGGTAAACCTCCTCTGTACCCTCTCCAATGCCTCCACATCTTTCTTATAATGTGGCGACCAGAACTGCACACAATACTCCAAGTGCGGCCGCACTAGAGTTTTGTACAGCTGCAACATGATGCTGCGGCTCCTAAATTCAATCCCCCTACCAATAAAAGCTAAGACTCCATATGCCTTCTTAACAACTTTATCCACTTGACTGCCTACTTTCAGGGATCTATTGACACATACACCAAGATCCTTCTGTTCCTCAACACTATTAAGAGCCCTACCATTAGCCCTATACTCTACACATTTATTGTTCCTGCCAAAGTGCATTACCTCACACTTTTCCACATTAAACTCCATTTGCCACCTCTCGGCCCAGCTCTGCAACTTGTCCAAGTCACTCTGTAAACTAAAACACCCCTCTTCACTATCTACCACACCACCAACTTTAGTATCATCTGCAAATTTACTGATCCATCCCTCAATACCCTCATCCAGATCATTTATAAAAATTACAAACAGCAGGGGCCCCAAAACAGACCCCTGAGGCACACCACTTGTCACCGAACTCCACGATGAATATCTCCCATCAACCACCACCCTCTGTCTTCTATCTGCCAGCCAATTCCTAATCCAATTAGCTAAATCACCCTCTATTCCACACATCTGCATTTTCTGTAGAAGCCTTCCATGGGCCACCTTATCAAACGCCTTACTAAAGTCCATATATACCACATCAACCGCCTTACCCCCATCCACCTCTTTGGTCACTTTTTCAAAAAACTCAATGAGGTTAGTAAGGCACGACCTACCCTTCACAAAACCATGCTGACTATCCCCAATCAATTCATTTCTCTCTAAATAACTATAAATCCTATCCCTAATAATTCTCTCCAATACCTTGCCCACAACAGAAGTAAGACTCACTGGCCTATAATTCCCTGGAAGGTCTCTCTTCCCCTTCTTAAACAATGGGACCACATTCGCTATCCTCCAGTCCTCCGGAACCACACCCGTAACCAACGAGGACCTGAAGATCAGAGCCAGAGGCTCTGCAATCTCCTCTCTTGCCTCCCAGAGAATCCTAGGGTAAATCCCGTCCGGCCCAGGGGACTTATCCAACTTCAAACCCTCGAGAATTTCTAACACTCCTCCCTATCCACTCTTTACTCAAAGAGTGATTAGGGAGTGGAATGCCCTGCCTGCAGCTGTTGTAGATGCGCCAAGTTTGGTGGCGTTTAAGAGGTTAGTTGATAAGTATATGGATGAGAAGGGAATGGTTTAGTTAGGAGGGGCATTGCTTTTTATTTTGGTCGGCACAACATCGAAGGCCGAAGGGCCTGTTCTGTGCTGTATTGTTCTATGTTCTATGTTCTATGTACAATACTCCAATTGCAACCCTGTACCTCAGTGCTCTCCACAGCTACATTTCCAGCACTCTGCGTGAATACCGAAGAGAAATATTTATTCAGTGCCTCACCAATCTCTTCAGGCTCCACGCACAACTTCCCACTGCTGTCTATGACTGGCCCTAATCTTGCCCTAACCAATCTTCTATTCTTAACATATCGAAAGAAAGCTTTAGGATTCTCCTTAATCCTATCAGCCAACATCTTCTCGTGTCCCCTCTTAGCTCTCCTCAATTCACTTTTTACCTCCTTCCTGGCTAATCTATAGCTATCCATTGCACTATCTGAGCCTTCAAGCCTCATCCTGACATAAGCCTCCTTTTTCTTCTTAACCAGCAAATCAACTTTTTTCGTACACCAAGGCTCTCTTACTCGTCCATTTCCTCCCTGCCTGACAGGGACAGGGATGGGCTTTAAATTTTTAAAAAAGTGTGGAATTCAGATAAAGTCAATAATTGACTTTTTTGTTATTGTTGTAAGCTTGAAAGTTGTCATTATGGGATTTGTGCTTCAGTAAATGTATGAACCAAAATTAACACAGTAGAGTTTCTTTCAAGTGAGCAGTTCGATATGTTTGTTTTTGTAAGAGATTAATGAATCTCAATTTACTGAATTTTTTAAATCAAGAAGGTGTTTTTTTGGAGAGTAATGTAATTAACTGACAATAAAATACAATACAATATGGTTCCCAATATGGTTCCCAAGATCTGCCATGGCTGGTTACTGGGTGAGATGGCATGGCGGGGGGTTGGATAAGAGGAAAGGGTGGTTGGTGAGACGGCATGAGTTGGCATAAGGGCTATAAACAGCGACGCGGAGGAGTAGGGACATGGGTTGGCATAGGATGGTTGAGGATCCAATGAAGAGTGGGTAGACAGGCATATGGGTGGCATTGGGGATACAAATGACAAAGAGTGTGGGTGGTGGAACATAAGCTGACGTAGATTGGCATTGCTGGGTGCAGAGTGTAAGGGTTGGAGAGACATTTTCATGCTTTAATCTTTATTTTTATTTTGAACATGGTGCATTTGCACCAACACAGACCTCCTGTCCAGCCTGCATCCTCACCTGGCAACATCCTCGCTCCTTCCTGGGTCACCTACTCCAATTCTAATCCACCGTCCTGGACTGAACATTCGACAGCAGGGCTGACCTTTAAAGGTTAGGTCTGGGGAGCTGAGAATTCTCCAGTGTCTGCACATCCAATACAAGAGAGAAAATCTGGGCCTTAATAACTGAAATATCCGGTTCATCAGCAGTGAGACAATGTAATGGAGCCAATTGCTGTTACGAAGATAATTGCTAGGCCCTTTAAATACTCATTGATGGGACATGTTTCTTGAGCAAATATTTATTGGTTAAGGAATGTAGGAACAGAAGTAGGCCATTCAGCTCTTCAAACCTGCTTCTCATTCAATAAGATCATGACTGATCTGGGTTTGGTTTCATTCCACTTTCCTACCTGCCCCTTTGTCAATTTCCTTGAATATATTCAGTGGGCCAGCCCCCTTGTTCTCTGGGGAAGGGAATTCCACAGAATAATGACCCTCTTAAGAGAAAAATCACTTATTCTACTCTAACTGAAATGGGAGACCCTTATTTTTAAACTGTGTCCGTTAGTTCTAAGGGGAGGTGGTATTTCCACCCTCATTTTTGGTGAGCAGGAAAGCCAGAGAGGACAGAGGATCCAACGGGAATCCTAAAATGGCTGTTATACTGCCAAGACTCCCCCTTGTAATAATCCCAGCATCCACTCCCCATAATGGGTTTCCTGCCATGAAAGATTGGGATCCCCATTACCATATGTTTAACTATCATACAGCCACATGCTGTATCATTCTCATGTTACAATCATGGAATCCCTTCAGTACACAAGAAGGTTATTCGGTCCATCTGCACCGAACCAGGCCCTATCCCTCGTAACCTCATGTATTTACCCAGCTAATCGAACCTGCACCGACAACAATCCCACCCAGACCCTATCTCCATAACTCCATGCATTACCCTAGCTAATCCACCTGACACTGAGGGGCAATTTTGCCTGCTGAATCCACCTAACCTAATCTTTGGATATAAGGAACCTCTTGCCCAGCCTCACACCACCACCACTGCCTGCTCCTGCTGACATGATGGGCGATCGGGGGTCTGGATACATAGGAGTTTGGTAAAGAGACCACCCCCACACTGACTCCAACCCCACCCCACCGCCCCACCTAGCTCCCTGCCCTGCCATTACTCAGGATAGGCACCAGAAGAGCCAGGCTGGAATTTACACTGGTGTCCCTGGGGTAGGAACTGAAGCCACAGCTTTGTGACTCAGTGTGGGTGGGTGTAGGGGGAGGGAGAGAGTGAGAGGGGTGAGGAGAGGGCAGTCAATGCTGCCCCCGTAGCCACTAAGCTGACTGAATCTATTATGTGGAGACAGTACTAAGCCACAATGATTGGGCGTTGGACTGTGTTGTAAGGGCATTGTTGAGAGGTCATACAAACATATTTAGAGTTTGCCTTTGTTGTTGCCGTCTGGGTTTCACCTCAGTCTGAAACTAAAGCAGTTCACAAATGAACAATTTTTCAGTAGGAAATGTAAAGTACTGCAGAGGCTGGAGATCTGAAATAAAAACAGCAACTGCCTCTGTACAGTTTCTGAGCGTAACTCAGAGTTTCTGGTGACCTGTCGTTTTAATTCTCTACCTTGCTCTCACCCCGACATCTCAAGTCTCTATCTCTTGCAATGATTATAAACTCAAGGAACAACATCCCAGCTACTGATTGTGCATTTTACACATTTCCGGATTGAGCAGCAAGTGCAGACTCTAATCACTGGCTGCAGATTGTTTCCTTTTCCTCTGCAACTTTCGGTTTCACTCGATTTCCAATTGTTTTCTCTTTTAGACGACAGTTATTCAGCTTTCTTCCATTCACACCCCTCTAGACGCATCTTTATTATCTTTTCTGACTTCCTTATGGCCCCTTAGAGCCTTGCACAGTTTTAGGAGAAGGGGTCGCCCATTTAAGAAGGAGATAAGGAGGAATTTCTTCTTCTTGTCAGAGGGTTATGTGTTTGTAATTCCCTCCCCCAGGAAGCAGTGGAGGTTGAGTCAGTGAATAAGTTCAAGGCTGAGCTGGATGATGTTTCGATTTACGGAACTGTTAAGAGTTATGTAGGGCAGCCAGGAAAGTGGAAATAAGATCACAATTAGATCAGCTATGATCTTACTGACTGGTGGAACAGGCTCGATGGGCCTACTCCTGCTCCTATTTACGATCTGATATTCTTAACTGCTGTTCCCATCCCTCTAAAACTACTCCCATTCTCCAATTCAGACCCCTAATGCCCTTAGTTGTTCTATCACTCTGGGGTCCTATCAAAGCTCACTACAATATGCCCAAGTGCATTGATGCTGTGACCAGGAAGATTCAAAATCAGGTTCAGGTTCAGCAACTCTAAGATATCCATGAGGCATTTTTTAACACAGTCCATCATTTTGGTTTAGGTTTCATTCAAACTACTGGCCGTTCGAGTTCTGTTGATTCATCCCTTTTCCCTTGTAATTTATAACGACCCTTAACTGTGGCAACACCCACTCCAACACTCTGGTTGTGCTAAGGACCTGTATACTTGATTCACTCTATACTGTCCCCATCAAACACTCCCAGGACAGGGACAGCACAGGGTTAGATACAGAGTAAAGTTCCCTCTACACTGTCCCCATCAAACACTCCCAGGACAGATACAGCACGGGGTTAGATACAGAGTAAAGTTCCCTCTACACTGTCCCCATCAAACACTCCCAGGACAGATACAGCACGGGGTTAGATACAGAGTAAAGTTCCCTCTACACTGTCCCCATCAAACACTCCCAGGACAGATACAGCACGGGGTTAGATACACAGTGAAGCTCTACACTTGTTCCTGATGTGGTTAAGGTTGTGCAGGGCTCCTCGAGAGGCTGAAAATATCTTGCCACATCACATGTGCTGCCTTTGTCCACCATGATTGGCTGTAAACTATGGCCAGGCCACCCCTTGGCCAAATTCTCCATGTTGCTGCTATCAATTACACCTCACTTCCCCCGTCTCACCCACTGTGCTTGGATCAATCTGAAGCAACATATTTAAAGCAGTCCTCACTTCTCCCCTGTCCTTGCAGTGATGTCCACATTGAAGGGTCCATATCAGCTTTAACAAACAAATCCAGAGGAAGGAGGGAAGAAAATGGTACAATTGGTTGAACCAATATCTGTATTTTTGGTTTGCTTTTCTGACACTTACAATTTTTCATCTTCTACCAGTAATTTGTCTTTTGCCTGACACAATAACCTTTACAAAGAATCAAATCTGCGAATGGTTTCCCGTGAAGTACTTTTCCAATCCCTTCGGTTCCTGTAACTGGGGTTTGACCTTCAGATTGGAATGTGTTTCACTTCTTTTCTCAGCCTGATGTATTTCAGTCTCGGTTGTCAATGTTTGGTCCGAACCTTTCTCCATTCAGCTTGTCTGGTGTTCTTGAATTTGTGACCCCTGCACCAGCTGACAGCAGCTGACCTCACCTCTCCTTCACTGCTCAACAGGACACGGCCTGGCAGTGCGCTGGGCCCTCCCAAGGCGTTATACAAGAGTAATGAGCCCCCTGATCCCCACCCTGCCCACTGACTGCCCCCCTCCCAGCTGTGGACAAAGAGGAGGGGAGGGTGGGTTGTCATGTGAGCTCTTACGAACCAGTTTCCCTTCAAAACTCACAGGACGGAGCTCGACCGGAGCAGGAGAGGGTCAAGATAATCCAGCAGTCAAAGTTTTGCTTCATCTCTCCTTCTGAAATTTAACAACAGCGTTGCTCCGAACATCACTCGGGAAGAGTGCCTGGGCTGATTACTCAGTGCATTCTCAGGGTGTCCGCAGACTAATTCCTGACTCAGCTGAACATCCACACAACACCTCAGCATTTCATGGAACTTGCAAGCAGCTGATAGAACCTGGGCATTAACTTTTAAGAGAGAACCCTGTTTTTATTTTATCTTCAATTTTAAAATGTCATTGTGTATTCATTAACAAAATCCTTTGAGTGTTCTCAACCATGTTTCCCTGTGTTACTGAGAAATCTATCTCATGACATTGTCTCAGGATCAAAGGGCTGGTCCCAGTATTCTGTCCAATGCTGTCTAGGCAGATATACACGTCAGTGATGGTAATTCCCCCCCTCCCTCTCTTTAAACCGGTGACCCATAGACGCTGGATGCCATGCCTCACTCAAAAACTTGACTGCTCAATCATACTTTGATCCCATTCCCTTCTGAAAATTGGATGAATCTAATTTTCAGCTTAAACCGGTACAGAGCAAGGGAGGCATTATTGGCAAAGGTGACTGTGACCTTCTCACCTCTGAGGCCAAGGTCATGAAGGTGAGCACAAAGGTTTAGTCTGGCACTGCCATTATCAGTACTGAGAGAGTGCCACACTGTCAGAGGATCAGCACTGAGGGAGTGCCGCACTGTCAGAGGATCAATACTGAGCGAGTGCCGCACTGTCAGAGGATCAATACTGAGAGAGTGCTGCACTGTCAGAGGATCAGTGTTGAGGGAGTGCTGCACTGTCAGAGGGTCAGTGTTGAGGGAGTGCTGCACTGTCAGAGGGTCAGTACTGAGGGAGTGCCGCACTGTCAGAGGATCAGTGCTGAGGGAGTGCCGCACTGTCAGAAGATCAGTACTGAGGGAGTGCTGCACTGTCAGAGGGTCAGTACTGAGGGAGTGCTGCACTGTTAGAGGGTCAGTGCTGAGGGAGAGCTGCACTGTCAGACGGTCAGTACTGAGGGAGCGACACACTGTCACAGGGTCAGTGTTGAGGGAGTGCTGCACTGTCAGAGGGTCAGTGTTGAGGGAGTGCTGCACTGTCAGAGGTCAGTGCTGAGGGAGTGCTGCACTGTCAGAGGATCAGTGCTGAGTGAGTGCCGCACTGTCAGAGGGTCAGTGTTGAGGGAGTGCAGCACTGTCAGAGGGTCAGTGCTGAGGGAGTGCCGCACTGTCAGAGGGTCAGTGTTGAGGGAGTGCCGCACTGTCAGAGGTCAGTACTGATGGAGTGCCGCACTGTCAGAGGGTCAGTGCTGAGGGAGCGCTGCATTCGGGGGGTCAGTACTGAGGGAGTGCCGCACTGTCAGAGGGTCAGTGCTGAGGGAGTGCGGCACTGTCAGAGGGTCAGTGCTGAGGGAGTGCCGCACTGTCAGAGGGTCAGTGCTGAGGGAGTGCCGCACTGTCAGAGGGTCAGTGCTGAGGGAGTGCTGCACTGTCAGAGGGTCAGTGCTGAGGGAGTGCTGCACTGTCAGAGGACAAATATTATGCTGCACTGAAGTGATGCTGATTTTCAGAAGAGATATTAAGCTGCAGGAGTCTGTTTGCCCTTTCAAGTGCAAGTGAAATATCTCAAGGTATTATTTTGCAGAAAGGGTTTCTCAGTGGTGTCCAGATAATATTGATTCCTCAAGCAACATTGCTCTGAAAAATATTAGAGTCTTAGAACCCCCAGAGTGCAGAAGAGGCCATTCAGACCATTGAGTCTGCACATAATTTCTGACAAAGTGTCTTACTCAGGCCTTCTCCCACCCTCCCTGTAATCCACACATTTACCATGGCCAATGCACATAACCTACATATGTTGGGTCACTAAAGGGCAATTTAATATGGCCAATCTCACTAAGACCCTGTTAAACTGCAGTAAACTTTTCTGACTGTTATATTCAATTTTTCTCATAATGAACACCAACATTCCATTGGCCTTTTTCATTGTACCCACATACTAACTTTTGTGATTTATGTTTTTTTTAATTCCTTAATGGGATGTGGGCATCACTGGCTACATCAGCATTCAATCTCATCCCTAGTTGTACCAGGACACCCAAATCCCTCTGTATCTCAGAGCTCTGCAATGTGTCTCCTTTTCTATCCTTCCTGCCAAAGTGAACAAATTCATATTTACCCACATGATGCAACATGGCCAGAATTCTCCAGCCATTCACATCCCGCTGTCACTACCAGCCAGAAGACAGAACTTGGCATTCAGACAAATCTCCATTCGCTGCAGTGGGACTGGAGAATCCTAACCACCACGAGATCAGAGAATTCCACTCACTGAATCTACTGTATCTACTTGTAAATGTTCTTACCATAGTCATAAATGACATCCCCTGTGACTATGACAAAGGTAAACATTTCCTATCCTTCTGGACCTGTCCGCGATCTTTGACACTTTTGGCCATCCTCTCCACTGCTGTCAGGCTGAGTGGGCTCGCCCTCACTTGGTTCCATTCTTATCAATATAGTCACAGCCACACTAACACCTGCAAAGACCCGTTTTCCTTCTCCTCCACCGATATCCCGGACATCTCCAAAGGAATTCCCTTGGTCCCTCCTATCCCTCATCTGCATGCTGTCCCTTGGCCACATCATCCAAACACACAACATGCGTTTTCACCTGGACACTGATGTCATCCAGTTTTACTTCACTTCTATCTCTCTCTATATTATCAAAGCACTTATCTGACATGTACAACAGCTAGTGCAATTTAAATTTGATAATAAAATCTGGAACATAAAGGGCAAGATTTTCCCATCTCGCCTACCATGGGAATCATTGAAGGCAAGATGCAGAACATGCAAAAGTCCATTGACCTTGGGTGGGAATTTTTGGCCTTCAGGTGTGCGCAGCTGAAAAATCCCACCAAAGTCTCAGCTTTAATGACCATGAAACCATTGCTGATTGTCGAAAAAATCCATCTGGTTCACTCATGTTCTTCAGAGAAATAAGTATGCCGTCCTTGCCCAGTCTGGCCTACATGTGACTCCAGACCCACAGCAATGTGGTTGACATTTAACTGACCTTTGAAATGGCTGGCAGGTCACCCAGTTCAAGAGGCAATTAGAGATGAGCAAAAAAATACTGGTCCAACTCTAGTATTCAATGTTCTGACTCAATGAAACCAAGCATGCCGAATGTCTTCTTCACTACTCCGTACACCTGTGATTCCACTTTCAAGGAGTATGAATCTGTACTCCTAGATTTCTTTTGTTCTATAACTCTCCCCAGCACCCTCCTATTAACTGAGTAAGTCTGCCCTGATTCAATCTACCAAAATGATTCATCTCACAGTGACACCCATATCCAATGAAAGAATAAAGTAACAAAACTGGAAGAACAGAAATGATCTCTAGTTAAATATTGGAAAGACAGAACTGGCTGTGCTAAACCCTGCTCCCTGAACAAACACTCTGGCCACAGTCTGATCTGGACCAGAGCTTTTGCAATCTTGGGCAGGGATTTCCGATCCCACCCGTGGCAACAATCATCATGTGCGAGACGGAAGGTTTGACAGACTAGCCAAAGGAACACTGACGCTGGGTAGGAATTTCTGATCCGTGAGTTTGGAAAATCCCAGCCTTTGGGTGAGCTTCTGACCACCTATCTGCACCCTCACTAAGACTGATGATGTTCATCTCCTTAACACTAACCAACTCAGTCCCAGCATCAGCTGATTCGCTAGGAAAACCTTCATCCGAATCCTTTTCATCCTATAGACTCAACCATTCCGATACATTCCTGACTGGCCTCCCACATTCCAATTTATTCTTTCCGAAAACCCATGAATGCTGCATTCACACAGCACTTCAGCACTTTCTCAGCTGCACAGCGCTCTTGGCTAAGCAAATCTTTTGTTCTTAAAACTCATCTTTGTTTTCAAACTTCCCCATGTCATAAGATAAGGGTTATGGTTGCATAAAGTTAAATCTCACGGAATCCAGGGTGAGGCAGCCAAATGGATACAAAATTGACTTGATGACAGGAGCCAGAGGGTAGTTGTAAAGAATTGTTTTTCAAACTGGAGGCTTGCGACCAGCAGTGTGCCTCTGGGATCAGTGCTGGATCCACTGTTATTTGTCATTAATATTAATGATTTGGATGAGAATTTAAGAGGCATGGTTAGTAAGATTGCAGATGACACCAAGATTGATGGCATGATAGATTGTGAAGATCGGAATGCTACAGGATCTTGTTCAATTGAATCAATAGCTGACGAATGGCAGATAAATGTGAGATGAATCATTTTGGTGGATCAAATCAGGGCAGACTTACTCAGTTAATAGGAAGGTTCTGGGGAAAGTTATAGAACAAAAGAAATCTAGGAGTACAGGTGCATAGCTCCTTGAAAGTTGAATCACAAGTGAACAGAGTGGTGAAGAAAGCATTCAACATGCTTGGTTTCATTGGTCAGAACATTGAATACTGGAGTTGTGCAAGACAGTAGTAAGGTCACACCTTCAGTTCTGGTCACCCTATTATATAAATGATATTATTAAAGTTGAAAGAATGCAGACAAGATTTATGAGCATGCTACCTGGACTTGAGTTATAAGGAGAAGCTGGATAGATTGACTTTTTTCCCTCAGGCATCAGAGACTTAGGGGTGATCTTATAGAGGGCTGTAAAATAATGAGGACATAGACCAGCTAGATAGTCAACATCTTTTCCAAAAGGTAGGGGAATCTAAAACTAGAGGGCATAGGTTTAAGATGAGAGAGGAGAGATACAAAAGAGTCCAGAGGGGCAATTTTTTTCATACAAAAGAGTCCAGAGGGGCAATTTCTCCTCCCACCCTTCCCGACACCATTCCTCAGTAGGAATTATCTGGCAGGATCCATGCTGGGACAATAGATCCCCAACTGTATATTGAACTGTATATTTATTGGGAATGATAACTTGACTGGTTGTACTGATGATATATTGATTCTTGATTGCCCATGATACATGAGTATGTGATACAGCCCATGGCAAAGATAATTCAAGATTTGTGAAATCCACTAAGTTGTTAAACATATTCGATGTTTTTCTCAACAAGGTTATTGTTATGTTACTTAATAACAGGAAAAAGTGAAACTCTCAGAAAGTGGCAGCTTTCCAGAGGGACAGGGTTCTTTTAATGAGAGGATCGTGTCCATTTGAACTCACCTGTTTGATACTTCTTTATGATTTGTTTGTGCTTTTCTACAAAAAATTGGTTAATATGGAAAGAGAGCAAATTCTAACCCACCTGTCTATTAATAAACTAATAACATGAAGAAATAAAATGTAAGGAAACAAAAAAAAACTTCTACAATGTAACATTCTTTCAAAACTAAAACATTATCTTCTCCTACACCCTGGCTGTTGTTCCTTCCAACGAGTGGAGTCACTGACTCACACAAATCCACAAGCAGGATTGATCCCGCAGAGGGGGTAGCACAGTGGTATAGAGTCAAGAGGGAGTTGCCCTGGGAGCCTTCAACTTTGATTCTGGACCCCATAAAGTTTCTGGTATCAGATAAGACATGGTCAAGGCAATCTCCTGCTGATTACATCAGTAAACTGTTGTAAGTGCTATCAAGCAGCACTCACTCAGCAATAACCTGCTTACTGATGCTCAGTTTGGGTCACCCAGCTCCTGACCTCATTACACTGTGGTTCAAACATGGACAAAGAAGCGAGATGCATGAGAGTAACTCTCTTGTTATCAAGGCAACATTTAACTGAGTGTGGCATCAAGGAGCTCTTGTAAAACTGGAGTCAATGGGAATCAGGGTAAACTCTATGCTAGTTGGAGTCATTCTTGACACAAAGGAAAATGCTTGTGCTGATTGGAGGTCAATCATTTCAGCTCCTGGACATCACTACAGGAGTTCCTCAGGGTAGTGTCCGAGGCTTCACCAATGACCTTCTTCCATCATGAGTTAGAAGTGGGGATGTTCGCTGATGATTGCATAATGTTCAGCATCATCCACGACTCCTCAGATACTGAAACCGTCTATGTTCAAATGCAGCAAGATCTGTGCAATATCCAGTCTTGGACTGATTTACCCTAGGATTCTCTGAGAGGCAAGAGAGGCGATTGTAGAGCCTCTGGCTCTGATCTTCAGGTCGTCGTTGGTTACAGGTATAGTGCCGGAAGACTGGAGGATAACGAATGTGGTCCCATTGTTCAAGAAGGGGAATAGAGACTTTCCTGGGAATTATAGACCGGTGAGTCTTACTTCTGTTGTGGGCAAAGTATTGGAAAGAAGTATTAGGGATAGGATTTATAGTTATTTAGAGAGAAATGAATTGATTGGGGATAGCCAGCATGGTTTTGTGAAGGGTAGGTCGTGCCTTACTAACCTCATTGAGTTTTTTGAAAAAGTGACTAAAGAGGTGGATGGGGGTAAGTCAGTTGATGTGGTATATATGGACTTTAGTAAGGCGTTTGATAAGGTGGCCCATGGAAGACTTCTGCAGAAAATGCAGATGTATGGGATTGAGAGTGATTTAGCTAATTGGATTAGGAATTGGCTAGCTGATAGAAGACAGAGGGTGGTGGTTGATGGAAATTATTCATCGTGGAGTTCGGTTACAAGTGGTGTACCTCAGGGATCTGTTTTGGGGCCCCTGCTGTTTGTAATTTTTATAAATGATCTGGATGAGGGTATCGAAGGATGGATTAGTAAATTTGCGGATGACACCAAAGTCGGAGGAGTGGTAGATAGTGAAGAGAGGTGTTATAGTTTGCAGAGAGACTTGGACAAGTTGCAGAGCTGGGCCGAGAGGTAGCAAATGGAGTTTAATGTGGAAAAGTGTGAGGTAATGCACTTTGGCAGGAACAATAAATGTGTAGAGTATAGGGCTAATGGTAGGGCTCTTAATAGTGTTGAGGAACAGAAGGATCGTGGTGTATGTGTCAATAGATCCCTGAAAGTAGGCAGTCAAGTGGATAAAGTTGTTAAGAAGGCATATGGAGTCTTAGCTTTTATTGGTAGGGGGATTGAATTTAGGAGCCGCAATGTTATGTTGCAACTGTACAAAACTCTAGTGCGGCCGCACTTGGAGTATTGTGTGCAGTTCTGGTCCCCACATTATAAGAAAGATGTGGAGGCATTGGAGAGGGTACAGAGGAGGTTTACCAGGATGTTGCCTGGTATGGAGGGCAGGGCTTATGAAGAGAGGCTGAGGGATTTGAGGTTGTTTTCGTTAGAAAGGAGGCGGCTAAGAGGAGACCTTATTGAAACATATAAGATGATTAGAGGTTTAGATAGGGTGGACAGTGATAGCCTTTTTCCTAGGATGAGAAAGCTAGCACGAGGGGACATAGCTTTAAATTAAGGGGTGGTAGTTATAGGACGGATATCAGAGGTAGGTTCTTTACCCAGAGGGTGGTTAGGGAGTGGAATGCCCTGCCTGCAGCAGTTGTAGATGCGCCAAGTTTGGTGGAGTTTAAGAGGTTAGTTGATAAGTTTATGGAAGAGAAGGGAATGGTTTAGTTTGGAGGGGCATTGCTTTTTATTTTGGTCAGCACAACATCGAAGGCCGAAGGGCCTGTTCTGTGCTGTAATGTTCTATGTTCTATGTTCTATGTTCTATAATTCACTTTGGCAGGAATAACAAATGTGTAGAGTATAGGGCTAATGGTAGAACTCTTAATAGTGTTGATGAACAGAGGGATCTTGGTGTATATGTGCATAGATCCCTGAAAGTTGGCAATCAAGTCGATAAAGTTGTTAAGAAGCCATACGGAGTCTTAGCTTTTATTGGTAGGAGGATTGAATTTCGAAGCTGCAACGTTATGTTGCAACTGTACAAAACTCTAGTGCGGCCGCACTTGGAGTATTGTGTACAGTTCTGGTCCCCACATTATAAGAAAGATGTGGAGGCATTGGAGAGGGTACAGAGGAGGTTTACCAGGATGTTGCCTGGTATGGATAGTAGGTCTTATGAAGAGAGGCTGAGGGATTTGAGGTTGTTTTCGTTAGAAAGAAGGCGGCTAAGAGGAGACCTTATTGAAACATATAAGATGATTAGAGGTTTAGACAGGGTGGACAGTGATAGCCTTTTTCCTAGGATGGAGAAAGCTAGCACGAGGGGACATAGCTTTAAATTAAGGGGTGGTAGTTATAGGACGGATGTCAGAGATAGGTTCTTTACCCAGAGGGTGGTAAGAGTATGGAATGCCCTGTCTGCTGCAGTTGTAGATGCGCAAAGTTTAGGGGCATTTAAGAGGTTAGTAGATAAGTTTATGGATGAAAAGGGAATGGTTTAGGTTAGAGGGTCATTGCTTTTTCTTAATTGGTCGGCGCAACATCGAAGGCCGAAGGGCCTGTTCTGCGCTGTAATGTTCTATGTTCTAAGTGGCAAGAAACATTCGTACCACACAATTGTGAGACAATGACCATTTTAAAAAAGAGAGAATCTAAACATGGCCCTTAACATTCAATGGCATTACCATTGCTGAATTTGCCAGTATCACCATTCTGGAGGTTACCATTGACTAGAAATGTGACTGGATTGGCCATATACATACAATGGTTACAAGAGCAGATTAGAGGTTCTGAATCCTGCAATGAGTAATTCACTTCCTGACTTTCCAAAGCCTGTCCATCATCTACAAGTCACAAGTCAGGAGTGTGATGGAATACTCTCCAATAGCCTGGATGATTGCAGATCCAACAACATTCAAGAAGCTTGACACCATCCAGGACAAAGCAGCCCTGCTCAAAAGGCACCACATCAACAAACATCCATTCCCTCCATAACTAATGCATAGTGGCAGCTGTGTGAAACATCTACAAGATGCTCTGCAGGAACTCACCAAGGTTCCTTGGGCAGCATCTTTCAACCCACGATCTCTATTCCCTAGAAGGACAAGAGCAGCAGATACCTGGGAACATCATCACCTTGAGGTTCCCCTCCAAGTCATTCACCAACCTGACTTGGAAATGTATTGACTGTTCCTTCAGGGTCACTGCATCAAAATCTTAGATCTCCCTTCCTAACAGCACTGTGGGTCTACCTACACCACATGGACTGCAGCAGTTCAAGAAGGCAGCTCATCACCATCTTCTCAAAGGCCATTCGGGATGCCCATCTCCCACGAAAGAACTTTAAAAACACATACATCAAAATTCCCCTATCCTCCAAGCTAGTGACTTCCTCAAAACCTTAGTCAGATTAGCAAGAAATGATCTGCCGTCACCAATTCTTCTGGACTTCTCTTTGATCAGTTGATCCAAGTCCCTGAGGGTAAATTCCTCTCCTGGAATAAATAACTATGAAGAGTAGACGGATTTACCGGCCTTCCTGACTCAATGCTTTTTGAGCTTTCAGCTTTCAAATGTGGAATTTTCCAGTTGTTCACCTCAGCTTAGTCAGGTGTTGTCAATAATGAAGTATCAGGGCATTCATTCCCCTCAATGTCTCATATGTTCTCCTTCCTATCAGAAGCTCCCTCCTGGCCAGTTTCATTCTCTGCCTTTCTGTTTTATGTATGCAAGGATTGCAATGCAAGGTCACTTCACACTGCAGGAAATATCTGGCGGTTGTTTTTAGCCTAGTTTGATTCCTTCCAGAGTTTTCTGTGATCCCAGTAGCCACCAGGGTCAAGTCCATGAGGCAATTGCCCTCATTAAAGTTTCCCCTGACCTCTCCCTGTAACTACACCACCAAATATAGGAAAGATATTATTATTGGCCTTGAGTTGCGTGACCGAGATGATTTAGAGGATCAGGAATTTCAGTTCAGGGGAAAGGTTGCCTTTGTTTTTCTTTTAAAGAAGAGGAGATTTCAGTGTGAGCTCACTGGGAATTTGCACATTGATGAAGTCAGCTTAAGTAAATTGTTTTCTGTGGTATTGGGTTTACATCATTCACACAAAGAAGCTGGAAATCTTCATCACACACAGTGGTGTAATGATGTACTATAAGATTATTGGGCTAGATATATAAGATATAATTGTGCTTGAAGGTGATCGAGAGATGTGATTACAATTGTGCAAACTGTACAAATAAACCTCACTAACTATAGATAAGCTTCACTATCATTCTTAATAGATTCAATCCCTACTACCTTTACAGATAAATTACACTATCTCTATCCTCGCTAGCTCCATAGATAATCCCATTAACTATCTCGATATATATTTATCATTAACACAACTCTGTACAGATATTCTGTAATTCCATGGCACAATGATGGAACAGTATGGAACAGGCCCTTTGGCCCAACCTGTCCCTACAGGCCAGTTTTTAATCCCTAAACTAGTCCCACTTGTCCATATTTGGCCCATATCTCTCTATACCCATCTTACTCATATAAATATCTAAGCACTTTTTAAAAGACAAAATTGTACCTGACTCTACTACTATCTCTGCAAGTTTGTTCCAGACACTCACCACCCTGTGTGTGAAAAAACAGCCTGTCTAGACATTTTTGTATCTCTCCCCTCTCACCTTAAACCTATGCCTTCTGGTTTTAGACTCCCCTACCTTTGGGAAAAGATGTTGACTACATAGCTGATCTGTCTGTGCCCCTTGTTATTTTAAAGACCTCTATAAGGTAGAAACATAGAATATAGAATCCCTACAGTGCAGAAAGAGGCCATTTGGTCCATCAAGTCTGCACCGAACACAATCCCACCCAAGCCCTACCCCATACCTCTACATATTTATCTACTAATCCCCCTAACCTACACATCTCAGGACACTAAGGGGCAATTTTTAGCATGGCCAATCAACCTAACCTGCACATCTTTGGACTGTGGGAGGAAACCGGAGCACTTGGAGGAAACCCACACAGACATGAGGAGAATGTGCAAACTCCACACAGACAGTGACCCAAGCCTGGAATCAAACCCAGGTCTCCAGAAGCAGCAGTGATAACCACTATCATGCCACCCAATCAAGATCATCCCTAAGCCTCCTCTGCTCCATGGAAAATGTTCCCAGTTTACCCAGCCTCTCCTTATACTCAAACCATCAAGTCCAGGTAGTATCCTACCGTGCGGTACGTTGCCAAAGGCCTTATTAAAGTCCATGTAGACAATGTCAACTGTACTGCCCTCATCTACCTTCTTGGTTACCCCTTCAAAAGACTCAATCAAATTGGTAATTTTCATGATTTTCCACTCACAAAGCCATGCTGACTGTCCCTAATCAGTCCTTGCCTCTCTAAATGCCTGTAGATCCTGTCTCTCAGAATACCTTCCAACAACTCACCCACTGCTCACATTAGGCTCACCGGCCGGTAGTTCCCAGGCTTTTTCCTGCAGCCCTTTTTAAACAAAGACACAACATTTGCCACTCTCCAATCTTCAAGCACCTCACCCATGACTATTAAAGATTCAAATATCTCTGCTAGGGACACGTATTTTTCTCCCCAGCATCCCACAATATCCTGGAAAACACTTCATCCGAGCATCTCATTTCCTTTCACAGAAGTGCCTGTCTGTTCCCGTTATAATTGAGGCTCCCTCACTGATCCCGGCTCCTTCACTGATTCCGTTTCCCTCACTGATCCCGGCTCCTTCACTGATTCCATTTCCCTCACTGATCCCGGCTCCCTCACTGACCCGGCTCCCTCACTGACCCGGCTCCCTCACTGATTCCATTTCCCTCACTGATCCCGGCTCCCTCACTGATTCCATTTCCCTCACTGATCCCGGCTCCCTCACTGATTCCATTTCCCTCACTGATCCCGGCTCCCTCACTGACCCGGCTCCCTCACTGACCCGGCTCCCTCACTGATTCCATTTCCCTCACTGATCCCGGCTCCCTCACTGATTCCATTTCCCTCACTGATCCCGGCTCCCTCACTGGTCCGGCTCCCTCACTGATCCCGGCTCCCTCACTGATTCTGTTTCCCTCGCTGATCCCGGCTCCCTCGCCGATCCCGGCTCCCTAGCCGATCCCGGCTCCCTAGCCGATCCCAGCTCCCTCGCCGATCCCGTTTCCCTCGCCGATCCCGGCTTCCTCGCCAATCCTGGCTCCCTCGCCGACCCCGGCTCCCTCGCTGATCCCGGTTCCCTCGCTGACCGCAGCTCCCTCACTGGTCCCGGCTCCCTCACTGACATTGGCTCCCTCACTGGTCCCGGCTCCTTTGCTGATCCCGGCTCCCTCGCTGACCCTGGCTCCCTCACTGATCCCGGCTCCCTCACTGGTCCTGGCTCCATCACTGATCCCGGCTCCCTCGCTGACACTGGCTCTCTCACTGATCCCGGCTCCCTCGCTGACCCTGGCTCCCTCACTGATCCTGGCTCCCTCACTGATCCTGGCTCCCTCACTGGTCTGGTGCCCATCACTGATCCCGGCTTCCTCGCTGACACTGGCTCTCTCACTGATCCCGGCTCCCTCGCTGACCCTGGCTCCCTCACTGATCCCGGCTCCCTCACTGGTCCTGGCTCCATCACTGATCCCGGCTCCCTCGCTGACACTGGCTCTCTCACTGATCCTGGTTCCCTCGCTGACTCTGGCTCCCTCACTGGTCCTTGGCCTCCTGTGTGTGCTTTGCTGACAGTCTCGCCCTTTCCAAGTGTTGCTCATGCCAATGAGGCTTCTGATTGGCCTGCAGTTCTTGAGGTGAGGGATTTCCCTCCTGAAGGTTATTGGTCCGAGGCAAGGCCCATTGCGACTATTTCAGTGCCTGAGTGCACTCAGCATCAGTGGCTCTCCTGAAAGAGGTTCTTGCCAATTCTCCACCAAAAGTGGGATGCCATTACTTGGATTAATTTCTGCCCCCACACAGTGATGAAAGCATGGTACCCCCACATAGAACATAGAACATAGAACATTACAGTGCAGAACAGGCCCTTTGGCCTTCAATGTTGCACCGATCAATTAGGAAAAAGCAATGACCCTCTAACCTAAACCATTCCCTTTTCGTCCATAAACTTATCTACTAACCTCTTAAACGCCACCAAACTTGGCGCATCTACAACTGATGCAGGCAGGGCATTCCATACCCTTACCACCCTCTGGGTAAAGAACCTACCTCTGACATCTGTCCTAAAACCACCACCCCTTAATTTAAAGCTATGTCCCCTCGTGCTAGCTTTCTCCATCCTAGGAAAAAGGCTATTACTGTCCACCCTATCTAAACCTCTAATCATCTTATATGTTTCAATAAGATCTCCTCTTAGCCGCCTTCTTTCTAACGAAAACAACCTCAAATCCCTCAGCCTCTCCTCATAAGATCTGCCCTCCATACCAGGCAATGTCCTGGTAAACCTCCTCTGTACCCTCTCCAATGCCTCCACATCTTTCTTATAATGCGGGGACCAGAACTGCACACAATACTCCAAGTGCGGCCGCACTAGAGTTTTGTACATGGTGATGGACTGGGTCTGTGATTCTCTCACATGGTGATGGGACTGTGATTACCCCCACACAGTGATAGGACTGGGTTTGTGATTACCCCCACACGGTGACAGGACTAGGTCTGTGATTCCCTCACACGGTGATGGGACTGTGATACCCTCAAACTGAAGGGACATTATTAACTGAAATATCGCTGGGCTAAGTTGTCAAAATGTCAATTCACTATCACCCATTTCACCCTAACTCACAATTTCAGAATTATCCCCTTTGTTCCCAAAATAACTGATTGGAGAACGGATGTAAACGCTCAAAATTCTGTTTCAATATCATATATTGTTCTAATTTGGTTTCACAGGTCAAAGGGTACAGAATTAAGCAAAATTCTTCTCCTGTAATCCCTCAGTCCCTGAACTTCCAATAATTAAACCTATTTTAAGAAGTCTATAATTCACTGTTTGGATTACATTAAGTTATCTTTTCCATTAGCCTTTTACTGGTCAGAAAGAAGAGAGAGAATTTCAAAATGTTTTAATGCTGTTTAAAAGAAAATTGGAAGGTAAAAGCTGGGTAAAAGTGACAATGAAGCTGTCAGATTGTCACAGAGACCCAACCCGTTCGCTGATGTGGAAATCTGGCATCCTTACCGGTCTCAGATTCAATGTAACTCCAGACCCACAACAATGTGCTGGATTCTTATCTAAATTAGGAACCACAAAACCCTTCCATTTTATTCTACTCTCCCCAGGATTTCCTGGTCTTGTTGTCACAGTATTTCTATAGATATTTCAGTTCAGTTTCTGGTCAATGGTAACCTGCAGGATGATGATATTGGGGGATTCAGCAATAGCAATGTCATTGAATGTCAAGGCTGATGATTGCTCTTGTTGGGGGTGATCATTATCTGGCACTTGACACAAAGGTTGTTGGATTTGTGGATAATGATGAGGATCATCACAGGATATAATAGGATATAGATCAGTTGAAGATTTGGGCGGAGAGATAGCAGGTGGAGTTGAATCCAGACAAATGTGAGGTAATGCATTTTGGAAGGATTAATACAGTTAGGAAATATACTGTAAATGGCAGAACCCTTGAGAGTTTTGATAGGCAAAGGGATCTGGGTGTACAGGTACACAGGTCACTGAAAGTGGTAATGCAGTTGGAGAAGGTAGTCAAGAAGGCATACGGCATGCTTACCTTCATCAACCGGAGTACTGAGTTTAAAAATTGGCAAGTCATGTTGCAGCTTTATAGAACCTTAGTTAGGCCACACTTGGAATATAGTGTTCAATTCTGATTGCCACATTACCAGAAGGATGTGGAGGCTTTGGAGAGGGTACAGAAAAGATTTACCAGGATTTTACCTGGTATGGAGGGCATTAGCTATGAGGAGAGATTGGGGAAACTTGATTTGTTCTCACTGGAATGATGGAGGTTGAGGGGAGATCTGATAAAAGTCTAGAAAATTATGAGAAGCATGGACAGAGTGGATAGTTAGAAGCTTTTTCCCAGGATGGAAAAGTCAATTACTAGGGGGCACAGGTTTAAGATGTGAGAGGCAAGGTTTAAAAGAGATGTACGAGGCAGACAGTGGGTTGCCGGGGAGGTTGAGCAAGGGATACAGTAGTGACTTTTAAAGAGCGTCTTGACAAGTACAGTAATAGGTTGGGTATAGAGGGATGTGGTCCCTGGAAGGGTTGAGGTTTTAGTTAAGTCAGGCAGCATGGTCAGTGCAGGTTTGAAGAGCTGAAGGGCCTGTTCCTGTGCTGTAATTTTCTTCATTCTTTGTTTTTGGGTAGAACATTACAGCGCAGAACAGGCCCTTCGGCCTTCGATGATGGGTAGCAAATATGTTACTGGCCATTTATCAACTCATGCCTGATTTGCTCAGATAAAGCCAAAATACTGCGGATGTTGGAAACTGGAACAAAAATAGAAAATGCTGGAAAAGCACAGCGACTGGAATTTTGCCAGTATGTCTGCCCCAATTCCAGGAGCAAGCGAGGCTCACAGAATGGTATTCTCTGTTGGCTTTGGGGCAGGATAATACAAACCTTGGGTGAACATGCTGGTAAAATTCCACCCAACAGGTCTGACAGCATCTATGGAGAGAGAAAAGAGCCAACATTTTGAATCTGGATGACCCTTTGTTAGAGAAGTCAGTTTGGATTCTAAAAATTGTAGGTACTTGAGAAGGTTCCAACCAGAAAATAATGTGAGGTTGTGAAAACAAAGGTAATCCTGTATTGCTGGCAAGCAGAGAATTGGGATAGGGGGGTTGTTCTCTGATTGATTGAACGCCATGTGTGATGTTCTCCGGAAACTGTTTGAAGTCCATAACTTTCACTCACAATAACCAATGACCTGAATAAAGGATTCGGGAGCTGTATTTTAGATGGGTGGGAAGTAATGTGGATGGGAGCAGGAAGTTACGAAGGACACTGATTGGCTCAGTGAATGGACCAAACTGTAGCTGATGGAGTTTAATGTGGGTCAGTGTGAAGTCATTCGCCGTGAGCGTGAGAAAGACAGTAGAGAAAATCTCCTCATAGTGAGAGACTGGGGGCTGTGGAGGAGCAGAGAGTTTTGAGTGTCTGTATACAAATCACCCAAAACCCGTGGACAGGTCTAGAAGATAAAAAGTCCAATGGGATGTTGGTCTTTACCTCAATGTGATTGGAATTCAGTGGGGATTGAAGTGAATGATTCATTTGTACAGAGACTTGGTCAGAGACCACCTGGAGTAACTGGGTTCAGTTTTGGGCCCCACACACAGGAATTGATAAACTAATTAAATCCAGGAACTGACCCACTATGCTAAATCACTATAGTCAAATAAGCTGTCAATACTCAGTGTCCGGGTCCACACACGAGGAAGGGGTACTCTTAAGTAAAGTATTAAATACTAGCATCCTTCTCAAAGTCAGGTCCACAAACATTCAGACTAAACTGTTTTCCCAACTCTCAGGTGGCCATTGTTCCAGGTGAGGACAAGAAAATACTACAAGGTCAACCTGGGGATGGGCAGCACGTACACCTTTACTATGATTCCTGTATGTCACTAGAATGAATATTTAATATAAAACTTACATGACAAAAAACTTGGGTAAAAATGCCTGGAAACACAAGCTAGCACACGATGCAGGGAACAGGAAAAGAAAGATTGACCTACAATGCAGGTCACTGAATGATTAAAGCAGGCATGCTGGGTTTCACCAGGGCTGTATAATATTATAAGTGTTGCCAATTTCTTTTACAAGTAGATTAATGAGCTTTGACATGTTAGAAATCGACTAATTGTTTTCAACAAGACGCAAGTATAAAAAACAGGCCTGAAGGATTCCCTCAAGGTAAAATCAAAACACATTAGCATTGCTCCGGAGCCTGGCTGCCTTTCACGGCATAGCAAAGAACAGCAATTTGGATTAAATATTGGACTGTGTGAGTTATACTTGTTATTCTGGCAAACTCCTTTGATGATATTTTAAAAATTTAATCCTTGGCATTGCCGGCAAGGTTGGCATTTAATTGTGCCAACTCTAATTGCCCCTTCAGAAGGTCATGGTGGGTCTTAGACAGATGTGGTCCATGTGGTGGAGATGCACAAGGGGTACATCCTCACCCCCCAGAAACACACAAGGCCAGATGCCACTTATATGAGTTATGCCATCATCATACCACTCAGGGTCAAATGCCACTTCTGGTTTTGCATTTTTTGAAGAGTTTGCATATCTTCAGATCACCTTACAGCCAAGGTAATGCTTATTTTGAAACACAGTCACTGTGGTAATGCCAGAAATGTAGCAGCCAAATTTTGGATAACAAGATCCCACATTTCACTGTATGTTAATACATGTGACAATAGTAAATCAAATCGAAGGCTAGATATTGACCAGGGAATATATTTTTTTGAGTGGTTGAGCGATAAATATTGGCAGGAAAGCTTCCCATACTCTTATTTGAATAGTGCAATGGGATTGGCAAGAGTTCAGCAGTGTAGTATTTTTACAACACTAGCTATTGAAAAAGAACACTTCCTTCCAAATAATGCCATGACATCCTTGATGATAATGTTTTTTATATTTCTTTACTTTATAGTTGGCTGGATTGACCATGCTAAATTGCCCCTTGGTGTCAGCGGGACTAGTTAGGGTAAATGCATGAGGTTATGAGAATAGGGATGGGTGGAATTGTGGTCAGTGCAGACTCGATGGGCCAGATGACCTCTTTCTGCACTGCAGGATTTTTTGATTCTATGTGGGCACAACTGACTAGGTTATCACTTATTTTCGATTCCTAATTGCCTCTTGGGAAGGTGGTGCCTTCTTGAACTGCTATAGTTCATCTGGTTTGGGACACCCATGATGCTGTTAGGGAGGGAGTTCCGGGACCCAGTGGCAGTGAAGGAACCGTGATATATTTCTAAGTCAGGATGGTGAGTGGCTTGAGAAAGCTGAGGGGTGGGCTTTTTGCATTGTATCCACCTAAACCTATCTAATCCTTCTATTTTCCATTTTTTTCTGCCCTTTTAGACTTTTCCCATGTTCATGTTACTTGTAGAATAGAACATTCACCAGCATTACCTACATTCTGACATCATTGAAACATGCCATCCAATTGGTCAAGGGCTGGATCTAAAGATTGATTTAACAGCCAATCAAGCACCAGGACACTGCTTGCATTTGTTGTGTCATTGAGGAGATCAGATTGAAATAATGATAATTATTCTTATAAAGGAATTCAGTCTCCATACTCTCCCAGCAATGCCCTGAGCCAGATGCCACTAATATGAATAATGCCATCATCATGCCACTCAGGGTCAAATGCCACTTCAAAAACAGATATTTCTGAGTTTGTTCCAATAGGCCTTACTAAATGAGCTATATAATGGGGAGAAGTTGGGAGGCATGATACTATGTGGATTCCTTGTTCAGAGATGTGGTCAAGACAAAATGGGCTAAGTGGCCTCCTGTGCAGTAACAATTCTGAGATTCCATTACCAGATTGATCAAAGCTGGAGAAACGCGGTTTAAACACTTTCGTTGTGATGTCACAAAAGGATGATGGTTAGGAAATGCTTCATCTCTCTGGGTGCATCAATAAATGTTATCCTTTGGACAATTTCTATTTTTCCTGATTACTTTGCAATCTTCCTTTACCCAGTCACCACATTTCATAAAATATGATTCTGAAATGAAATACTACTTAAACCCTTAAGTTCAAAGAACATCCAAAAGATGTGCTGGTTGGTTTCATTGGCCATGCTAAATTCTCCCTCACTACCCAAACAGGCCCTGGAGTGTGCTGACTAGGAGATTTTCACAGTAACTTCATTGCAGTGTTAATATAAGCCTACTTGTGACAAATAAATTTTAATTTTTAAGATGGGTAGGTTAGATTTACTGGCCCATAGTATCAGGGAGACTAGCAGGGTAAATACATGGGGTTACAGGGATAGAGCCTGGGTAGGATTGTTGTTGGTGAGGGTTCAATGGACTGAATAGCCTCCTTCTGCATGAAAGGAATTCTACGATTCTATGATTCTATGATTCTATGATTCTAAAACACTGCTTCGGTCTTGGCTGGAGAATTGTGTCCAGTTCGGGGCACAGCACTTCAGAGAGGATGTCAAGCCCTTGGAGAGGCTGCAGAGGAGATTTAGTGGAATTATAGCAGAGATGAGCAACTATGGATACATGGAGAGACTGGTACTGTTTTCTTCAGAAGGCCAGGAGGAGATTTCATGAAGATATTCAAAACGATTATAGGTTTTCCTTAAAGTAATGACAGAGAAACCAAATTCACTAGTAGGAAAGTCAGTAAACAGTGGACACATGATAACTAGCAAAATAAACATACGCGGGAGTGGGGGAGGTATTGTAGGCAGAAAGTTGTTATGCAGCAAGTTGTATGATCTGTAATGTTTTGCTTGATGCAAATTTAATAACCTTTAAGCAATTGAATATATATTTGATGGCACAAGGTCTGCAGGACTACCGGGGAAGAGGTGGGAAAGAGTGGGACTAATTGGATAAGTTTTTTAAAAAGCCAGCAAGCCACAATGGGCTGAATGGCTTCCTTGTGCTGCCTAATTGATTCTGCCATTGTTTTGGGAGGCTGGTGAGGTGTACCCCCAGCCCTCTAGATGTGTGAAGATGCTTTGCCTTGACTGGAAGGTTATTGATTTAAATTCCATTCTCAAAATATGTTATTTTCTCTCAGTCTTGCCAGTCAGTGAGTGTGATGGTTGGTATGGGAACTGGAATGTTGGTAAACTCTGACAGCACAATGCCTTACTCATGACCTCCATTTTAATTCAAATGAACAGGTTTCAAGTGGAGAAATTCTGTTCCAAACTCAAATCAGACTGACAGCATGATCCCTTCAGATAGGAGCTGAAGGAGTCCTGGTTCAGAATGAGCAGAAATGGAGAAGGATTGTATTATTGAGACAATTATCAGGAATGGGATGGTTAATTTTCCATGGTGGCAAGAATGGATTCAGCTGTGGGTGGGGGAGCCATTGGGTGAAAGTTGACTTGACAAGAAACAAGTATGGATAAATATCTCATTGCTTCATAGTATGGCAAAGAAATAATTCTGTCTCGGCTTCATATTTGCAGTGGGTCTCCCTGCATTGTATGGACTTCATCTCAGCCTTTTAACAAATCTTTCCATCTCTTATTCTCTCATCTACTCATCTCATTTCCAATATCGGATCTATTTGCCTCACCCACTCTCTGTGGTAGCGAGTTTCACAGTCTAACCACTGCGTGAGTAAAGGAAGGTCTTCTTATTTCCTATTGGACTATTAATAATTATCTGTTATTTATGGCCCCTTCTCCCACAGGGGGTAACAGCCCCTCCATTCTTCAATGCATTCATCATTTTAAATTTTTCTTTTTTTAATATTCGTTCATAGGCCAGGGTATGTTGCCTATCCCTACTTACCCTTGAAATCTCCTGCAAGTCATTATCCAAATGCAAAAACTCCAACTGATTCAATCTCTCGTTAGTGACAATCTCCCTGTTCTAGTAACATCACCAAAACACTTTTTGCACTTTTCCCAGTTCTTCCATTTCTTTCTAATAGCAAGGATTTGAGAAGAGTGCCCAGTGCTTTCGTTGCAACCTCATCAGGCTGCAACATATGTTTAATATAACTTCAAGACATATTCTGGAGATTTGCACTGATTGCCTTTTTGGGGTGGGTTTGTATTCAGGGAAGCAATTTAGGGGCAGCACAGTGGTTAGCACTGCTGCCTCACAATGCAAATTCAGTTCCAGTCTCGTCACTATCTGTGTGGAATTTGCACATTCTCCTCATGTCGGTATGGGTTTTCTCCGGGTGCTCAGGTTTCTTCCCACTCTCCAAAAATGTGCAGGTTAGATGGATTGGCCATGTTAAGTTGCCCCTTACTGTTGGGGGATTAGCAGGATAAATATGTGGATTACAGGGATAGGGCCTGCGTGTAGACTGTGGGTGATGCTGGCTAGGCCACTATTTATTTCCCAACCCTAATTAAACCTTAAAAAGGCGGTGGGGAGCTGCCATCTTGAACTGCTAAAGTCCATATCATGTAGGTACACCCACAGTGCTGTTAGGGAGGGAGGTCCAGGATTTTGACCCAGTGATAGTGAAGGAACAGCGATATATTTCCAAGTCAGGATGGTGAGTAGCTTTGGGAGTGGGAGGGACATTCAGGTGGTGGCGTTTGTTATCATGCGTATGCTGCCCTTATTCTTGCAGATGATAGTAGTCATATGTTTGGGCGGACCCATCTAATGAGCCTTAGCATTGTATCTTGTAGATGGCATACATGGATACCACTGTGCATAGTGGTGGAGGGAGTGAATGTTTGTGGAAGGGGTAGCAATCAAACAGTTTGCTTTGTCTTGGATGGTATCAAGATTCTTGAGTGTTGTTGGAGCTGCCCTATCCAGACAAGTGGAGAACTTTCCATCACACTCCTGACTTGTGCCTTGTAGATGCTGGATAGACTTTAGGAAGTCAAGAGTTACTCACCACAGGATTCCTAGCCTCTGACCTGCTCTTATAGCCAAAGAATCTTTACGGCTAGTCCAATTCAGTTTCTGGTCAATAGTAATTTCCCGGATGTTCATAGTGGGGTTGATTTAGTGATGGTAACGTCATTGAATATCAAGAGGCAATGGTTAAATTCTCTGTTGTTGGAGATGGTTATTTCTTAGCGCTTGCATAACATGAATGTTATTTGCTACTTGTCAACCCAAGTCTCGACGTTATGTACATCTTGCTGCATTTGAACATGGACTGCTTCAATATCTGAGGAGTCATGAATGGTGCTGAACATTTCGCAATCATCAGCGAATATCCCCATTCTGACCTTATGATGGAGGGAAGGTCATTGATGAAGCAGCTGAAGATGGTTGAGCCTGGGACATTACCCCAAGAAACTCCTGCAGTGAAGCCTCACAACTGAGGTGACTGACCTCCAATCACCACTACCATCTTCCTTTGTGTAGTGATGCCAGCATTGGACTTGGTAAATACAGTAACAAGTCTCACAACACCAGGTTAAAGTCTGACAAGTTTATTTGGAATCACAAGCTTTTGGAGTGCTGCCCCTTCATCAGACTCACCTCTGAAAGTTTGTGATTCCAAATAAACCTGTTGGATTTTAACCTGGTGTTGTGAGACTTCTTACTATCTTCCTTTGTACAACTGTCTTAAAAGAAATATAGTTAATGCATTAGCCTTAATTTTCCAAATTTTTCTGGATTCAGAGAAGGTTCCATTAGATTAGAAATTAGCAAGTATAACTTCTTTATTCAAAAAGGGAGGGAGACTGAAAACAGGAAATTACAGACCAGTTAGCTTGACATCTGTTATTGGGAAAATGTTAGAAGGTATTATTAAAAATATTAAAGCAGGGCACTTAGAGAAAGTTCAGGATAGAGTCAACATGGTTTTGTGAAAGGAAATCATGTCTAACCAGTTTATTGGAATATTTTGAAAAAGTATACGAGATTACAAACAGATTAGTGAATGTCAAGTGAGTGGGCAAAGATCTGGCAAATAGAATATAATGTGGGTAAATGTGAAATTGTCCATTTTGGCAGGAAGAATAAAAAAGAAGTTTATTATCTAAATGGTGAGAGTTTGAAGAGCTCTGAGGTGCAGAGGAATATGGATGTCCTATTGCTTAAATCACAAAAGGCTAATTTGCAGGTACAGCAAGTAATTAGGAAAGCAAATAGAATGTTATCTTATATATTTGTGGTATGTTACCAGCAAAGTATAAAGTTATCCAATTTTGCCCTGTCCATAAAAACAGGATAAATCCAACCCAGTAATTCCACACCATCAGTTTACTCTCAATCAGTAAAGTGATGGAAGGGGTCATCGAAGTGTTATCAAACGGTGCCTACTCAGCAATAACTTGCTCACTGACACTAATTTTGGTTCAGGATGGCCACTCAAATTTTGACCTGATTACAGCAGCAAGACCTGAACAATATCGAAGCTTGCGCTGACAAATGGCGAGTAACATATATGCCACACAAGTGCCAGGCAATAACCATCTCCAACAAGAAAGAATTGTCTTTGACATTTGATAATATTACCATTGTTGAATCCCCCACTATCAATATCCTGGGGATTGTAATTGACCAGAAACTGATATCAATGTTACGGGGTCAGAGGCTAGGAATTCTGTGATGAGTAACTCATCTCATCACTCACTGCTGTAATGCAAGATAGAGTAGCCAACTTAAGCTAAAATTAAAATGCTGGCACAGTGGCTAGTACTGCTGCCTCACAGTGCCAGGGACCCAGGTTTGATTCCTGGCAGCACAGTGGCACAGTGGTTAGCACTGCTGCCCCACAGTGCCGGGGACCCAGGTTCGATTCCCAGCAGCACAGTGGCACAGTGGTTAGCACTGCTGCCTCACAGTGCCAGGGACTCGAGTTCGACTCCCAGCTTGGGTCACTGTCTGCACGTTCTCACCGTGTCGGCATGGGTTTCCTCCGCATGCTCTGGTTTCCTTTCACAGTCTGAAAAACGTGCTGGTTAGGTGCATTTGCCATCCTAAATTCTCCTTCAGCATACCTGAACAGGCACCAGACTGTGGCGGAGGGGATTTTCAGAGAAACTTCATTGCAGCATTAATGTGAGCCCACTTGTGACACCAATAAATAAACTTCAACTAATCAAAATCCTCTAGGTAGCAATGTGATAATGACCAGGTAAACATGCTAGTGATGTTGTAAGGAGAATAAATATTGGCCCATGAGAAATCCCAGCTCTTCGTCAAAATAGAGGTCGCTGTGGGAGCTCGTATGTCCACCTGAGCAGACAGGTGAGGCCTCAGTTTAACATTTTACTTAAAATACAACAGCACCCACAGTACTTGCTGAAAAAAACAGATAGGCCTGGTCATTTATCGCCTTGCTGTTTGTGGGATCTTGCTGTGCATTTGTTTGTCATTGTGTTATAATGGTGACTGCACTTCAAATAGCATTCCACAGGCTGGGAAACACTTTTGGGATATCCTGAGGTTGTAAGAAATGCAGGTCTATATGTGTTTGCACTTTATCCTGATTGTTAATCTGAGTCCCCAGAGCCTATTCAGCATGTAAAAGGCACAAGTTAGGAGTGTGATGGAATACTCCCCGCTTGCCTGGATGAGTGCAGCTCCAATAACACTTAAAGTGTCACACCACCCAGGACAAAGCAGCCCACTTGATTGCTATCCCATCCACCACATTCAACATTCACTCCTCCACCACTGACACACAGCCATATGCACCATCTATAAGGCACACTGCAGCAATGCACCAAGACTTCTTAGACAGCACCTTCCAAATCTGCCACCTCTACCTCCTAGAAGGACATGGGCAGCAAATACATGGGCAACCATCACTTGCAAGTTCCCCTCCAACCCATTCATCATCCTGACCATTCCTTCATGGTCACTAAGTCAAAATCCTGGAACTCCCTAAGAGAACTATTGGTTAGCCTAGACCACATGGACTGCAGCGATCTAAGAAGGTGGCTCACCACCATTTTCTCAAGGGGCAATTAGGAATGCACAATAAACACTGGCCTAGCCAGTGACACCCACATCCCACAAATAGATTTTATAAAGCTGGACAATTAGGAAGGAGAAAAGGCAAAGCAATAGATTTGTCTGTACCCTTGGAAATGCCTGACTTCACTATTGCCTCAGCTCATCTTTTGCTGAAATCTTCATCCATCCCTTTGTCACAGCCAAATTTGACTGTTCTAATGTTCCTCTACCCCCCTCCCCCTAGCCTATGTAAACATCAACCCACTCACAATAAGGGAGTCACCCATCTACCACAGAGATGAGGAGGAATTCCTTCTCTCAGAGAGCAGTGAATCTATGGAATTCTTTACTGCTGAGCACTCTAGAGGTTGGGTCATGAAGTATGTTCAAGGCTGAAATAGATTTTTAATCAGTAAGGGAATGAAGGGGACAAGGTGGAAAAGTGGAGTTAAGGATTATCATATCAGATCAGTCATCATCTCATTGATTGGCAGAGCAGAAAGGTCTACTTCTGTTCCTATGTCTTATGGTCTTACAGTCTCTGTTACCTTTATCCTAACATATTGTAGGTGCTGTTCTGCTTTCACCATTGTGCTCACTGATCGACACTGACTCCCCGTTAAATAGCACCTGGAGGTTAAAGTTCTCATCCATGTTTTCAAATCCCTCCACTGCCTCATTCCTCTGCTTCCTTCAGTCCCAAAATTCTCCATGATATCTGTGTTTATCTATTCCTGCCTCTTCAGCAACTCAATTACCCTCACTCCTTCACTGGTAGCAATGCCTTCAGTTGCTTGGGCTCCAAACTCAGGAATACTCTCATTAAACCTCTCTCCAGCACCTTTCTCTCCGACACTCATTATCTCCCTCTGTGGTTCAGCTTTTGGTCACAATCTTAATTTTTATGTAGCTCGGTGTCAAATTTAATAATTCATGTTCTTATGTAGTGTTTTGGGATGTTAACGATGCTATACAAATGCAAGCTATTGTCATTGTTGTGAAGAAGAAGATTAGAATCAATCAGGAAGCTGCTGAAATTCACAGGCCTGTGGTAGGAGTGAGATAAAATGGGTGCCCTGATGAGACAAAATGGGTGCTCTAGATCACACAGCAGGATTTCCTGTTTACTGTGCTCACAGACAAAAACTCCTGTGTCTGCTATTCTAACACTGGGCATTAAAATAAACCTGTTAACAATCGTATTAAAACCCTAGTTCACTGACCGAGGGGTTAACTAGTGCACTGCTAGCAAGGAATGAGTGAGGACATGACTGCAGGCTCCAGGGAGAGGATTAAGCTAGATCTTCTCCTCAGCCCCATAAACAATGAGAGTGGCAGTAACTTGCAAAGAGTACAATTAAACAGAGGTTGGGGGGGGGGGAGGGAAGCGTGGTAAACTGGACTGCAAAGTAAAGGTGGGGGGTGTGGAAAGGTGATTGATTCCTAACAATCTCCACTCTGAGTCCCAGGCTATAGATACAGCCCATCTGACAAGAAGCAAGAGATGAAAATAGTCCTTCTCCCTGGGTCTGAGGGCACACCTTGGGGTTTGTTCAATAAAAGAGGCAAGACGGATATGAAGGGATGGTGAGATCTGCATGGTTCTGATAGAAATACTTTCATTGCAGCTCTTTTTCTGGGCGTGTATACACAGATTGTGACTATGTAAGTGTGTGCCTATGAAAGTGTATCTAATATGTCTGTGTTAATGTGTGTGTGCATGTCTAATGTGTGTGTTTGTATCAATGTGTGTGCCTGTATCAGTGTATGTCTGTGTCAATGTGTGTGTGCCTGTGTCAGTGTCACCGTGTGTGTATGCCTGTATGCATGTGTGCCTGTGTCAGTGCGTGTCTGCTAATGTGTGTGTACAAGTCTGATATATGCATGTTTATGTGTTTGTGTCAGTGTGTGTACGTCTGATATATCTGCGCCAATGTGTCTGATGTATGAATATCTGTGCGTGCGTGTGTCTGTCAGTGTGTATGCATGTTTCTGTGTGTTTGTGTCAGTATGCATGTGTCTGCTGTGTGTGTGTGTGTGTGTCTCTGATGTGTGTGTGTCAGTCAGTACACCAAGAGTACCATCTCCCCCTTCTGTTTAAGTACCAAGGCTGCTTTCTCTCTCTCTCTCTCTCTCCCTCTCTCTGCAGTGTGCCAATTTTACGTCGTGACGCACAGAGGCAGCTCTGCTCTGGGTTTTTCCACTCATGCATGAGGTTAGTGCTGAAGGAGGGCAGCTTAAGAACAGGCCCCTATAAATGAAATTGACTCTTTCTTCAGTCACCGATCCAGTTGCAGTAAAACTAACCGAGAGATCTGTGGCCAGCTCAGGGATCCTCCGGCTCCTGGGATCCCAGACACAGGTAATCAAGAATATTTCAGGGACATTCTTTTTGAGAGAAAGAAACATTCGATATTTTTAAACATGAACGGATAATGATGAATTGTAAGCATTGTTAACTTGCAGGGTGTAAAATTGATTCCTGGGGCTTTGTATGTGTAGGTTGGAAATTATTTTTCAGGGATAAATTTCTTTATAAAATACAACCTCAAGAAGAGAACTCTGAATTTAAATACATAATACATGATATTAAAGAATTAATTCAGAAGGATCATTCTGCGCTGGTGTGGTTGAACAGGCGGAACCGCTTGATGTTTCCCAGCGAATGAAACAAAGAAACCATCAGAAATACCCAGCTAAAAATCATTGAAAGATATCCCGAGCGATATTAAATATCGCTCAGTTCATTTGATAATCGGAAGCTAGTATATTTGAGGTTAAAATGATTTTTACAGTCGGGAAAAATGTAGCTGATGTGTTTTCCGTGTTTGTTTGCGAATTGTACTATAGATCCTTTTCCCGGCATTGTATTCTCTCTCTCTCGTTTTTTTGTTCTTTTCTGTTTTTTTTTCTTTATTCTCTCAAACAGAAGGCTGGACAAGTGTACTGGACGGAGAATAAGGGCGTTATTCCCGGAGTACAGTACTGCTTTTGTTGTATGTATTGTTGATGTAGCGAATTACTGACTTACATTATTTGTTTTTTTGTAAAAAAAAACCACACACAAAAGACATGAAAAACATGATTCTTTTAAAAAAGGAAGTAGACACTAGCGTTGCTTTTTAACTAGGAAAATTAACCAGGGAACTACAGATAATCGTTTCTTTTTTTAAAGAAAAGGGAAACAGATCACATTTGGGGCGGTGGGGGAGGTTTGAGATATGGAGGAAGAAACGTGGGGAAATGAAATGAACTGCGTACAGAGCGGGGGAGATGCAGCTAGCGGAAATGGGGCCAGATTCCGGGGTTAAAGTGAGATTGGACAACAATCTGTTCTTTTTATATATATATTAATCCATGGGACAGGGTGTGAAGCCATTGGAGGACAGGGGTGAATTGAAATTTGGCCATGGAGAAGAAAGGGGGCGGGGGAGAGGGGGCGGGTAACAAGAAGGCGAGGTTTCTGTAAATATATTTTAGCAAAAAAAAATTAGGCAAAATGGAGATTGGGTCAAGAGGAATCTCTTTATGAAATGAGCTGGCGTGGGGGAGAGGCAGATTAATAAAAGATGGTTGAAGGATAATTATTTGAGACAGATCGGTTAATGTAAAGGGCTGTGAAGTTGGTTTTGATTAAAGGCTATGCTCAGATGATTTGTGACTTGTTCTTTTACATGTTCCACCGGGGATATTGATTTGAGTCCTCTGTCTTTCTCCCCCTCTTGTGTGTGTGTGTGTGTGTGTGTGTGCATGCGAGAGCAGGAATGGCCCGGGGTGAAAAAATGCATTGCTTAAAAGATTTTCACAAAGACATCCTGAAACCCTCTCCCGGAAAGAGTCCAGGCACTCGACCTGAGGATGAAGCGGACGGCAAGATGCAGCGAGAGAAATGGGCCAACAAGCTTGATTTCATCCTATCTGTGGCTGGAGGGTTCATCGGACTCGGTAACGTCTGGAGGTTTCCCTATCTCTCCTACAAGAATGGTGGAGGTAAGCGAATGCGGAATACTAGCTCTGCTTTCAGGTTTTTTTTACCCCTTTCCGGCGAGGGGTTAGGGCTGGGAATACTGTCACTCTGTGTAGGGAGGGGCTGTGTTCTGATGTCTGAAAGTGAAAGGCAGGCAGGGTGCCTTGCTGCTGTCATTGGTGAAATGTTAGTGTGTTTGTGTAGGAAGGAAGTCGACTATCTTTGGACAATTGGGAATGGACATGTTAGAATCCTGCTCAGTTAATTTAAACCCTGGCGACAGGCTGTACATGTCATCTCAGTATCTCTACACCAAGCTAAATGTGACCGGCATATGCACATTACTGATAAAATGGTGGAAGTGGCTGTGTGCGTGTTGGGGTGGGGGGAGATATTGATCACTGTGGTTGTTTTGCACTCTTCCTCACTGAATGTGGCAGGCGTTTCCTTAAGCAAATCTCCAACTGGCATTCACTCAATGGGCAGAATGGCCTCCTGTGCTGTCTATTATTTGCAAAGTGTCCATGAAAACAAATGCCTGAGGTTAAAATGGGGTCAGCAGTTTCCACTGGACAATGCTGATCTGTAAAAGCAGTTTTATTATCGTGTAGGTTATCACCTTGTGCACTCACACAGAAATAAAAAAAACAAGTTTGCCAAATTATCTTTCTTCCACTGAAATGCAGCTCCTTCAATTTTAAGATGATTTTAGTCACCAGATGGGATCACAGCTTTGCAATAGCGATGCTAATGCTGTAAGGGGCAAAACCAGCGTCGGAGAAGCCAGAGTTAAAACTATCTGCACCGTGCCAGTATTTATACTCCAGGGAAAATCTCTTTCCCTCTAATTAACTCTCTACCCCCCCTTTCATTGACATATACACCAAACACACAAGCGCAATCTGTAATGTTACAGCCCAGCATATCCTCTGCTCTACCATTACAACCAAGCCAGGCGATCATGCCTGGTTCAATGGAGACGGCAGCAGACATATCAGGAGCAGCACTAGGCTGTTAGTCTGATAAAGCTACAACACAGGAATATTTGCATGCCAAACAACATAAACAGCAAGTAATAGAACTAAGGGATTATACAACCAATGGATCAAATCTGCAGTCCTGCCACATCCAGCCATGAATGGTTAACTGGAGGAGGAGGTTCTACAAATATCCCCCATCCTCAGTGATGGAGGAGCCCAGCACATCAGTGCAAAAGATAAGACTGAAGCATTTGCAGCAATCTTCAGCCAGAAGAGCTGAGGGGATGACCCATCTCGACCTCCTCTGGATGTCCCCAGCATCACATATATCAATCTTCAGCCAATTTAATTCAATTCAATCCACATAATATCAAAAACGATTGAAGGCACTAGATATTGCAAAGGTTATGGGCCCTGACAATATTCCGGCAATAATGGTGAAGGTGTGTGCTTCAGAACTTAGCAGGCCCCTAGCCAAGCTGTTCCAGTATAGTTATAACACTGCTGATCTACTCAGTAATGTGGAAAATATCCTGTACACAAGAAATGGGACTAATCCAACCCTGACAAATACCATCTCATTAGTATACTCATCAGCAAACTGACGGAAAAGGTTATTAACAGTGTTACCAAGAGGCATTTACTCAGCAATAACCTGCTCATGGACGCTCAGTTTTGGTTCTGCCAGGATCACTCGGCTCCTGACCTCATTATAGTCTTAGTTCAAACATGGATAAAAAAGCTGAACACCAGAGGTGAGGTGAGAGTAACTGCTCTTCACATCAAGGCAGCATTTGACCAACTGTGGCATTGAGAAGCCTTAGCAAAGCTGGAGTCAGTGGGAATCTGGAGAAAACTCTTGGAGTCATACCTGGTACAAAGGAAGAGGCTTGTGGTGGTTGGAGGTCAATCAGCTCAATCACAGGACATCACTGCAGGAGTTTCTTGGGAAGGTGTTTCATCCATGACTTCTCGTGCATCAGAAAGGAGCATGTGATTGAACAGTGTTCAGTTCCATTAGCAATTCCTCACATAGTGATATGAAAGCAAAATGATGAAGATGCTGAATTTCTGAAATAAAAACAGAAAATACTGGAAATACAAAAGTCAGGCAGATTTCTCTGTGAAGAGACAAACAGAGTTAGTGTTTGTTCTATTTATTTTACGGGGTGTGACATCACTGGCTATGCCGATATTTATTACCTATTCCTCATTGCCCATGAGAAGGTGCTTGTGAGCTGCCCTTTTCAGAGAGATCTGTTTCAGGCAATTTGATCAGAATTCTATAATATGCACTCCAACAACTCAGCAAGACTCTTTCGATAACACCTTCCAAATCCATGACGTCCACCAGCCAGAAGGACAAGGACAGCAGATGTATAGGGACACCAGCACTTGTACATTTCCCTGCCTCAAGTCACTCACCATTCTGATTTGCAAATATATCACCGTTTCTTCACTGTAGCTGGGTCAAAATCCTGGAATTCCCTCCCTAAACATTGTGGCTACACCACAGGAATTGCAGTGACCAAAAAGGTAGCTCACCACCATCTTCTCAAGGGACATTTGGGAATGGGCAAACTTCTTGGAATGAGTAAAGAACTCAGAGCACTGTCTGGTTTTTAATGTTGTAAGCAGCCCCAAACCTGTTCAGTTTTTCCTAACAGTTGCAACTTCTCAATTCTGGTATCATTTATCAAATCTTTTATGCACTTCTTCAATATTGCAGCATCCATTTTATAATAATGAGTAAAAGTGTACTCTGAAAGTAGTCTATCAAAGAAACTATCAAGATAAATTGAAACATTGCCTTGTTTCTCTTGATGTGAATCCCTCTCCCAAAAGTTTATACCCATTATCAACCAACATGGTTACTTCTCATTATTTTGTGCCTCTATTCCAGATTTCTTTGCTCCTCTGCATTAATTATTTTTGTAATTTTCTTTGGATTGTTTCCTTCTTATTCCTGCTGCTGAATTGCATCATATGACATCACTATATTGAACTTCACCTGGTATTTTATTTCAGTCTCTCACATTCCGCCGGTTTGTGTACTTTGGTACAGTCCTCCATATTACTAACAGTATGCCAATACCAACATCCTGCAGCACCCCAATCTCTGACTGGTGCCCCAGTGGATATCACTGTTGTTTGAGTCAGAAGATTGTGAGTTTAAACCCCACTCCACAGAGTCTTGAGTATGACACGTCCAAGGCTGATGCAGTAGTCAGGGAGTGCTGCACTGTTGAAGATGCAATCCTTTGGGATGCAATGCCCAGGCTGCCTTCTCAAGAGCAGGGGTGTTCTGCCCAATCTTCTGATTCCCCCCTATTTATCTTTTGAACAAAATTGCCAAAACAGGTTAGCTGATCATTTGCAGATAACTCCAAATTGACTAAAACAAGAAATACTTGCCTATCCATAATGCCTTTCCAAGCCACAATACCTCCCAAAGTGCATTACAGACGATGAAATATTTTCCATGAGTAGACACTGCGGATGCATTGTCACGCTGTTGTTTGTGGAATCTTACTGTGCATAAATTAGCAGCCGTGCCTACAGTGATTCCACTTCAGAAAAGTAGTTAATTGACTGTACAGTATTTTGGGACATATTGAAAAGCACAGAAGAAATGCAGGAACTTTTGTTCCAGCTTGCTATCATCTGCAAATGTCAACATGGTTTGTGTGATTGCTGAGTCTACTTTATTTCTGTATTTGGTGAAGTGCAGTGGTGCCAGCACTAATCCCTCTGGACGTCAATTCCCCACTCGCTTACAGCCCCACAAACTTCCCTTTGCTCACAGCCGTTGGTTCTCTTCTGTTTTTGTAGCTGCGTTGAACCTCAGAAGGCATTTCCTGTACATTTCTGGTTGCTGAAACTTGCAAGCGTTTCCTTTTTGCTGCAAGATATGTTGTGCTGCCTCTGGCCTGTAATCAGTTTTCTGTATATTTAGAAGTGATCACACAAGCAGAGTGGCTGCAATTTGCTTGAATAAAATAATAAGGTTGAGCAGAAACAGTTATTTAACGAGGCCTGTGTGTATCTCGTGTAGATTCTACAAGAAATATTTCCCACCCGCAAACCCCTCCCCTTGGCATCATTAGGTGGGGCTGACTGGAGCTACTGTGCACTTAACACGATGCACCTCATAACAAGTTTGGACAGATAGCTTGTGGTTGGACAGATGCTGACAGTGGAAAATTGTTTCAGAGGAAATTGCAACAGAGGACTGATATTCCAAAAAAGACATTTGCAACCTAGAAATTGCTAAAAAACATCCAATCGTCATGCAGTTTTTTAAAAAAATGAAGACGCTTTTGATAAGCGAAATGTACAGTAGATGTTTCCAATTATTCAATATAAGAAGCATACATAATCACTCGTAAGTCCAATGGGGAATTCAAGAGAAACGTCTTTACCCAGGGAGTAGAGAGAATGTGGGTTTCACACCCACTGGGAGCAGGGAGAATGTGGGACTCGCTCCCATAGTGAGTAGAGAGAATGTGGGACTCGCTCCCACAGAAAGTGGGTAATGTGAAAAGTATCAATACATTTAAGGGGAATTTGGATAAACACATGAGGAAGAAACAGTGAGATGAAGAGGAGGTCGGAAGAGTCAACTGTGCATATAAACACCAGTGTGAGCCAGATGGGCCAAATGGCCTGATTGAATTTACACTATAGAATCCAATATAACTTTCTGTGATGTTATAAATGAGTAACATTGGCATAAGCCTTGGTAATACTACTTACTGATTGTGTTACAATGATATCCCAAAATGTTTGAAAATCCTATCAGAGTGGATGTAATGTGACAAGACTATAAATGGTATTTTGTGCAAAGGTTTGAAATTGATTTTTAAATGAGTTAAATTGTATGCCAGCCAATATTACACAAACAATACAGAGTGCCAGTTATATAACACATTAAATCATGGAACACAAAACAAAAATCTTCATGGGAAGCAGGACAAGAATTGGACATTGCAGTAACTTCGCTCCAACACATACATCAAGCCACAATAAAAAATTCACAGCCAATCCAAAGCTGGGTTAAAGTTAAAAGAAGCTTCTTGAAGAAAGAGGGACAGATGGAGAGGTTGAGAGAGGGAATTCCAGAGCTTGGGACCCAGATAACTAAATGTACAGCCACCAGTGGTGGAGCAGTTAAAATTAGGCATGTGCAAGCTGCCAGAATTGGATGAGGGCAGAGGTGATGGAGGCACAGGACAGACCAATCGAGTACTTTCAGGAGCAGAGAAAACAAGCGGTAGCAGCACAATCTGCTCCTCAGAGGTAAGGTTTCCATAATGACTACTACACTCCAGTGTATACAGTGACAGACCCATCCCCACCAGTACTGTACCCCAGTGTTATACAGTGACAGACCCATCCCCACCAGTACTGTACCCCAGTGTTATACAGTGACAGACCCATCCCCACCAGTACTGTACCCCAGTGTTATACAGTGACAGACCCGTCCCCACCAGTACTGTACCCCAGTGTTATACAGTGACAGACCCGTCCCCACCAGTACTGTACCCCAGTGTTATACAGTGACAGACCCGTCCCCACCAGTACTGTACCCCAGTGTTATACAGTGACAGACCCATCCCCACCAGTACTGTACCCCAGTGTTATACAGTGACAGACCCGTCCCCACCAGTACTGTACCCCAGTGTTATACAGTGACAGACCCATCCCCACCAGTACTGTACCCCAGTGTTATACAGTGACAGACCCGTCCCCACCAGTACTGTACCCCAGTGTTATACACTGACAGACCCATCCCCACCAGTACTGTACCCCAGTGTTATACAGTGACAGACCATCCCCACCAGTACTGTACCCCAGTGTTATACAGTGACAGACCCATCCCCACCAGTACTGTACCCCAGTGTTATACACTGACAGACCCATCCCCACCAGTACTATACCCCAGTGTTATACAGTGACAGACCCATCCCCACCAGTACTGTACCCAGTGTTATACAGCGATAGACCCGTCCCCAACAGTATGTACCTCAGTGTTATACAGTGACAGACCCATCCCCACCAGTACTGTACCTCAGTGTTATACAGAGACGGACCCATCCCCACCAGTACTGTACCTCAGTGTTATACAGTGACAGACCCATCCCCACCAGTACTGTACCCCAGTGTTATACAGTGACAGACCCATCCCCACCAGTACTGTACCTCAGTGTTATACAGAGACAGACCCATCCCCACCAGTACTGTTCGCCAGTGTTATACAGTGATAGACCCGTCCCCACCAGTACCGTACCTCAGTGTTATACAGAGACGGACCCATCCCCACCAGTACTGTACCTCAGTGTTATACAGAGACAGACCCATCCCCACCAGTACTGTACCCCAGTGTTATACAGTGACAGACCCATCCCCACCAGTACTGTACCTCAGTGTTATACAGAGACAGACCCATCCCCACCAGTACTGTACCCCAGTGTTATACAGTGATAGACCTGTCCCCACCAGTACTGTACCCCAGTGTTATACAGTGATAGACCCGTCCCCACCAATACTGTACCCCAGTGTTATACAGTGACAGACCCATCCCCACCAGTACTGTACCCCAGTGTTATACAGCGACAGACCCATCCCCACCAGTACTGTACCCCAGTGTTATACACCAACAGACCCATCCCCACCAGTACTGTACCCCAGTGTTATACAGAGGACAGACCCATCCCCACCAGTACTGTACCCAGTGTTATACAGTGACAGACCCATCCCCACCAGTACTGTACCCCAGTGTTATACAGTGACAGACCCATCCCCACCAGTACTGTACCCCAGTGTTATACAGTGACAGACCCATCCCCACCAGTACTGTACCCCAGTGTTATACAGTGACAGACCATCCCCACCAGTACTGTACCCCAGTGTTATACAGTGACAGACCCGTCCCCACCAGTACTGTACCCCAGTGTTATACAGCGACAGACCCGTCCCCACCAGTACTGTACCCCAGTGTTATACAGTGACAGACCCATCCCCACCAGTACTGTACCCCAGTGTTATACAGAGACAGACCCGTCCCCACCAGTACTGTACCCCAGTGTTATACAGTGACAGACCCGTCCCCACCAGTACTGTACCCCAGTGTTATACAGTGACAGACCCGTCCCCACCAGTACTGTACCCCAGTGTTATACAGTGACAGACCCGTCCCCACCAGTACTGTACCCCAGTGTTATACAGTGACAGACCCGTCCCCACCAGTACTGTACCCCAGTGTTATACAGTGACAGACCCGTCCCCACCAGTACTGTACCCCAGTGTTATACAGCGACAGACCCGTCCCCACCAGTACTGTACCCCAGTGTTATACAGCGACAGACCCGTCCCCACCAGTACTGTACCCCAGTGTTATACAGAGACAGACCCGTCCCCACCAGTACTGTACCCCAGTGTTATACAGTGACAGACCCATCCCCACCAGTACTGTACCCCAGTGTTATACAGTGACAGACCCATCCCCACCAGTACTGTACCCCAGTGTTATACAGAGACAGACCCATCCCCACCAGTACTGTACCCCAGTGTTATACAGTGATAGACCCGTCCCCACCAGTACTGTACCTCAGTGTTATACAGAGACAGACCCATCCCCACCAGTACTGTACCCCAGTGTTATACAGTGATAGACCCGTCCCCACCAGTACTGTACCCCAGTGTTATACAGTGACAGACCCGTCCCCACCAGTACTGTACCCCAGTGTTATACAGTGACAGACCCATCCCCACCAGTACTGTACCCCAGTGTTATACAGTGACAGACCCATCCCCACCAGTACTGTACCCCAGTGTTATACAGCGACAGACCCATCCCCACCAGTACTGTACCCCAGTGTTATACAGAACAGACCCATCCCCACCAGTACTGTACCCCAGTGTTATACAGTGATAGACCCATCCTCACCAGTACTGTACCCCAGTGTTATACAGTGATAGACCTGTCCCCACCAGTACTGTACCCCTGTGTTATACAGTGATAGACCCGTCCCCACCAATACTGTACCCCAGTGTTATACAGTGATAGACCCATCCCCACCAGTGCTGTACCCCAGTGTTATACAATGACAGACCTGTCCCCACCAGTACTGTACCCCAGTGTTATACAATGACAGACCTGTCCCCACCAGTACTGTACCCCAGTGTTATACAGTGACAGACCCGTCCCCACCAATACTGTACCCCAGTGTTATACAGCAACAGACCCATCCCCATCAGTACTGTACCCCAGTGTTATACAGCAACAGACCCATCCCCATCAGTACTGTACCCCAGTGTTATACAGTGACAGACCCATGCCCACCAGTACTGTACCCCAGTGTTATACAGTGACAGACCTGTCCCCACCAGTACTGTACCCCAGTGTTATACAGTGACAGACCCATGCCCACCAGTACTGTACCCCAGTTTTATAGCGACAGACCCATGCCCAGTAGTATTGTACTCCAGTGTTATACAGTGATTGATCTTGTCCCCACCATACTGTACCCCAGTGTTATACATGGCCCAGCATTATTTCATCTTGGTTTAATACACTCCCTGGACCCAGTCCAGAAATCATGGATCAACGTTTCAGAGAGTTCTCGAGGACAGCGTGGAACTGGCCTTTCTGCATTCAGATCACAAAAGCTCACATCTAGAAACACACAATTACAGAACTATTAATGCCCCAAAATCTCTGTTAACCACCTCAAAACCAGCAGCAGTCTGAAAATCCCTCCCAGCCAGAACAATGACATGCTAACTCCCAGTGACAGCACACAGGTTGGAATCAAATTCACCTTGACTTTTATTCAGTTGCTGTGTTCATTCATGGGATTGGAGTGTGAGTGCCAACTCCAGCATTCAATGTCCATCCCTCATGGGTTTATTTCAACCCATTCAGGTCGGTCTTGGTTTTTGTTTTACGGAAATCCATTGTTATTTCTGTTGTTAGAATTTGGTTAAATGTTTTAACTTTGACAGACTCATCACACACCAAAGATCAGAAGTAGTTAGTTAAATATTTGTGACTCGTGCTGATGATGCCAGTTTGAAATACCTTTCAAAGTGAAGTCAATGGTATAATATAGGAAACGCGATAGCTAATTGGTGCACAGCAATGTCTCACAAACAGCAGTGTGACAAAGCACAGACAATCTATCTGAGCAACGCTGGTTGAGGGATTGGCTCGGGACTCTGTGGACAAATAGCTCTTGCCCTCTGTGAGAGAGATGACACCTCAGTATATCAACACAGGTGAAATGAATAGATTCCAGGTACAAAGGGAATTCTTCAAATCCCTACAGTGCAGAAGGTGGCCAGTTGACCCATTGAGCCTGCACCAACTCTCCAAAAGAGCGTCTTAATAAGTCCCTATCCCAATAATCTCACTAATCGCCCTCATCTATATATCAATGGCCAATCCATCTAACCCACACATTTTGGTATGTGGGAGAAAATCGGAATATCCAGAGGAAACCCACGCAGACATGGGGAGAACATGTAAACTCGACACAAGTCACCTGAGGCTGGAATTGAAGCTGGGTCCCTGATGCTTTAAGACAGCAGTAACCACTGTGCCACCCTGTATCAGGTGGGATAATGAGTTGATGCAAAAGATCAACCATATTTGTATTGGAGAGGCAGCTTGGGGGACTGGATGGTATATTCCTGCTTGTATCTTTTAATTTGTTTTGTGAGTTTAAGAAGGAAACTCATTGTTTTTTTTGAAGGGCAAATAGAGATGGACAGTAATTATAGGCATAGCCAGTGACGTCCACATCACCTTCTCAGCTGAAAGATGGCATTTCTATATTGCTACATTCCCTTAACATTTCAGTTCTGTTTCTGCAATGTTAAGATTCAGAGATTAGGGTCCACTCACTAAACCATGGCTGACCAAGGGATTCTCACATAGCGCATAAACAGGGATGACAGATGGAATGATTCAGTACAGGAGTCAGGGTGATAGTGTGTAGGTCAGAGTGGTGGTGTCTAAATCAGGGTGATGTTACTGGGCCAATAATTCAAAGACCCAGACTAATCCAGGAAATGTGAATTAACATCACACCATGACCCATTTAAAGTTTGTTCAAAAATGTCTGATGATGATGTTGTTGTTGGAAAAACTCCACCTGGTCACAGCTAAGTGGGCAAAGTTGCCATAGGCAGGTTAATTATATTTCTCAAGAATGAGAGCTTTTACTTGAGCAGTTAGAGGTGAAATAACCATGTGATCTGGGGATGGCACATTTAGACAAGTGAAAATGACGCTCACAAATATAGCATCTCTCAATGAAGAAGCCACTTCAGAGGCTATTTCTACACTCAGAACTCATCAAGCAGTTTGCCGTGAGCGTGCATGCGTGTGTGTGTGTGTATATGAGTGTGCCTTTCTGTGCATATGTGAGCATGTGCATGTTTGTGAGAATGTGTGTATGTGAGCATGCGTGTGTGTGCCTGTCTGTGTGACTGTGTATGAGCATGCCTGTGTTTGTCTACGGACACGTGTGTGTGACCATATACGGGTGCCTGTCTGTGTGCAGGTGTGTGCATGTGCATGTTTGTAAGAAATGTGTGTGTGTACGGGCACGTGTGTATAGGAATATGCATTAAACAGGACAGTTGGTGAACAGATGTGTGTGATGTCAGGGATTATATAACACTTGGGGATTATCCTCACTGTAAAAGAACAGAAATCTATTCTGTTTCCAACATCATTCCTTCATAAATACATTATGAATAAATCTGAAGGTAGCTCTTGACTTTGTACAATGATATGACATTGGGTGTTTGCAAATCAAACATTTCACATCGCTCACCAGTCTTGTTTGCTGGGAACACCACTGCACGGTGGGTAGCTCCCTCTGACCCCTCAGTCAAACAGTTGTGGTTTCCAGTCTCAGTCCATGGACCTGAGTACAATGTCAGAAGGTCAGTACTGAGGGAGTGCCGCACTGTCAGAGGGTCAGTGCTGAGGGAGTGCCACACTGTCAGAGGGTCAGTGCTGAGGGAGTGCCACACTGTCAGAGGGTCAGTACTAAGGGAGCGCTGCACTGTCAGAGGGTCAGCGCTGAGAAGGTGCTGCACTGTCAAAGGGTCAGTGCTGAGGGAGTGCCACACTGTGCTGACACAGATGCCTTTCTAATCTAATATTCTCTTGCTTCTACATGGTCCATATCCCTCTATTCCCAGCCTATTCATATACCTATCCAGATGTCTCTCGAACATGCTGTATTACAGAATCTTCCTGACCTCTTACTGCACCTGCGTACGATTCATGTACCTAGACACCCAGGTCCCTCTGTACCTTGGCTCTGCAATCACTCTTAATTTAAACAGTACACTGCTTCTCTATTCATCCTGCCAATGTGGGCAAGTTCACATTTTCCCCATAGTATATGCCATCTGCCAATTTTCTGCCCACTCACTTAACCTGTCTCGATCCCTTTGCAGACTCTCTATCTCCTCTTGACAATTTACACTCCTACTTGATGCCATGGTGAATTTAATTGGCAGTCTTTCAGTCCTTTCATAAAATTATAGAATCACTGCAGTGCAGAAGGAAGCCATTTGGCCTATCGAGCCTGCACTGACAATAATTCTGCCACCCCCTACCCAGGCCCTATCCCCGTGACCCACAAATTTAAACTGCTAATTCCCATGCCACTACGGGACAATTTAACATGGCCAATCAATCTAACCCACACATCTTTGGATATCTACGTTCAAATCATTGACGTAGATTGTAAATTGTTGAAGCACCAGCACTGATGCTTTTGGGATTCCACTTGATACAGCTTTTCAACTCAAAAAAAGTCATTTAGCTCTCCTCTCTGTTTCCTGTCAGCTAACCAATCCTCTGTCTATATTAACATATTACCCCCTACACCATGAGCCCTTATATTGTGCAGGAACCTTTGATGTGATATGTAGCACCTTATGTGATGTCTTTTAGAAATCCAAGTAGACCATATCTACAGATCCCCCTTTATCCATCCTACTTGATACTTCCTCAAAAAACTCTAAATTAATGAAATACAATTTCCCTTTCACTAATCCATGTTGACACTGCATGACCAAATTTGTGACTTACTGAGCATTCTGCTATCACCTCCATTGTAGAAATTTCCCCATGGCAGATGTTAGGCTAACTGTCTTATAATTTCCTGCTTTCTGTCTCCCCCACTTTCTTGAATAAAGATCTGCTATTTTACAATCCACTGGGCCCCTTCCAGAATTAAGGAAACACAGAAGATTATAACCAGTGCCCTATCACTGCAATCATTATTTTAAGGCGACCAGGACCTAAGCACTTGTCAGCCTTTAGGTCCAGTGCATTTCCCAATACCTTTTCCCTGATAATGGCCATTGTTTTACATTCCTCCCTCTCACTTCTTGGTTTTTCAAATTTTTGGGGAAGTTTTCTATATCTTCTATAGTGAAGACAGACACACAAGTGACCTGTTCAATACTGGCTTTAATAACTTTTTTTCCCTTGCAAATACTCGTAGAAAGTCTTCCTATCTTTTTTTTATTGAATTATAGAATCCCTATAATGCAGAAGAGGACCATTAGGCCCATCAAGCCCGCACCGACAACAGTCCCACTCAGGCTCTATACCTGTAACCCACATATTTATCCTCCAAACTCTCTGACACTAAGGGACAATTTAGCATGGCCAATACACCTAACCTACATATCATTGGAGTGTGGGAGGAAAACAGAGCATCCGAGGAAACCCATATGGCCGCGTAGAGAACTTGCAAACGCCACAGTCATAAAAGGCCGGAATTGAACCCCTGGCACTGTGAGACAACAGTGCTAACCACTTGCCACCATGCTGTCCATTTATAAAAGACTATAAGATACAGAGCAGAATTAGGCCATTCGGCCCGTTAAGCCTTCTCCACTATTCACTCATGGCTGACAAGTTTCTCAACCCTTTTCTCCCACATTTTCTCCATAAGCTTTGATCCCCTTACCAATCAAGAACTTATCCATCTCTCTCTTAAATGCATTCAATGATCTGGCCTCCACAGCCTTCTGTGGTAGTGAATTCCACAGTTCATCACCCTCCAGTTGAAGTAATTCCTCTTCATTTTGGTTCTAAAGGGTCGTCCCTTTAATCTGAGGATGTGTCCTCAGATCCGAGTGTCTCTTAATAATAAAAATATTTTCCCTATGTCCATTATATCCAGGCCTTTCATTATTCTGCAAGTTTCAATGAGATCCCCCCTCATCCTTCTGAGCTCCATCAAGTGCAAATCCAGTGTCCTCAGATGCTCCTCACATGTGAAGCTGTTCATTTCTAGGAACATTCTCATAAACCTCCTTTAGACCTTCTCCAAGGCCAGCACCTTCTTCCTTGGATATAGGGCCCAAAATTGCTCACAGTATTCTGAATGTCATCTGACCAGATCCTTATAAAGCCTCAACAGTGCATCCCTATTTTTGTATTCTAGTCCTGTTGAAATGAATGCTAACATTGCATTTACCTTCCTAACTACCGACTCAACCTGCAAGTTAATCTAAAGAAAATCCTGAACCAGGACTCCCAAGTCCCTTTATGCTTCTGATCTCTGAATACTCTTCCCATTTAGAAAATAGTCTATGCCTCTATTCTTCCTACCAAAGTGCATAACTTCACACTTTCCCATGTTCTGTTCCATCTGTCAATTCATTGCTAAGCTATGTCGAGTTACTTTCTCTTATATTCTTAATTTCCTTCCTTGTTCCTCCAAACTTTCCAGTCTCTCTAACCATCAGAAAAATATTTTCATCAATCTCTGAGAGCCCAGAGAAAATGGTTGGAATTTTCCAGATATTCATGCCAGGAGGATTCTCCAGTCCCGCTGCAGTGAACAGAGCTTTGGTTGAGCGCCAAATTCTCTGTCCTCGCTTACAGCGACCGTGGGGCATAAATACCTGGAAAATTTCAGCCCACGCATTGGTGCACTGCCATTAAGCTGAGATTGTTCCAGTGGAATACGAAGATGTATGATGGGGTAAGTTGCAGGTTTGGTTTATCTCAGTTGGCTGGATGGCTGGTTTGTAATAAAGAGCAATGCCGACAGCACAAGTTCAATTCCCGCACTAGCTGTGGTACTTCAAGGCCCTCCCTTGCCTGAGGTATGGTGATTTTCACATTAAATCATCACCAATCAGTCTCTCCCCCTCATAGAAGAGAACAGCTTCTGGTCATCTGGGACAATGGGGACTTTACCTTTATTTACTGTGAAGAGCAGTTGCCCATATCAATCTGTTCAGACAATGAACATGTTGGCCTTTCAGTGAGGGTGTGAGTAATAAATATCATCCTTTGAATATTTGGACTGAGGCAATAACCGAGGTCAGCACAATCCTTCAAACAGAAGCTCTATCTGCCCTCTCGGGCAGATCCTTGGATGCTTTCTTTGAAGAAGAGCAGGGAAGTCCCGGCTAATATTTCTTCCTCAACAGCACAAAGTCCGAGATTCTCTCTGAATGATCACACTGCTATTTGTGGGAGCTTGCAATGCGTTAGTTGGCTGCAATGATTCTTACACGACAGCAGTCATTACACTTCAGAAATACTTCACCAGCTGTCAAGTAATTTGGCATATCCATGAAGTGGTGACAGGCGCTACAAAAATGCAAGTTCCTCATTATTGGAGTGGGCCTGGGAAAATATATCGGTTGAAAAGTCATACGCTGACGAATCAAAAACCAAATACAAGGTCTTAAAAATAGTTTTAAAAACTGTTAAATAAGCAGTAATGCTGCAGGATTTTAACAGATAACCTGTATTGTCACGTAGTTATAAATATTGTAATATGAGATGTTTTTATTGTTGCTCTTGGCAATACTCTAGCAGACCGTGTCCCCAATTCTCACTGGTCAGAAGGGAGCAGCCATTTTGTGAATTTTTTTCCTGTTGAGTCTGCCAGCGTTGTCTTGTAAATAAATAATTGGTCATCTCTTGGGAGGTGGTTTAAAAAAAAAGGCTCAGCTGGTCCGGTCCCACCTCCACACACCCACATCACAGAGCCAAGATTGAGTCAATATTTAACAAGGCCACTCTGCGAAGGGTCCGGTGTGCAGGAGGAGGAGTCGGTTAGAGGACACTCAAGTCCCTCACGGTCTGTGTGACACAGCTGGGTGTCGGTGCTCTCAGTTTGCAGTCAGTTGGACAAGGGGTCTTTGATAGCCAAAGGCACGGCTGAATGGAAAACTCTGGGAGTGTAATGTTTCCAGTAAGTGGCGAGCTGCGAGCATACTTATTCTAATCTCCTACCCACCCACATAAAATTTCTTCTAAATATTTTCCAGAAAGAACTCAGCACTGTTTACATACCTTCATTGTCCTGTTCATTGGAAAGCTGGCTCAGGAAAACAAATAGTGAGATATCAGAAAGGTGGGAGTGAATGAAATTAAACTGTACAGAATGAGGCTATTCAATCCATCTAATGCTAGTCCTTTGAGTGCTGCTCAATTCTACTGCCAGGGGGATTCAAACAAAGCCACTCCCCGAACCCCCGCTCTCTCTCTCTCTTCCTTGATTCTAGGTTCATTGACACTGGGTTCCAGTGATGTCTGCTACCTTCACTCAAACGTGACTGACACAACAGGCTTAGGCGCTATAAGTTACAATTCCTGATTGCTAACTGGAGACTTGAATGACGGGTCATTCTCTCGATGGGGAGGGAGTCTGTGCCTAGCCACTGCCAAGTCAGCAACTGGATACTCTCATCAGTTTTGGACTGAATGAGAGTAAAAGCAACAAATTATCGGTCACTGCAACCCCTGACCACCTGAATTCTAATCTGAAATGTGGACAATCATTTCTCTGCACGCGCACGCGTGTGTGTGTGTCTGACTGAGACCGTGTGTGTGACCGTGTATATGTCTGTGTGTGTGACCGTGTGTGTGTGTGTGTGTGTGTGTGTGTGTGTGTGTGTGTGAATGCTCGTTCAGCTGAGTAACAATCATTCCACCCAGAACCAGGACATTTAAAGGAGCAGTGAAATAATTAGACAGATGGGATTCCATCAGGATGGTGGGATTCTACTGCAGGTTAATACAAGAAAAATACAAATACACAAAATCACTTTTGTCCAGAGAAATGCAGAAACGCTCACCCATCTTTGCAAGTTTTTGCTGGGCCATTTTGGGATATTCAGGCAAAGGGAAAGGATAACAGGGTGATACGGAACGGAGGGGGGGTAGCAGGGTGATATGGAACGGAGAGCACGGGGGTAGCAGGGTGATACGGAACGGAGGGGGGGTAGCAGGGTGATACGGAACGGAGGGGGGTAGCAGGGTGATACGGAACGGAGAGGGGCAGGGTGATAAGGGGGTAGCAGGGTGATACGGAACGGAGGGGGGTAGCAGGGTGATACGGAACGGAGGGGGGTAGCAGGGTGATACACGGAGGGACAGGGTGATACGGAACGGAGGGGGGTAGCAGGGTGATATGGAACGGAGGGGGGGTAGCAGGGTGATATGGAACGGAGGGGGGTAGCAGGGTGATATGGAACGGAGGGGGGGTAGCAGGGTGATATGGAACGGAGGGGGGTAGCAGGGTGATACTGAACGGAGGGGGGGTAGCAGGGTGATATGGAACGGAGAGGGGGGTAGCAGGGTGATATGGAACGGAGGGGGGGTAGCAGGGTGATATGGAACGGAGGGGGGTAGCAGGGTGATACTGAACGGAGGGGGGGTAGCAGGGTGTATGGAACGGAGAGGGGGGTAGCAGGGTGATATGGAACGGAGAGGGGGGGTAGCAGGTGGAAAGGAGGGGGTAGCAGGGTGATACGGACAGGAGGGAGGGTGATACACGAACGGAGGGGGGTAGCAGGGTGATACGGAACGGAGGGGGTGCAGGGTGATACGGAACGGAGGGGGTAGCAGGGTGATACTGAACGGAGGGGGGTAGCAGGGTGATATGGAACGGAGAGGGGGTAGCAGGGTGATACGGAACGGAGGGGGGTAGCAGGGTGATACGGAACGGAGGGGGGTAGCAGGGTGATACGGAACAAGGGGTAACATAAGCCTTCTTTTTCCTTTTAACCAGCGAATTAACTTTTTTAGTATACCATGGTTCCCTTACTCGACCATTTCCTCCTTGCCTGACAGGGACATACTTATCAAGGACTCGCAGTAGCTGCTCCTTGAATAAGCTCCACATTTCAGATGTTCCCAGTCCCTGTAGTTTCCTAGTCCAACCTATGCACCCTAATTCCCTCCTTATGGCCTCATAATTACCATTCCCCCAACTATAACTACTGCCCCCAGCTTCATGCCTATCCCTATCCATCACTAAGGTGAACGTAACCGAATTGTGGTCACTATCACCAAAATGTTCACCAACTTCCAAGCCTAACACCTGGTCTGGCTCATTGCCCAGCACCAAATCCAATGTAGCCTCACCTCTAGTTGGCCTATCTACATACTGAGTCAAAAACCTTCCTGCACACTTTGTACAAAAACTGACCCCTCTAACGAGCTAGAGCTATAGCTATTCCAATCAATATTAGTAAAGTCCCCCATAACAATTACCCTATTACTTTCACTCCTGTCCAGGATCGACTTTGCAATCCTTTCCTCTACCTCTCTAGAACTTTTAGGAGGTCTATAAAAGACTCCCAACAGGGTGACCTCTCCCATTTGCTGATCTACATAGGCCACTGGTTAAGCTGCACTTCAATTATAAAATTCTCATCCCTGCTTTTAAATCCCTCCATGGCCTATCTTCTCTCTAGCTCCGCAATCCCCTCCAGCCTCTGAACTGTTTCACCAGATGTGTCACTGATGGTGTGAGTCTTTCCAGGAGCTGCTACAGTAATGTTGATGCCCACAGTCTCATCAGGTGGAATTAATGGGTCATTGTGTGTGTTCTGGAATATTTATGAGTGAGGTTGTTCTCTGGATCTTGATGTTTACAGCCTTACGTTAACAAACTGCCTTCACGACATTCTGAAGGAGCTGGCTCCTGGATTTACAATGAGGTTTCTCTGGATTATCACTTAAAGTGGTGAAGCGTGTGCTGAATTCACATCTCACGTAAAACACAGAAACACAAGAAATAAGAGCAGGAGTTGGTCAATCCCTTTGAGCCTGCCCCACCATTCAGAACAATCATGGCTGATTTATGCTAACTTCAGCTCTTTTCCTGTGCCATTTCCCCATAACCCTCTATTCCTCAATCCACTAAACATATATCCACCTCCACTTTAAATATTTCTAAGGATCCAGCAGGGTGCCTGGGTGGTCGGAATGTCTGACCGGGCGGGTGTCTGAATGGGCAGGGTGCCAGGGTGGGCGGAATGCCTGAGCGGGCGGAATGTCTGAATGGGCAGGGTGCCTGGGTGGGCGGAATGCCTGACTGGGCGGGATGTCTGAATGGGCAGGGTGCCTGGCTGGGCGGGATGTCTGAATGGGCAGGGTGCCTGGGTGGGCGGAATGCCTGACCGGGCGGGATGTCTGAATGGGCAGGTTGCCTGGGTGGGCGGAATGCCTGACCGGGCGGGTGTCTGAATGGGCAGGGTGCCTGGCTGGGCGGAATGCCTGACCGGGCGGGATGTCTGAATGGGCAGGGTGCCTGGGTGGGCGAATGCCTGACCGGGCGGGATGTCTGAATGGGCAGGGTGCCTGGGTGGGCGGAATGCCTGACCGGGCGGGATGTCTGAATGGGCAGGGTGCCTGGGTGGGCGGAATGCCTGACCGGGCGGGATGTCTGAATGGGCAGGGTGCCTGGGTGGGCGGAATGCCTGACTGGGCGGGATGTCTGAATGGGCAGGGTGCCTGGATAGTTGGGGTGACTGGATTGCCTCGCGCTTCTTTCACTGTAGCGCTTGGGTTCAGCTTGATCTAAATGATCTATCCATGTTGTATTCAACTGTTCAGTTACTTGGTGTTTGATTATGTGTGCCTGTTGACTGTGTCATGACGATGAGCCAAGTCTGAGTGAAGTTACAGAGAGAAAGAGAAACTAAAAATAAACTTGAGGCTGCAGACATGCTAGAAAGCATTGTAAATAAAACTACTGTTTAGACATAAAAACTGGTGACATCATTACATATCTCCAAGGTGAAAAACACAAGACATGTAGTTGTAGGTACACTCACAGTGCTGTTAGGGAGGGAAGTTCTGGATTTTGACCCAGTGAAGGGACGGAGATATGGTTCCAAGTCAGGAAAGTGAGTGAGTTGGAGGGGAACTTGTAAGTGGTGGTGTTCCCCAGGTATCCGTTTCCCTTCTCTTTTGAGGTAACAGAGATTGCAGGTTTGGAAGGCGTCATGGAAGGACTTTTGAGTTGCTGCAGTTCATCTTGTAAATGGTACACAAGGCTGCCACTGTTCAACAGTGGCGGAGGACACTTGCGGATAGAGCACCAAACAAATGGACTGCTTTGTTCTGGATTGTCTTCATTTTCTGGTAGCCACTGGTTCATCCAATTCAGTCGATCGTAATCTCCAGGATGTTGATAGTGGGAGATTCAGCAATGGTAATGCCATTGGACATCAAGACGAGATGGTTAGGTTCTCTCTAATTGACGATGGTCATTGCCTATTACTTGTTGTGGTATGAATGTTACTTGCCACTTGTCAGTCCAAGCCTGGATATTGTCCAGGTCTTCCTGCATTTGGATATGGATTGATTCAGTATCTGAGGAGTTGGGAATGATTCTGAACATTGGGCAATCATCAGCAAACATTTCTACTTCTGACCTTATGATGGAAGAAGGGTCATTGATGAAGCTGCTGAAGATGGTTCGGCCTTGGACACTAACTCTGAGAAACTTCTGCAGTGGTATTCTGGAGCTGAGATGGTTGACCTACAACCACCTCTTTTATCAGCCAAAGATAATTTGGCTGACAGAGGATGCATTTAGGCAGTTAGTCAGGCTGTAAATCATTCCACTAACTTACTCTGTGCTCTGATGGGAAGTTGTGAAGATTCTTGATTATAGTGTGAATGAATCTTCTACTGGTCCACCTGAAGTTCCAATCTATCTTAATTCAGAGGTCATTGGAAGAGACGATTTTACATTGATATTGTTCTTACCTTGTTCTTACGCTGGCTGGAATTTTCCAACCTTGCCCATAGCTGGAATTTTCCAACCTCGCTCGTAGTTGGAATTCTCCAATCTCACCCATAGCTGGAATTCTCCATCCTCGCCCGTGGCTGGAATTCTCCGTCCTCACCTGTGGCTGGAATTCTCCAACCTCGCCCATGGCTGGAATTCTCCGACCTCGCCCGTGGCTGGAATTCTCCGACCTCGCCCGTGGCTGGAATTCTCCGACCTCGCCCGTAGCTGGAATTCTCCGACCTCGCCCGTGGCTGGAATTCTCCGACCTCGCCCGTGGCTGGAATTCTCCGACCTCGCCCGTGGCTGGAATTCTCCGACCTCGCCCGTGGCTGGAATTCTCCGATCTCGCCCGTGGCTGGAATTCTCCGATCTTGCCCGTGGCTGGAATTCTCTGAACTTGCCCGTGGCTGGAATTCTCCGACCTCGCCCGTGGCTGGAATTCTCCGACCTCGCCCGTGGCTGGAATTTTCCGACCTCACCCGTAGTTGGAATTCTCCGACCTCACCCGTAGCTGGAATTCTCCGACCTCACCCGTAGCTGGAATTCTCCAACCTCCCCCATAGCTGGAATTCACCAATCTCGCCCATAGCTGGAATTCTCTAATCTCCGCTGCAGCTGGAATTCTCCAACCTTGCCTGTAGCCAGAATTCTCCGACCTCACCCGTAGCTAGAATTCTCCGACCTCATCCCTAGCTGGAATTCTCCGACCTCATCCCTAGCTGGAATTCTCCGACCTCGTCCCTAGCTGGAATTCTCCGACCTCGTCCCTAGCTGGAATTCTCCAACCTCATCCCTAGCTGGAATTCTCCGACCTTGTCCATAGCTGGAATTCTCCAACCTCTGCTATAGCTGGAATTCTCTGATTTCGCCTGTGGCTGGAATTCACCAGTGGCTGAGCGCCAAATTCTCTGATCTCGCTGTCAGCTGCAGCAGAGATGTGAGGAAAGAGAATTCTGGCTGCTGACTCAAGCTCAAGCAACTAGTCCTGCCTTGTTGCAGTGACCGTGCTTGGAACCATATCTGCTCTGGAGCTGTCAGGAACTCGGTGTTCACGGCGAGGGAACCCTTCATGCTGGAACCTCCAACCCACAAGATCATAGGAGCAAGAGTGTCAGAAATGATCAAAATAAGACAGAAAAACCAAAAATATCTGATTGCAGAAAGGCCCTTGGTGGACCATGGATTAACAAGGGCTTAATGACAAATTAACAAGTGGCTATGGATTAGCAAGGGATTAGTGAGGGATTCTGAATTAGCAAAGGATTGACAAGGAATTGGGTTTAATGAGGGATTGGGATTGGTGAGGGATTGGGGATTCGCAAGGGATTAGATATTAGCAAGGAACCCAAATTGACAAGAGACTGCAGATTAAAGAGGAATTAGGATTGAGGAGGTATTGGGGATTAGCGAACGATTGGGAATTAGCGAGGCACAGGAGATTGACGGGGGATTAGGCATTAGCGAGGGACTGGGAATTAGCGAGAGATCTGGATTAATGAAGGACTACAGATTGACAAGGATTGGGAACACAGGGAAAGATTCAAGGTCAGCCACTGCTGCTGAAATAAAAAATGAGTGTGAAAACCGAATGTGCAAAATGAGAATTGACATGAGCCCTGGTGCAGACAGTTCCTCAGTCTGTGAGACCCCCAAAATGGAGTTAATATCCACATTAGCCATGATTGAATTGTCTTGAGGGACTGAATGGTAGGCTGTTCCTGATGCATTGAGATTTCTAGGAATCGGAAAGATGTAAATGCGAGACCATATCTTTGCCATGATGAGAATGAGTCATGGTGGCGCAGTGACAATCATTGCAATTATATTTTCACCCTGTTTATATCCCTTGAACAGCATCTACCTCATCTGTTTGCTCCACCCAACCAAAACAGCTTCCAAAAGAAATAAATTCCATCCTTTGGGAAATTTGCTGTAGCAGTTCAGGTTTAGCGATGAGGATAATTTGGGAATTGCGACCGGTGTTGGCTTGGCGTACTTTATTCTGCCTCCAATTCTATCTGTAAAACTTTACACCCACTGCCACCTCCACACTACCTCAGCACAAACGTGTAAATTAACCCTGGGAACAGTCTGTCATGTTGCTTTGACGTACTTTCCACATCTCTGCCTGCTCCCTCCTGCTGCCTGTCATTGTAATTCACTGTACAGTCCTTCACACTGATATGGCAAGGGTAAATGTTCTAAATATAGGACAGCACATAGCCATCAGCCTCAGTAATAAAATCCATCGAGGGAGCTGAGCTGAGCTTGTTGATGCTTTCACTTATGTTCCAATCGAGCAGCTTGTGTTATAACATCATCCCCGTCCCAGAAAAATACAGCCTTTTGTTGTTGCTGTTGTTCCACTGATTGTTTTCTGACGAGTGACTGATGATATTATATCCACTCAATTCAACAACAAAATGTTTATCTAAAAGATGTCCATATATAGCCCCTTTCCTTTCACCAGCAGCTCACGCACTTATGCACACACATTCCCAAATGCTCACTCACACTCAAATACGCATTCACTCACACTTGCTCATATATATACCATGCACACACACACACACTCACAGACTCACACACACACATACACACACACACATACACGCTCACACACACACGCTCACACACACAGCTCACACAGCCACACATGCACGCTCACATACACACTCTCACATACACATATACATGCCCACACACACACACACACCCACACAAACACACACAGGTGCTCAACACACATACACCCTCACACACACATGTTCACACACCCACACATGCACACACACACACACTCATACACACACATATATGCCCACACACACTCTCATACACATATACATGCTCACACACACACGCGCGCCCACACACACACACGCCCATATATATAGACATACACATGCATGCTCATATACGCACACATACACGCTCACACACACACCCTCACACATACACGCTTACATACACACACATGCTTACACATACATACACGCTAACAGACACACACACATACACGCTTACACATACACTCGTACAACACATACATGCATGCACACATATGCTCACACACACATACAAGCTCACACACACACAGTCACATGCTTACATGCACATTCGCTCATACACTCACTCACACATTTTCCCATACTCACAAATGCTCAGCCACACTCAAACACACACGTGCTCACACTCATATATATTCATTCATACATACACACACACACACATATACAAACACACTCACATATCAAACACCTGAAGTTTCAATCTGGGCTGTTATCTGTGACTGATCTAGTATGTTGCAACTATCTTCTGATGCTGCTCATTGTCTAATGGATAACAGAACCAACCAATGTGTCGATCCAATTGAAGGCCAATAATACAACATGTTTCCAGATTGCTCTTGCCTTGTGAGGATCCTGTCTGCCTCTCTTTCCTCTGAAGGCTCTCCTTACAAGTTACCTCTATGGGTAGGTGCTTGTTCACTTAAAGCAGCTAAAACATAAGAACTTGAAGTAGGAGAAGACCATTCAGCCCCTCAACCCTGCTCCACCATCCAATACAATTAGGGCTGATCTCATCTCAGCCTCAGCTCTACTTTCCTGCCTGTTCACCATGGCCCTCCAAACCCATTACTCATTAAAAATCTGTCTACCTCTTTTTAAAATTTATTCAAAGTCCCAGCTCTGGGTAATGAATTCCACAGATTCATGACCTTGTGGATGAAATAATTTCTCCCTATCTCTGTTTTAAATCTGCTGTCCTTTATTCAAAAACTATACTTCTTATTCTAGGTTGCCCCACAAGAGGAAACAAACTCTCCACGTCTACTCTGTCAATCCCCTTCAGCATCTTATAGACCTCAATTAGACCTCTCGTTCTTCTAATCTCCAGGAAGTATTGGCCTAAACTGCCCAATTTCGCTTCCTAAGGCAAACTCTTCATCCCTGGAATCAATCTAATGAACCTCCTCTGAACCACCTCCAATGCAACTACAGCTCTCAGCAAGTGGGGGGACCAAAAATGTGCACAATATTGAGTACCGTCTCACTAATGCTTTGTAAGGAACAGTAACACTTCCCTACTCTTATACTCTATTCCTTTCTCAGTAAATGCTAAAATTGCATTTGCCTTATTTATTACCTGCTGCACCTGCTTACCAGTTTTCTGCGATTAATGCGCAAGGACACCCAGACCCCTCTGCACCAAAGCACTCTGAAGTTTCTCCCCATTTGGATAGTAATTTGCCTTTGTATTTTCCCGACCAAAATGGATAACCTCAGACTTATCCATATTAACTCCATCTAGCACATTTTGCTCTATTCACTTAACCTATCTGTATCATTTGTAAATTTCATATTTCATTATCACAATTTATTTTCCCACCTATTTTCATATCAGCTGCAAATTTGACTATTGTACATTCTATCCCTGAATCCAAGTCATTAATATGGATTGTAAATAGGTGGGGCCCTCAGTGTTTATTGGTTTATAGTGTTCCACTGCAGAAGTATGGGTTTGAGGACCTATAGATTAACTGCCACCAGGAACTTCTTTCCTTTTCTATTTTTATTTTTATCCAGACTGATTCCACACCTTTATCTCCAGCGCTTATGTCATTTCTCACTACAGTACTGGTCCTTTCATTCACCAGCAAAATTAAACCACTTCCTTTTCCTTTCTCTCTTTCCTTCCAAAATACTGAATACCCTTGGATATTCAACTCCCAAACCTGGTCTCCTTGTAACCACATCCCAGTAATTGTCACCCATTTGTCTCTATTTGCACAGTTAATTCACTTATTTATTTTCATTTGTTTATTTATTTGTGTATTCAAATACAGCCCCTTTAAGTTTGTTTTTTCAAAACCTAATTTCTTCATCTTGTATAAGTGCTTGGTGCAATATGACTTTCATATGATCTGTCACTCCCTGTTGCTTTTTATTGACACTCAGACCCAACACTAAACTATACTCTTACCTACTCCTAATTTTTCTCGCACCTGTCGAATGTTCTTTGATCAGGTACTATTGTTAATCTAATGGTGCTTCAGTGAAGCACTTTGGAATAGAAACTAGAAGCAGGAGTAGGCCATTCGGCCCTTCAAGCCTGCTCTGCCATTCATCTTGATCATGGCTGACCAATAAATTCAGTGTCACGATCCCTCCCTTCCTCTCTCCACATCCCTTGATACCTTTATCCCCAAGAGCTAAATCTAATTTCTTCTTGAAATCAGACAATGTTTTGGCCTCAACTACATTCTGTGGTAGCCAACTGCATACATTCAGCATTCACTGGGTGAAGAAATTTCCCTTCATCTTAGTTCTAAAAGGTTTGCCTCTTATTCTCAAACTATGACTTCTAGTTTTGGACTCATGGAACTCCCAGGGATGTTAATGCAAGTACTATATAAATGAAAGTAATTGCTGAATTTATACTGCACTTTCAAGAATGGAAGAATAAAGAACATCATTTTATCCAATTTTTCATATCTTCCGGACATTCTCATTAAACTTGATAATCAGTTTACTATTTATAACAATCAGTTACATAGAAAATCAGATAAACAACAAGGTAATTTGTTTTTGCGATGTTGATTGAGGGATAAATGTATCCAGGACACTAGGGAAAACTTCCCTGTTCTTTGAAGTGGTACCATGGGATCTTTCACACCCGCACGATAAGGGACATTTCCATAGATATGAGGTCTATAATCCAGGCATGATTCCGGTGCAATTAGGAGGGAATATCGTGCTATTGGAGATGCTGCTTTCCAGAAAAGACCCCCATCTGCCCTTCCTGACGGATGTGAAAGATCCCTGAAGCCAATCTCTGAAGTAGGGTATAGGAAGTACTCCTTTTCCCTTCATCACTCTCTACTCCCACCCGCCCTGACATCCTGGGCAATATTTATCTTTCTACCAATGTAACAAAATCAAATTCTTGGCACATTCATTGTACTGCTGTTTGTGAGATCTTGCTGTGTGCACAATGCTGTTATATTTGCTTCATTGCAACAGTGCGAATTCTTCCAAAGTAGTTAAGTGGCTGCAAAATGTACTGGGACATCCCAGTGGCTAGGAACTGTGCTCCCGCTATATAACTTAGTGTTGGTCGTTTTTATCTCCATACATAACTGACTGTTGAATCATTGTCAGTCTCCCTGGACCCTGCAATAAGCTAGATGGATTTGCAGAAGTCTCTGTCTAACAATTATTAACAATATGTAGTTTCATAAAGTAGTCTTTTCCAAATCCTGGAGGTACATATGTTTTTTAAAATATATTTTGCCTATTAAAATGCCCTATTTCCATAGACTCCATGCCCGTTTCCTCAGTAAATACAGATGCAAAAAACCCATTTAGTATCTCCCCCCTCTCTTTTGGTTCCACAGAGGAGGAGGTGCTGGCTGTCTTGAGGCAAATCAGAATGGATAAATCCCCGGGTCCGGACAGGGTATTCCCACGGATCTTGAGGAAGGCTTGTAGTGAACTTGCAGGGGTCCTGGCAGACATATTTAAAATGTCAGTATGCACAGAGAAGGTGCCAGATGATTGGAGGGTAACTCATGTTGTTCCGTTGTTTAAAAAAGGTTCCAAAACAAATTCAGGAAATTATAAACCAGTAAGTTTGACGACAGTGGTGGGCAAGTTATTAGAAGGTATGATAAGGGATAGGATCTACAAATCTTATTAGGGAGAGTCAACATGGCTTTGTGCATGGTAGGTCATGTTTGATCAAACTATTAGAGTTTTTCGAGGAGGTTACCAGGAAACTGGATGAAGGAAAGGTGGTGGATGTTGTCTACCTGGATTTTAGCAAGGCTTTTGATAAGGTCCTCATGGGAGGTTAGTTAGGAAGGTTCAGTCACTAGGTATACGTTGGGAGGTAGTAAATTGGATTAGACACTGGCTCAATGGAGGAAGCCAGAGAGTGCTTCTCTCTGGAGAACTGCTTCTCTGAGTGGAGGCTTGTGACTAGTGGTGTGCCGCAGGGATCGGTGTTGGGTCCGTTGTTGTTTGTCATCTATATCAATGATCTGAATGATAATGTGGTAAATTGGATCAGCAAATTTGCTGATGATACAAAGATTGGAGGTGTAGTGGACAGGGAGGAAGGTTTTCAAAACTTGCAGAGGGATTTGGACTAACTAGAAAAATGGGCTAAAAAATGGCAAATGGAATTTAACACAGACAAATGTGAAGTGTTGCTCTTTGGAAGGATAAACCAAAGTAGGACATACAGGATAAAATGTAGGACTTGGAAGAGTGCAGATAAACAAAGGGATCTGGGAATACAGATATAGAATTCCCTAAAAGTGACGTCACAGGTGGATAGGGTTGTAAAGAGTGCTTTTGGTACATTGGCTTTTATAAATCGGAGTATCGAGTGTAAAAGTTGGAGTGTTTAGTTAAGGTTATATAAGGCATTGGTGAGGCCAAATTTAGAGTATTGTGTACAGTTTTGGTCACCTAGTTACAGGAAGGATATAAATAAGGTTGAAAGAGTGCAGAGAAGGTTCACAAGAATGTTGCTGGGACTTGAGAAGCTGAGTTACAGACAGAGATTGAATAGGTTAGGATTTTATTCTCTAAAATGTAGAAGAATGAGGGGGAATTTGATACAGGTGTATAAGCTTTTGGTAGCTGTAGATAGAGTGAATGCAAGCAGGCTTTTTCCACTGAGGCTAGGGGAGAAAAAAAACCAGAGGGCATGGGTTAAAAGTGAAAGGAGCAAAGTTTTTTAAAGGGAATATTAGTGGGGGGTTTCTTCACGCAGAGAGTGGTAGGAGTGTGGAATGAGCTGCCGAATAAAGTGGTAAATGCAGGATCACTTTTAACATTTAAGAAAAACTTGGATATGTACATGGATGAGAGGGGTGTGGAGGGGTATGGTCCAAATGCAGGTCAGTGGGACTAGGCAAAAAATGGTTTGGCACAGACAAGAAGGGCTAAAAGGCCTGTTTCTGAGCTGTAATGTTCTATGATTCTACGGTTCTATGTCTGATTTGAAGCGCTAAACCATTGACGGTTGTACGTTCAGCTGCCTGTGTCCCACTTCTGGAATTCCCTCTGCAAAGCTCTCTGACAGTCCCTTCCTTTAAGATGTTCCTTAACACCTTCCTCTTTGAGCAAGCTTTTGGTTGCATGTCCTGTGATTGTGTCAACTTTCTGTTTGTTAACACCCCTGCCAATCACCTTGGGCCATTCTTACCATGTGAAAGGCTCTCAGTCAATGCTGAACAGCCTAGAATAGTGTCCGGTGGGTCTTACTCAGAGCCTAGATGGACCGTGTATGAGCCCGGTGCTGTGGGTTGATTCTTTCAAGGTGCTCCTTTAAAAATCTACTTCAAGCTGCCAGACCCCTGCCCTTGTGTGATTCATTGCCAGATTTATGATCTTGTGAAGAAACTTGGATGACGAACAGCACGATATAAAGACAATCCATGATTTACTGCAGTGACTTGGTCTCTTCCCAATCAGCAGAAGCTGGAGATTTCACAGCTTTGATTTTCTTTGGATTCACACCTTTGATATTCTCAGCCTGATTCCGATTGATTCCCATCGGATAAAACACAGCTTGATTTTGATTACCATGATGTAGAGACGCCGGCGTTGAAGTGGGGTGGGCACAGTAAGAAGTCTCACAACACCAGGTTAAAGTCCAACAGCTTTATTTGGAATCAAGGACTTTCAGAGCACTGCTCCTTCCTCAGGTAGTGAATGATGAAGGAATAGCACTCTAAAAGCTCGTGATTTTAAATAAACATATTGACCTTTAACCTAATGTTGTAATTGGATAAAACACAGCCTGATTTTGATTGGACAAATCACAGCTTAATTCCTATTGGATAAAGCACAAGAATGGCAGCAGAGAAGCAATTTTGCTCTGACTGACATGAATGTGCACCCGGTTCCTTCAAATTATTGGCAGTGCCTTGAGGAACACACTTTCAGCATGGAAAGAATCTTGGGGGCACTGCCAAGAACTCTCAGCTTCTGTGTCGACTTCTCCAGTGACAAGTTCCAGCTTCAAAAGGCAAATAAATGAAATACACCTCAGTGTCAGAGACCATTCTGATTTAGTCCTGAACATCAGAAATCCCATCTTCTGTTCAACTAAACAAATCCTCCACAGCCTCACATGGAATATCTTGGTGTGGTGAGAGGAAAGTTTCACCAAATTGTTAAGGAAATTTCTTATCGTCAATCCCTGATTTGTGAAAATAATGGGGGCACGTTACCATGGAGATCCAGAGCAGATCCAGGGTGGACTATTAGCACAAAACCAGCTTTAGCTCAACCCTTAGATTAGGCGCTAGGGAAAATAAAAATGGTCAAGATTCCTAACCCCTCACCCCCAAATTGCTGCTCGCTGGAGTACACTTCCTTATAGCCCAATAACAGTTCAATTTTAAAATTTTCATCCGTGTTTTCAAATCTTTTCATGCCTCACCTCTCCCGCCCTGTCTCTGGAATCTCCTCCAGCCTCACAACCCTCTGTGCTTCTTCAATTCCAGCATCTTGACCATCCTTATTTTAATCCTTCTATCAATGGTGGCGTTGCCTTCAGCTGCCTGGAGGCCCTCAGCTCTGGAATTCTTCTCCTAAAACTCTCCGCCTCCCTCTGCCCTGCTTCCCTCTTTTCACTTAAGAGGGTGGTGGGAATCTGGAATGCATCGCCTAGGAGGCTGGAAACCTTACAACCTTTAAAAAATATTTGGATGAGATCTTGAAATATCATAACATTCCAGGATTTGGGACAAGTGCAGGAAAATGGGATTAAGGTGACTTTAGTAGTAGTTATTGTTGGTGCAGACTTGATGGACTGAAGGGCCTTATCCGCACTGTATGATTCTATGGCCAGAATTTTACTGTCCTGTCCGCCACGGGAATCAGAGTGGGTGAGGACAATGGGGAAGTCCACTGACCTGGGGCAGGATTTTATGATTTCAGCCCGAGTGAGGACTTGAAATCCAACTCTATGACTCTTTTAAGGCTCTCCTTAAAAAATCTACTTCAAGCTGCCAGTCCCCCTACCCTTCTGTGATTCATTGCCAGATTTATGATCTTATGAGGCAACTTGGATGACGAACAGCACGATGTAAAGACAATCCCTGATTTACTGCAGTGACCTGGCCAGTTCCCTGTCAGCAGAAGCTGGAGATTTCACAGGCTGGGAATAAGCGACAGGAATCTCATTCCCATAACCAGCCACTCACCTAGTCAGGACCTCTTCTCCTTCCTGTATCTGAGCTGTAGTCTTTCAGGGAGAGTAAGACAATCGGGAAAAGCCCACTGCCTGCAGCAGACCCTAGAAATAATGCAGCAGAAGGCATGTGAGGAGAGATACCTTCATCGAGTCATAGAAGTTTACAGCATGAAAACAGGCCTTTCAGCCCAACTACTTGTCCATGCTGCCCAGTTTTTATCACTAAGCTAATCCCAATTGTCTGTATTTAGCTCCTATCCCTCTATACCCATATTACTGTCTAAATGCTTTTTAAAAGACAAAATTGTAGCCGGCTCTACTATTACCTCTGGCACCTCGTTCCAGACCCCACCTTCTGTGTGAAAAAAATTGTTCCCCCTTCCCCTCCCCAGGCACTTTTGTATCTCTCCCTTCTTAAACCTATGCCCTCTAGTTTTAGACTCCTCTACTTTGGGAAATGATATTGACCATCTAGCTGATCTGTGCCCCTCATTTTTTTATAGACCTCTATAAGATCACTCTTAAGTTTCCTATACTCCAGAGAAAAAAGTCCCAGTCTATCCAGCCTCTCCTTATAACTCAAACCATCAAGTCCCAGTAGCATCCTAGTAAATCTTTTCTGCACTCTTTCTAGTTTAATAATATCCTTTTTATAATAGGGTGACCAGAATTGTACACAATATTCCAAGTGTGGCCTTACTAATGTCTTGTACAACTTCAACAAGACGTCCCAACTCCTGTATTCAGTGTTCTGATTAATGAAACCAAGCATATTGAATGAATGCCTTCCCCACCAGTGACTCCATTTTCAAAGCTCTACTTGTGGATCTTCTTGTTCTATAACTCTTCCAATACCCTATCATTAACTTGAATAGGTCTGCCCTGATTTGATCGTGCTCCACTATCCAAATGGATCCTAATACAATGGCTGTCCCAGCCAATGTTGGGAAGTTAATGTCCCCAACTATTACCACTCTATTTTTCTTGCAGCTATGTGTAAGCTCCTTACATATTTGCTCCTCAACTTCCCGCTGACTATTTGGGGGCCTGTAGTACAGGCCTTTTTTGTTTCTCCTTTCTTATTTCTCAGTTCTACCCGTATAGACTTGTGGGTGAACCTCAGATACATTCCCCTTCAGTATTGCTGTGACGTTCTCTCTAATTAAAAATGCAACTTCCCCCTATAATAAATAAAAGCAAATTACTGTGGATGCTGGAATCTGAAACCAAAAGAGAAAATGCTGCAAAATCTCAGCAGGTCTGGCAGCATCTATGAGGAGAAAAAGGGCTGACTTTTCGAGTCCAGATGACCCTTTGTCAAGGCTTCGCTTTTGGTTTCATGCAACTCCCTCTCCTCTTACCTCTTGTTCTATCTTTCCTGTAGCATTCAAACCCTGGAACATTGATCTGCCAGTCCTGCCCCTCCACTTCACTCCTTCACTTCACATACAGCCCCAATTTTCACAGAGAAATTCCACGCATTGTCTGTTTTTACTGAATTAAATGTCATTTTTGTAAAAAAAAAGTGATACATTTTCTGAGAAAATTTTCCTAATGGAAATGATGGATGTCGAAATGAAGACAATTGTTGGAGGCTGCTCCTGGGAGTGTTATGACCCTGTGTTCATAGCTAGATTATAAAGCTCTGGCGGTGCAAACTGAGTCATCGGTATTTATATAAAGTAGTTACTCAACCTTTACATTAATAAACCCAAGGTTAAATTTATCAGAAAACAAATTATAGTTTATTTATATATCTCAGGGAAAAAGTTAATACTGGTAATGTCATGCAGTTCAGGTAGCATGTGAGGCATTTTTGCAACCCTTGGTTGATATCAGTGATGTGGCTAAGGCATAAAATTTGGCGCCAGCCGTCAAGAAGAACACAAACTTGTGCCGTCAACAGCAAACTCTGTTTTAAAAACAAACAATAAAAAATCTCCAATGTCTCCTCTCTTTATCTGAAGCAGCCTGGAGTTGGAGGAGTGGGGGTGGGAAGGCGGCTGTCATGAACCCAGGCCCTTGGCTATCAGTGGGATGTTCAGCTGCTCAACATGCAGCCCCTTCTCCTCCACATCCACCCCCCCTCCCCTCCTCTCCAAGGCTCTAATCTTTGGCCAGGCAGCACTGATTGAGCACTAATGGAACTAGAGAACATTTAATGGCTCAGATCAGGGATCAAGTGTCTTCAGTGGCACAATGGCTTAGTCTCTTTTCAGTCAGTGATGCTGTGAGCCAGCTGGTTCTCAGCTCAGTCTCTTCCTGCTCAACAGTGAGATTAGCATTCTAGTCAGAATCAAGAATAAAGGACTTATTGATCCTTGGACCAGCTGCCATACTAGTGTGGTAAGGAGAGCAAGGGGTGATTGTGTCCTCCAAACACAGCACCCCCTGTAGGACTGGAGGCAGCATCGCTCCTGACATCCACACACAGCATCTCCTGTAGAAATGGAAGCAGTATCCTCTCCCAACCCTTCTGATACCCACACACAATGCTCCCTGCAGGACTGGAAGCAGTATAGACCGTGACCTCCATGCACAGTGCCCCCTGTAGGACTAGAGGCAGTATAGATCCTGACCTTGATGCACAGTGCCCCCTGTTGGACTGGAAGCAGTATAAATCCTGACATCCACACAGCACCCTCTTTAGGACTGGAGGCCGCACCACTCCTGAACATCAGCATGATTCTCTTCCTGAGACCCATTTCACAATTTTAATATTAAAAAAACAAAGTTTTTATTTCTGTGAGAATATCAGTTCCCTTGCTTAATATTTCTGAATGTTTTTTCTCCATGCAGGTGCTTTTCTTATCCCATATTTTATCTTCCTGATTGGTGGAGGTCTGCCTGTGTTCTTCCTGGAGGTAGCACTGGGTCAGTACACTTCCCAAGGGGGCATCACCTGTTGGGAGAAACTCTGTCCCATATTCTCTGGTAAGTGGCAACACTCAATGTAACCTCGAGGCTAATGTCCTTCAGGGCTGAGGGAAAGAATCGAAAGAGAGACAGAGGCAGCATAGCTAAGAAAATGTTCAGAATGGATGGATAGATTTGCTTCTTTGCCAAGGGTAGTAAGGGACTTGGAATTAAGGTGTACATCAGTCATGATCTGATCAAATGCCTAGACAGGCTTGAGGGGCTAAGTAGCCGCCTTTTCCTGTCTTCCTATAATTGAGAAAATGAAGAGGAAATGAAGGAAAATTATAGCCAAAATGTGATTAAGGCAGTAATGGCTCAAGCTCACAAACCTGGTCTTGAATTCGAACTGAACACAAAGGGTAAATAACTGCTTCAGCCAATCAAATTGACCCCACCCACAAATCAGTTGATTTTTTCAAATATAGAATTATAAAATCCTATAGTGCAGGAGGGCATTCAGCCTACACCAAACACAATCCCACCAGGTCCCATCTTTGTAAACCCACGTAACTACCCTGCTAACCCCCCACCGACACTAAGGGGCAATTTAGCATGGCTAATCTGCCTAAGTCACACATCTTTGGAGTGTAAGAAGAAACTGGACCATCCAGAGGAAACTCACACAGACACAAGAGGAACATGCAAACTCCAGACAGACAATGACCAAGGCCAGAATTGAACCCAGCTTCCTGGTACTGTAAGGCAACAGTGCAAACCACTGTGCCACCATTCTGCCCATTTACAGCATAGAAAGAGGCCCTTTGTGTCGATGTCGATCTTGTAAATTTCTCAGGATGTGGGCTTTTCTGGTGTGTCCAGCACTCACTGCCCTCCCATTCATTGTCCTGAGAAGATGCTGCTGAAACTTTTCAACCATTTCAGAGAGCAGGTCAGAGTCAACCACATTACTGTGAGAGTTACACCCAGTGAGATCAGAATAGGGGCTGGGTGAGGGTTAGGGAGGTGCCCAGTGTTCATGGAGATTGGGAAAAGTGGCTGAGGGGAGGGCTGAGTTTGGTGAGGGAGGAAAGAATCAGTGGATGGGTGGCTGGTGGAATGTTAACTGTTTGCTTTCTTCCATGTGAAAAAGAATGATTATCTTATGTCTCTGGTTGGCTAGGAATCGGCTGTGCATCCATCGTCATTGTCTCCTTGTTGAATGTTTACTACATCGTAATTCTGGCCTGGGGACTCTACTACCTCTTCCAGACCTTTCAGAGTGAACTGCCCTGGGCTAGATGTGGCCACAAATGGAACACTCCGCACTGCATCGAGGACAAACTGAGGAGGAATCTCTCTGTCTGCATGACCTGCAATGGCACCAACTTCACGTCACCCGTGACAGAATTTTGGGAGTAAGGAAAGCCAGCAATTCCATTCTTGTGTCATTTTATATAAATCACATTTTGCCAAGATCAGGCAGCACGCATTGTGCTGATAACCTCTTCTCTCCTGAAAGTGGACAGTTGCAGGTTGTTGACTATGCCACCCCAGTGTGGACGGTCAAAGCCGGCTTGTCCATTGTAATGATGACTGTCCCTAGACCTAAAACCATCCTTATTCAAAAAGCCAGCATGGGCACAATGGGCTGAATGGTCTCTTTCTGAGCTGTATCAGCCAGCCACTGATTGTGCAAACTGTACAGACCTGGTATAAAGTCAAGTCAGTGGCCCAGTTGCAGAGGGCCAGGAAGATTGCTGTCACATGTAGGATCCCTGATTGATTCCTATCCCTTGTCCCTCACTTCCATCTACCCACCTATCAGCCCTCCAATCCTCTGCCCAATTTGGAAAGTTTCTAACTCTAAGTGTCCAATCATTGAACAGTCAGCTCTCTGCTTTGTCACTCAGATGATCTCTGAATCCGTCTTGTTTCTTTTCAGTACCGACTCAGCCAGTCCCCTCTGGACATTTACCACCTCCATTTGACTCGAACTTGCTCTCGATCTCAGTTATTTCCATCTGAACTCGACTCACTTTCTCTGTGTAACACTGGCTGTGTGGATGGCACTTTCTGCTCTCTGTCCAATTTAAAGATTTTTCATTGGGTGCCAGCCACTGCCCCATAACAGAACTCGCACCAAGCCCCGTATTCCCAACAGTGTCTATGTGCTTTGGCCTACTCTAGCTCCCAGTCCAGTCCAACAATTGTTCAATGCTAACATTTCCAACCTTGTTTTAAAATTTTTCTATGGCCTTTTCTTAGTAATCTCATCCAAACCACCAAGATCTCTGCACTCTTCCAATTTCCTAATTTAGCCTCTTCAGCATCCCCTGATTCTCTCACTTCACCATGGGTGACCATGCCTTTAGCTTCCTGGGCGCCAAGCCCAACTGTTTTAAAACCTACCAAACTGTTGGTTACCTAATGTCTCCTTCTGTGTCTCAATGACCATTTGTATTCTACTCTCCTGTGAAGCACACTGGGACACTTTACTGTGTTAACTGAGCTATAGAAATGTAAGTTGTTGTTGACTCTCTCCTTACACTAATCTCTCCTTCACCTGTACACCAGTGTTTCTCCTCTCCTGCCAGGTCTCCACTATCCATCTTAAGCTTTAATTTTTGCAATTAATTTAGGATTTTCAGGTTAATTGGAATTAACTTCTTCAACTCCTTTCCTGCGAAGATCCCAACACTTTCCATTTCTCCCATCTCCATGACAATGTGTCCAGGTTTTTCAACAGGCGACCATCTTCCTCAGCCCTAACTCTCAATTGTCAGTGGTGAACAGATGTCTACATTCAAAGACCATCCCTTCTCTTACAACCCAATTCTTATCAAGCATGTCATTCAGCTCGAAGTTCCACCATCCAGCACATCATTCCAACACCAACGATATCTTCACCTCCACCATCCCAAAGAGGAGTATTCCTTGACAGAGGAATCTTCCTTCCTCAGTCACCTCTCCATGCCACATCCAATGCACAAGACCTGCCCCAAGACCTCTTTCCAACTTCTGTTTGAAGCCACTTTATCCATTTCCTTTTCAAGTCCATCCTCATGGTGAGACCTCAGATACACTAGAGAAAGCAGCAACCGATTTGCTACTAGATGTGATTCAGAGGGTGGCTAGGGAGTCAGATGGTCCCTGAGTGCTCAGTCTGGGCATGCAAAGCCTAGTGCCAGTGCTGAAGGACTGCTGCATAGTTAGAAATGCCGTCTTTCAAATGCGATGTTTCACCCAGGCCCCCATCTGCCCTCTCGAGTGGATGGTTGAGGATCCGGCAGCCAATATTCGGAGAAGAATTGGGGATCCTCCCCAATGCCCTGGACGATATTTATCCCTCAGCCAACATCACCAAAACATTTCATCAGTATCATGATGTTGTCTGTGGGATCTTGCTGTGCACAAATTGGCTGCCCTTCCTGTATTTTGGTAGTGACTACACTTCAAAACCACGTCATTGGCTGTAAAGCCCATTGTTGTCCCATGTTGTAAAACTCTCTGTATTGTTTCATTAAACATGTCCACGGTGTCTCCAGGTCTGATCCTGTCCTCCCTCTGAACTGACATGTCTACTACGGCTCTCTCTTTCCTGATCCACCCTTCCAGCCATGCACACTGAGAGCAAACCCAGATGAATGAAAGCTTGGGGATTGAGGTCTCGTCTGCTGCTTGATGTTCTGCAGTTTTCCTGTCCTGAGCACTGATTGTGCATTACTCCCCAGGTCATGTCTCTCACTCTTGGTGATTAGCTCTGCCAAACATGTTTTCCTTTCCTCATGCCTGACAGTCATTCCATTGCCTTGCTGATGGTGGAGAGTGTAGCTGGTTGTGAATCAGGAACAGCAGCATTCCCTTGCTGTAAGATACTAATAAATAGGTTGGGTTTCCCAGCAAACTGGAGACTTACCCCATCATCCTTTCATCTTGCTGCTTTCAGAAATTCTGTTTTACTCTGTTCTGTTTTAAAGCTTATGAAACTTTGAGTCATAGTCCCAACAGCAGAAACAAGAGCCTATTACAGTGAGCACGGCATGTTGTGGCTGGTGGATTTAAACCTATTTCTTCACTCTGCTCTGTAATATAAACAGCCTCTTCAGTTCTTCTCCTGACTGTTAACAAAGATCTGCAGCCAGCACATTAACCTCTCCTTTTTCTTTCCAGATTTGAGGAACCAATGCTGTGTCTCCAAAATTTTCTGCTTTTAATTCAGATATTGTCATTTCTCCAACAAGAATGGGGAGTGAAACAGAAATGTTCCTAAAGGACAACATAGGGTAGGATTTTATCACCTCGCTTGGACGAGGCTTGTAAAATCCCGCCCGAGGCCAATGGAGAATTCTGTCTGCAAGCCTTCCCTGCCACAATTCTGGGACGGAGGAGGCAATAAAAGTCCAGCCATGAAATCCACACACAGTGGGGGAAGGGGTTGAGGCAGAGTAAGAGGGAGCTTTACTCTGAATTTAATCCCTGCTGTACCTGTCCTGGGAGTGTGTGATGAAGACAGTGTAGAGGGAGCTTTACTCTGTATCTAACCCTGTTCTGTATCTGTCCTGGGAGTGTTTGATGGGAACAGTGCAGAGGGAGCTTAATCTGTATTTCACCCCGTGCTGTACCTGTCCTGGGAGTGTTTGATGAGGACATTGGAGAGGAAGCTTTACTCTATACCTAAACCTGTGCTATCCTAATTCTAGGAGTGTTTGATTGGGACAGTATTGAGGGAGCTTTACTCTGTATCTAAACCCCATTCTGTAGTTGTCCTGGGCGTGTTTGATGGGGACAGTGTAGAGGGAGCTTTACTCTGTATCTAACCCCATGCTGTATCTTTCTGATGGGGACAGTGTAGAGGGAGCTTTACTCTGTATCTAAATCTGTGCTGCTCTCACCCTGTGTGTGTTTGATGTTATCACTGAGTATCTGAGATATTATCCCCATAATGACTCCCTACGTCATTGAAATTAAATGCTTTTGAATATATATATATTATATATATATTTATTTATAGTTTAATAAGTTGCTGTATAAGCTAAGAGGGGATGTTTTTCAAATATAAGCACGGATGTTTTGAGATCAGTTTGTACAACTATTTGTGTTTTCGCTGTTATCTTACAGTTTTACTGCCTCTGTGCCACTTGTAAACACATGGCGGTGTCTTGTACTGTGGGCAGAGGGGTGCCCGAGCTGCCCACTCAGCGGTCCAGAACACTAAACCGCGTAGATGAATGGGACAGGATCAATGTCACTCCATTCATTGGGAATCCTTAATAATCCTTTATCCTTGAATTTGCAAGACCATGCCAGGGTTCCTTATTGTGATGTCGAGGTCACAAACAGAGTCAATTGGAAGTTGTTTTAATTCAAAGGTAGCCCTTGGCTATTTTGTTTTTTAATCTTTACCAAAGACATTTATTTTGCATGCCAGCTTTCACCCCTCCGAGGACCCCGGGGCATGCTCGCCTGCTTTCAGTGAGCATGTTAACAGCAGCACTGTCCGAATGGGACCGTGGCACGTGCCTTCATTTCACTTCTTTGCTTTTCTGTTTGTTTTTGCCCTTCGAATAATATTGCTTTTTTCTCTCTCTCTCTCCCTCTCTCCATTCCTCTCCCTCTCTACTTTTTCTTCTTTCTCTCTTGTCCCTCTGATACTGTCTCCCTCCTCTCTCCTTCCTGCTCACTATCTATTTGTTTCCCTTGTTCCCTCTTTGTTTCTGTCTCCGGCTCTCTATTTCTCTTTTCCCCTCTTCCTCTTCCACTCCCCTTTATTCTTATTCTTTCCTTTTCCATTTCTCTCTTTCTCTTCCCCTCTTTGTATCTCTTTCTGTCTAATCTCTGCCCCTCTCTCTCTCCTTCCTTCCCTTTTCTTTCCCTTCCTTTCATTCTCTTCCATTCTATTTCTGTCTCTCTAATCTCACTCTCCCTCCATAACTCTCTGCCTCTCTCTCTCTCTTTCCCTCTCCCTCTTTACTTCTGTCTCCTCTTCTTTCTTTAACTCTCGTGCCCTCTCCCTGTCTCTTTCCCCCACCTTTTCCCAGGCGGAAGGTGTTAGGCCTGTCTAGCGGAATTGACCACGCAGGTTCTCTGAGGTGGGAACTAGCTCTCTGTCTCCTGGCCGCTTGGGTTATCTGTTTCTTCTGCATTTGGAAGGGTGTCCGATCAACAGGAAAGGTGAGGCTGAAGATATTTTGATTAATGTTTCACACGGAGGCCTTTTATTTTTCATAGTCCTACCATGTGTGCTCCCCACCCCACCCCACCCCACCCCATCCACCCAATCAGTTAACCTCTGCTCTTATCTGTGTTCATTAGACAATATAACTACACTGGAATGCCGAGGTCATGGGAGGCACCATATATGGCTCCTCACTATCTTTTTAACTTTCTTGAGCCCTACAACAATCTGCAATTACTGCACTCCTCTAATTCTGGCCTCTGCACACCCCCTGATTTTAGTCAATCCACCACTGGCAGCCATGCCTTCAGTATTTGGGAACCCAAGTTGTGGAAATCCCTCCCGAAACCTCTCTACTCTTCTTCTCCCATACAAAGCTCAGAAACTGGCTCACTGCAACTCCTACTTTTTGACCACAAATGGCATAGAAGTGATTAATTTCCCTCCCCTTGTGTAAGAGTGATGAAGAATTGAGTTCAGTCTCTTTGTGTCTGTTTCCGCTGGTCTGCTGTATTTTCCTGCATTTATTTTAGACATTTAATGAACTCTGATCAAAATGATGTCAAGCCAATATTTACACTTGCTGGCCCAGTATGAGTTCTTACAGTGATGCTGGGTGATCTCTTGTCACTTAAATCAAATAAAGTGCTCACACTGTGCATGCTACTCCAAAGATTCACCTCACTGAGCTCATCACACAGAGGCCTGGACTAATGACCCTGCACCCAGAGTTCAAATCCCACCAGCAGTAGAATTTAAATTCTTTTGTGGGATGTGAGCATCGCTGGTAAGGCTGACGCCCATCCCTCGAGAAGGTCCCTGACAATGGAGTGGCTTGCCAGACCATTTCAAATGGCAATTAAGAGCCAACCACATTGCGGTGGTTCTGGAGACACATGTAGGCCATTCCGGATAAGGACAGCAGATTTCCTTCCCTAAAGGACATTATGAACCAGAAATAAAGATAGAAAATGTTGGAAACGTGCAGCAGGTCTGGCAGCGTCTGTGGAGAGAAATGGGTTTGTATGGTCAACATGAGTCTATCTTTTATTAATTGAATTTAAATTCCTGTTGGAATTTGAACCCGTGTCCCCGGAACATCAGCCTTGGTCCAGTGGAAATGGTCGAGAACTTCAAGTTTTTAGTTGTTCAGATCACCAACAACTGGTCCTTGTTCCTCCATGCTGACATTATAGTTAAAAAAGCCCACTAACGCCTCTACTTTCTCAGGTAGTTAATGAAATTTAGCATGTCCGCTATGACACACCAATTTTTATTGATGCATCATAGAAAGCATTCTTTCCGGATGTATCACAGGTTGGTATGGCTCTTGCTTGGCTCAACACCGCAATAAACTGCAAAGGGTTGTGAATGCAACCCAGTCCATCACTCAAACCAGCCTCCCATCCATTGACTCTGGCTACATTTCCCGCTGCCTCGGCAAAGCAGCCAGTATAATTAAGGACCCCACACACCCCAGACATTCTCTCTTCTGCCTTCTTCCATCATGAAAAAGATATAGAAGTCTGAGGTCATGTACCAACTGACTTGAGAACAGCTTCTTCCCTGCTGCTGTCAGATTTTTGAATGGACCTACCTCACATTAAGTTGATCTTTCTCTATACCCTAGCAATAGTGTAACGGTACATTCTGCACCCTCTCCTTTTCTCCTTCCCAATGTATTCTATGTATGGTATGCTTTGTTTGGCATGCAAGAAATAATACTTTTCATTATATATCAATATGTGTGACAATATTATATCAAATCAAAAGACATTAGTACTACGGCAGCGTCACCCAAATTAATCTGGGATTTTAAGATGTTAGTCATAATAATGATGCTTGAGAAACTATTGCATTACCCGGAAACCCATCTGGTTCACTAACGTCCTTTCAGGAAGGAAATCTGCCATCCTTACCCGGCCTGGCCAATGTGCAAGTCCAGAGCCACAGCAATGTGGTCGGCTCTTAAATGTCCGCTGAATGACTGAGCAAACAAATTGATTGTCAGGAAGGCAGCTTACCACCACCTACCTAAGGGCATTTTGGTTTGGGCAATAAATGCTGGCCTGGCCAGTGACTCCCACATACAGTTTGAAAGAATAAAAAATCCCCTCGCGCAACAAATGTCTGGTAATTTTAGGGGGAGAGAGTTCTAGATTCCCACTCCCTTTTGTGTGAGGAAGTGCATCATGACATCATCCCTGAAAAGCCTGGTTCTCATTTTAAGTTTCTGCCCACTTTGTTCCAAACTCTTTCCTCCACCCTCCTCCTCCAACCTCACCCAACCCCCTCAAGAGGAAATGATTTCTCGCCACTCACTCTGTTAAATCTGTTCAATTGTTTTAGATCATCTCTTAATCTTCTACACTCAGGGGAATACACACCCAGTTACAGACCCTATCCTTGGAACCCCAGGGCCATATATTCCTGATGCCCTCCAAGGTCAGACTCTCTTTTCTGTGGTGTGGGGCCCAGAACTGGACCCAGTTATTCCAGGTGAACTTTGACCAAGTCTCTGTACAACTGAATCATCGCTTCATTCCCCATTGAATTCCAATCACATTGAGATAAAGGCCAACATCCATTGGACTCTTTCATTATCTTCAAAACCTGTCCATGGTTTTTGGTGATTTGTGCACACACGCTCAAATCTCTCTACTCCTCCAATCACTTCTCCATCAAGCTTTGTGCTTTTCAAAGGCCCAAGGGTTCGGGGGCTTTTGCTGATGTGATTAATCAATATTCTTGTCTGCTAAACAGGTTGTTTATTTCACTGCGACCTTTCCCTTCTTGATGCTATTGGTGTTGTTGATACGTGGAGTGACTCTGCCAGGCGCAGCTCAGGGAATCAAGTTTTATCTATATCCTGATATATCACGCCTTGGTGATCCACAAGTAAGTGTGTTGCCGCGGGAATGACAGGGTTAAACCTAACCTGCTGGGTAATGGCAGGGTTAAACCCAGCCTGCCAGGTAATGACAGGGTTAAACCAGGCTGCCAGGGCATTGACAGAGTTAAACCCAGCCTGCCGGGGCATTTACGGGGTTAAACCCAGCCTGCCAGATAATGACAGAGTTAAACCCAGCCTGCCGGGGCATTGACAGGGTTAAATCCAGCCTGCCGGGGCATTTACGGAGTTAAACCCAGTCTACCAGGTAATGACAGGGTTAAACCCAGCCTCCCAGGGCATTGACAGGGTTAAACCCAGCCTGCCGGGGCATTTACAGGGTTAAACCCAGCCCTCTGAATCTTGCCCACAATGAACATGGCCAGTTCCAGAGATGATAGATTCTGATTGCATGTGCAGTTTTAATAAACACACTGTACTGTAAAAACATGATTATTTTCACTATCACTGGGTCAAAATTCTAGAACTGCCTTCCTAACAGCATTGTGGGTATACCTGCAATGATTCAAGAAGGGAGCTCACCACCATCATCTCAAGGGCAAGCATCTGCATCCTATTAAAGAATTTGAAACAAACTATTTTTATGCGATTCCTCATCTTCAATCTATTCCACAAATCATACAATTCGTCGTAATGTTCTCTGATGATCAGTGCCTCAGAATACAAGCTGATAAACAGTCAGAAAATGATCTCAATCTACCTGAGACCTGTTGATAGAACTGGTTCTCACACTTCAGTGCCTGATAGTGCTGCTTATTAAACTTTCACCTTTCAAGATGGTAATGGTCCCAACATCAAACCCCAGACTGATCTCGGGCAGAATAAAGATTTCTACCGATTGGTCTCAGCACTCTGATCACTGGCTGGTAATGGAGAGTGCCAATGTGAATGGCCACTATGCTGAAACAGCCAGCCACACTCCTATAGGAGAATGGCTGCTTGTACAAGGCAGGGGCTAAGGGCTCTCTACATGAGGAGGCTGAACCCTAACAAGGCTGAAAAAATGTAACACTCAATAATAGGATTCTGTATTGCATTGCGTTTGTCCCTGTTGGCTAATCAACTGTCTCCTTCTTTCTCCCCCTCCTTTCTCTTTCTCTCCCTCTTTTCCCCTGTTGCATTTTTTTCTCTCCCTTGAAACCTCACTCCCATTCTTTCTCTCATGCTTTCTCTTTCCTTCCCCGTCTCGTTCTCTCTCTTTTCCTCCCTTTCTTTTTCCCCTCCTCCCTTGTTCTCTTTCTCTCCTTCCCCCTCATTCTCTCATTCTCTCTCCACTTCTCTCTCTCCTCACCCTCTCTTTTTCCCCGAATCCCTGCCCCTCAATCATTCTTTGTATCTTCCCTTTCTCCCTCTCTCTACCCTCTTCTCATTTTCTTGGTCTCCTCTCTCTCTCTCCTCCCTCTCTCTTGTTCTCTTTAGGTATGGATTGATGCTGGGACTCAGATCTTCTTCTCTTATGCAATCTGTTTGGGAGCGATGACATCACTGGGAAGTTACAACAAATACAAGTATAACTGTTACCGGTACGTGCCGAGTTGGGGGGGAGTTTATCAGATGGGGAGGGGAGGGTGGCGGGTGATTGGGAAGAAAAGTGGGTCTGTTGACACAGGTCCTGTTTGGCACCTTATTAACTTGATACATCAATTATGACATATGTACAAATAGGGACTGTATGCTCCTGGGATGTCTCAACAGCGGCACCAGTTTTGTATCGGGCTTCGCCATATTTTCCATCCTTGGCTTCATGGCTCAAGAACAAGGGGTGGACATAGCGGATGTAGCGGAGTCAGGTACGAGCAGCACCCAGTACAACCAACAACATAATGAATCTGCGCAACTTAGACATTTGATCAGTCTTTAATCATTATCTTTGTAGCATGCGTAATCCTAGCTTTGTGCTGTATGAGTTGATCCTCTGTCTGATTTTAACTGGCAAATATTCCTGCCCAGCTTTTCAGACAAAAAACTAATCAAGGGGCTGTTTGCGCCCCAATCCCGTTCCCCCCACCCCCCGCCCCACCTTCCTGACGTGCTGTATATCGGCTCCCTTTCCCTCATTTAGTTAGTTGCGATTGGGCGGGGTGGGGTGGCTGATCTCCTCTAGTGACCAGTGGACAGGCTGTGATGCCAGTGTTATATAACACTTCACCAAGTGGCCAACAGTTGGCATCTCTCTCTCGATTGTCAGTTGCTGGCAAACTTCGAAGTAACTTGTGGTTGGTTGTGCTTGGCAGTGTGACTGTGTCATGTTGATATGCTGGGACGGTATTTTAGGTGTTCTCGACTATTCCATGTTCCCACTTACTCCATTGCCAGCCGTGGTAGTGGAGGGGCGGCGTGGGATGGTGAGGGGGGGGGGGCGGCTGCTTTTCCTTCCATTCCTCTCCCTAGAGCTGATGAGAGAGGGGTGGAGGGTAAACAACATTGCCACCATCCTCAGACACCCACACTCCACCCTTATCGCCCCTCAGCCCATCTCCTCAGGGCTAGCTAGAAGCCAGCTGCTTGTGATGCCTCTGTTAGGAATCAGTCCCATTGTCTCAGTTTGTTGCTGCCTTTGATGGGGCACTCTGGAATCAGTACTTTCAGCAGAGTCCCTGTCCCCAGCTGTGTACACATTGTGGATCAATTATGACTGGTTACTATGACAACTGCACACTTTTGAACCATTTTTTCATGTAGTCCCATGTGTCCATCAATCTCAATTAATGGCATGTTGCAGGGTTAGGCAGCAGAGCGAGAACCTGAACAAGCCCACTGGAATTTTGATCACCAGTCCTGGGGGCAGCAGACAAGCCAATGCAAAACAGGAATGATGGGCTTATTACTTCTCTATGTCTTTGTCATTGGGTTTGAGTCTACCAGTCTGGTACATGACTGAATCCCCCACCCCCTTCTCATATATGTTCTCAATGGGCAAGGATAATAGCAACAACTTCCTCCCAGCACAGAGGTTCAAAGCTGAGAGGCACACTCAAACAGTCTATAAGGACAACTGGTGCAATCATGGGTTACATTTACGAGATTAATGCTAAGGTACATTCATGAGGACAATGTAGAGGGAGCTTTATTCTGTATCTAACCCCGTGCTGTATCTGTCCCGGGACTGTTTGATGAGGGTCAGTGTTGAGGGAGCTTTACTCTGTATCTAACCCCATGCTGTATCTGTCCTGAGTGTGTTTGATGGAACAGTGTCGAGGAAGCTTTATTCTGTATCGAACCCCATGCTGTACCTGTCCTGGGAATGTTTGATGGGGACAGTGTAGAGAGAGCTTTACTCTGTATCTCATCCTGTGCTGTACCTGCCCTGGGAGTGTTTGATGGAAACAGTATAGAGGGAACTTTATTCTGTATCTAACCCCGTGCTGTACCTGTCCTGGGTGTCTTTGATGGGGGACAGCATAGAGGGAGCTTTACTCTGTATCTTATCCCGTGCTGTACCTGTCCTGGGAGTGTTTGATGGGGACAGTGTAGAGAGAGCTTTACTCTGTATCTAACCCCATGCTGTATCTGTCCTGGGAGTGTTTGGAGGGGACAGTGTAGAGGGAGCTTTACTCTGTATCTCTTCCTGTGCTGTACCTGTCCTGCAAGTGTTTGATGGGGACAGTGTAGAGGGAGCTTTACTCTGTATCTTACCTTGGGCTGTACCTGTCCTGAGAGTGTTTGATGTGAACAGTGTAGAGGGAGCTTTGCTCTATATCTCATCCTGTGAAGTACCTGTCCCGGAAGTGTTTGGTGGGGACAGTGTAGAGGGAGCTTTACTCTGTATTTCATCCCGTGATGTACCTGTCCTGGGAATGTTTGGTGGGGACAGTGTAGAGGGAGCTTTACTCTGTATCTCATCCCGTGCTGTACCTGTCCTGAGAGTGTTTGATGGGGACAGTGTAGAGGGAGCTTTACTCTGTATCTCATCCCGTGCTGTACCTGTTCTGGGAGTGTTTGATGGGGGACAGTGTAGAGGGAGCTTTACTCTATATCTCATCCTGTGCTGTACCTGTTCTGGGAGTGTTTGATGGGGACAGTGTAGAAGGAGCTTTACTCTGTATCTAACCCTGTGCTGTACCTGTCCGGGGAGTGTTTGATCCTAATACTAGTGTTCCATCACTGAGATCACTAATAAATCTCACCCATACTATTCACCGCCCTGAAGCATGAAATGTTTTCCCAGTTTTTTACCCTCCTCAAGATTTCCTGGCTGTCCAGTTCACTTTTGTGATGAGAGCTCTCTGTTGTCCAGGGATTGGGTTTTGCAAAGTTGCAACAAATGCTGGGGGAAGGAGAGGGGACAGTTTCAGAGTCAGACATGAGCTGAAAACTCTTATGTGTGGAGCATAGTCCTTTGGCAGTTGCCAGCGATAGGAGTCTTCGGCCAAAGACTACTTCAGATCTCAAGCTGAAATGAAATGTGGCCTGGACTCAGAATGCTGCAATCTCCCTGAGATCAAATTAACAATAAAGAATAAAGCAGGGATTGAGTGATTGCCAACAAAAACATTGTAGAATTTAATCATTATGATTATATGTCTTGTGACTGGCTAATATCTCACATAGCAGCCAAAGGCATGTTGTTGGTGAGATATTTAAAATGGATTTCTTTCAAAAAAAGTAGTGTACACTAAAATATAAAGTCTGATTCTTAACCAATAATGGAAGTCCAATTTGTTTACTTGAAATCAGTTAGTGATTTGTAGCAATAGAGGACCCTATTGCCGACCATTCCCTAAAATTTGCTGCCCTAATTTTTAACAGCTCTTGTGATGTGCAGAATTCTGAATCAAGATCAGTGTTAGAGCTCTCCAGCTGCATCTTGAGTTGGAAAAATTGGAATTTTTGCTGCCGTTATGAGGAAATTAAGTTTCCTCCCAGTTTATTGGACTGACGACATGGAGCCAATCCAGCATCAGTCCAGCAACAATTCAACTCTTAGATTCACCAGGTTTTTACTAATTACTCCAACACTGCTTATTTCACATTGTATGGGGGCATTTCTCTGTAAATACAACCTCCCCAACCTTCCCCCAGAATGATCATTCAGTCTCACAGCTCCTCCATTCAATCACTCCATTCCCAACATACAACCATTCCCTCTGCTTTCCTGCCTCCACCCTCTTCCTGAATCACAAAAGCTCCACACCGATACCTCGGGATGTGTCCCACATCCTCCACAGAAGAAGAGGATCTCTGAGTCATTCAGAGGTTGCTAGCCATCTCCCTGAGTTCAGTCTTGCCCTCACTGTCTTCCTGGTTACCATCTCAATAACTCTTTCCTCTCTAAAAGGCTGTCTATACACAGTTAAAGTCACCAGTCCCTTCCCCATCATAGACCCCATATCCTCTCCCCATCACCATTCCATACCCCTCCCCCATCACCATTCCCTCCCCAACATAGATCTATACTCCATCCCCAACACCATTCTGTATCCCTTCCCCCATCACCATCCTGTATCCCTTCCCCCATCACCATCCTGTATCCCTTCCCCCATCACCATCCTGTATCCCTTCCCCCATCACCAGTCTGTATTCCTCCGCCATCACCACACATTAAGAGATACAAACTTAGGGATACTCACACAAACTCACTCACTCTCAGACACACACACACACACACACACACACACACACAGACTCAAGTCGCTTGACAGAAATTGCCTTATGGGGGAGCATGTTTTCACACAATCACTCAGTACAGGCCACTTGATACAACGTGCCTCTGCTAGTTCTTTGAAGGAGCTTTTCAATATGACTCACTCCCTTTGCTTCTTCCCCTTCAAGTTTTTGTCTAACTGCCTTTGTGAGTTTTTATAAAATCTGCTTCCAGGCAGCGTGCTGAGTAAAAAATGTTCTGCCATCTCCATCTCTGATTCTAAATCCATGTCCCTTTGGGCAGATTTGACCTCAATGACTATTAACACACACAGTGAGATGTGTGTTGTAGCTGTTAGATTTATTCAATTCTGGGCTGAAACCACATTCTGAGCCATTGACAGGAGTAGGAATTGTACGGAAGGTTCTAGCACTTCCAGCCCAGACTCTGCAGATCTGGATAATGGCTTGATATTCATCTCAGGACATGAACTTCAACTGTTGTCACCTGAGTTCACGGGGAACCCCGAAGGTGCTGGGTTTATAAATTGGCCTCCCACCTTCATTCTCAATCCAATCCCCTCAACATTCATTCACCCCCCCCATCAGCCCTCTCTGCACTGTCCCCCCCATCCCATCCTTCCATTCCTAGCTCCCCATCTACCCTCATTCTCCATCCCCACGCATTCCCCATCCCAGAGAGGCTCTTTGATCCCAGTGAAAAGGTTGTAAACATTCAGTTTCCATGACGAGATCACACTCAAACCTTCAACTACCAGCTCACCGCAGAAATCACCCTGTGCTAACTGGCGTCACAATTTAATAACACACACCATTAAATTCAATATCTTTAACAGTCGATTTGGAAAGTTTGAGCGTGAACTGAGAGTTCTATCAAACTTTTATTTCAGTAAATGCCACATCAGAGAGAACGCGAGAAACCCCATTAATCATTCTCTGTCCTTATTATCTGGGCTCCGAGCTTTCTGCGCTGGACTTCTTTTCAAACCCGCATCCCTTGCGAGTTTCAGGAACATTTCTGACCTGGGAAGCTGAACTCCTCAGCAGAAATGCAAATAACCTCTCATACGGCCTAAAACTAAAAAGGAAACAATGAGATATGTTCTTCCCTGTTACAGGCCAGGAAACCAAGATTTCTAATCGTGGTTTTGTTAAAAGAAATAAAGGTTAAACTCTCATTACTGTGAATGTGCGGAGAACCTCCAATCAGACTCTGGAAGTGAAAGACCATTCAACCCATCTGGTCCATACTGGTGTTCCTGCTCCACAAGAGCCTAGTTAGATAATAGGGTGTAGGTGGTGAGATATTTATCCCTGGTTTAAGCATTTTCCCAGTGCAAATTTAAAAAAGGGAGTTTGAAAGGTTGATACGCATGCTAGCTGTGTTTAAGAGTTTCTCTGTGATTTAAAGTACCTGTGTATTTTTGTGATATGAAATTACATGATCATTTAGTGCCTCTTGTAACTCCCTGCTTTCCTCACCTCCCCCCTTATTTCTCCCACCCCAAAACCCCCACTCCCCACCCCCCCATCTTTCTGCATTTGCCTCCTTCTAGGTCCCGGTTTGGCATTCATCGCTTACCCTAAGGCAGTGAGCATGATGCCATGGCCTACATTCTGGGCTGTCTTGTTTTTCGTAATGATGCTGCTCCTCGGATTGGACAGTCAGGTCAGTTTCAACACGTAGAGGGTCATGTATCTAAGGTCATGAACAGTAACCGGCTCTCCGCGGTTAGCTGGGGAGGTGGTAGGGTTTTGGTGGGAGAGGGCTGAGCTTCTCTCCCTCTCTTTACTCTCTCCGTCTCATCAGAAAAATGGTGAGAGAGAGAATTTCGATCTGGTTTTAAGAGTGTTTGCACTTTACCCTCCCCTCCCCATCCCACACTCTATCTCCAGCCACGTCCTCACTGTGGAATTTTTTTATGCCGTGTAACTATCCTCGGCACTTTTTTCCTTACCAGGGGCTGGAGAGTCTGCCCTGGTGTTTCATACCCCTCATTTTGCCATTCAGCCAAGCCAGTGGGATACCTGGTGCTTGCTTTTGCAGTGTGAAGCATGCGATTCTGCCCCCAGCCCATCAGCTCACTCGGGGATGTTGCAAAAACCATCCCCTTCCCCCGGCACTATCCCTGTCCCCCCACCAGCATCGCCAGACTGTGCCAACTGCTGCCAATGCATTGGGGACTGCTTACCATCTACCAGTTGTGGGAGAGCTGGTGATAAATCTTGTCCCACTGATTGTCGCAATTAGATCGACAGATTGGGGATGCACCGTGTCCATCACACGTTTTTCTCTGGCTCACACGTGTTTCTCTAGGTCGTGTGTGTTCCTGCACACACGTCTGGTTTGCTGGCGCCCATATGCGCGTCTTTGCATCTGTGTGTTCCTACACGCGTGTCTCTGGGTTTGCGTGTGCTTTCCCGCGTTTCTCTAGGTCATGTGTGTTCCCACACATGTTTCTGGTTTGGCGTGTGCTCACACGCACATCTCTGGGTCTTCATGTGCCCAAGCGCATGTCTCTGAGTCAGCGTGTGCTCTCGCGCGTTTCTCTGGATCGTGTGTGTTCCCACACACGTGTCTGGTTTGGCGTGTGCCCATTTCTCTGGATCGCTGTGTGCCCACGTACATGTCTCTGAGTCAACGTGTGCTCTCCCGCGTTTCTCTGGGTCGTGTGTGTTCCCACACGCGTGTCTGGTTTGGCGTGTGCCCACACACATCTCTGGGCCTTCATGTGCCCACACATGCACATGCACATCACACATACACACACACACACACACACACACACACACACACACACCTGTCCAGGTACTCTTGGATGTCCTTCATAGGTTCATATGTGCATGCGTGTACATTTGGACACGCATGGATATGTGATTGTATGGAGATAGCATTGCACATGTGTGCTTCTGATCCCGTTAATGTGAAATAGGTGTAACACACCTCCACACAAGACTGCCTCTGCTCACAAACATCAAACATACATGACTTGGTCAGTTAAATCACAAATGGCTTCAAGCCCCTCTTGTTCGCTGTCTGCATTGTGAGCTTTTTGTTTTAATTCTTTTCAACACGCCAATGGCAAATAAAGAACTAAAGACCAGATCAGATCAGAACTCCTCTCCCACCTCTGCAACCTTGTGAGGAGATTTGTGAAGGCTAAACTAATTCTATTTTTGATGAGGGAACAGGGAGTGAGTGAGCATTTTAGTAGCTTAGTCTGAAAGAATGCCTTATCTCAGCTGCTAGGAGGGCTAGGAAAAATGGGTTGTTAACTGGATGTACACCAGTGTTAATTAAAAATACAATGAAAGCTCTGTGTACTGTTTGCCAATCTGGGAGGTCTGAAGGTTTTTGCAAAGAGGCTCCTGGCAATTGACCGAGAAAGTTGGCATGTGAGTTAATTATTGTACATCACATCCTGTTTAATATGTGTGGACAGGTAAGTGATTGTTAACTGCTTTGTTCTTTGTATTTTGAGGGTGGAGCTGGTTGTGTTTGACTGGTTTGAGTGGTGTTTGTACCTGGAGCTATTTTTAATCTGCCTTTACTCACTCATGCAGCAGGGAGCATGGATTAGAGTGTGTCCAGGGTGAAAGGGCCTTAAAAGCTGAGTATTGCATTCTGCACCCTTCCTCCATGGTTGTTCTGCCTCATCCAATCAGAGGAATATTTGGGCAATGTATTGGAGAGGCTACCAAAACTTCATGGTATCCATTAACCAAAACAAAGGAGCAAAAGGGAGGGGATTAAATCCCGAATCCAGCTGCAAATGATAGCTAAATTTGCAGTATTTACCTAGATTCACATTTATGTATGGTAATCTTATCCTGATGTATACACAGAACAGGTGCTGGCTGCAAGAGCTTCAGATACTATTCACCTCACTGTTTACCCAGATAGGATTAGGATTCAAACTTTATACCACCTCTTCCCCAACTACATCAAAGATCAGAGAAGCAAATGATATGAAATCACCTGCTGTAAATTATGTTTACTTGAAGATGTAACTTTGATAACACACAAATCAGTCAGAAATACCTGTTGTATTTTAATACTGAGCTCAGTGAGCATTCACAGCAAGCAAAATAATGTTAACTCCAATTCTTAATTCCAACTCTTAACCATTAACCTTTGACACTTTGTCTTGCATCCAATCCTGCCAGATGTCAGAGTCCATACTGAGTACGGACTCAGGAGATTGGAACAGTGTAGAGGGAGCTTTACTCTGTATCTAACCGCTTGCTATACCTGTCCTGCGAGTGTTTGATAGAAACAGTGTAGAGGGAGCTTTACTCTGTATCTAACCCCATGCTGTACCTGTCCTGCGAGCATTTGATGGAAACAATGTAGAGGAAGCTTTACTCTGTATCTAACCCCGTGTTGTACCTGTCCTGGGAGTGTTTGATGGAGGACAGTGTAGAGGGAGCTTTACACTGTATATAACCCCGTATTTTACCCATCCTGGGAGTGTTTGATGGGGACAGTGTAGAGGAAGCTTTACTCTGTATCCAACCCTGTGCTGTACCTGTTCTCAGAGAGTTTAATGGAAACAGTGTAGAGGGAGCTTTACTCTGTTTCGAACCCCGTGATGCAGCCATTCCCGGCAATGAGATACATCATGTTGATGATGGAGATGAACTGAAATGGATGTTAACGAACTGAAATTTAACTCACTGTTTTGTAATTCCACTGAATTTGCAGGTTTGTTAATGTTAAATCCTCCAATTTAGGATTTAGTTACTCTTGCTCCACCTGAATGGAGTCCAGTTCCTGACAGTTCCTCATTGGACATGAGAGAGATCACCCTCCCTAATTTTACCCACATCCCTTTCCAGACTCTCCCTCAGCCCCTCCATCTCTGTCTCTCTCCTCCTTGATTGCCTCTCCTCATTCTCCCCTCCTCTCCTTCACACCACCACCTCTCTCCGCCTTTCTCTCCTGTCTCTCATTATCTCTCTCTGTCTCACTCTCTCTCTCTCTCTCTCTGCCTTACTTGCTAATGAATGGGGTTCCATTCTTTGGTTCCTGCAGACTGTGAACATGAGGTGTCCATTGGACAGGGTTTGACTCTGATTGCTTGTGATGTTTGATAATGGCACTGATTCTCAGTGTTCTGCGGGGTGGGGGAGGGCAATGGTGCAGGGTGGGGTAGTGAGGGGTGGGCAGGGGGAGCTGTGGGGGTAGGAGGCAAGCGCAGGTTAGGGCGAGGTGTGGGGGATGGAAGAGATGTGAGGGGTGGGAGGAGAGAGGGTGGTGGCTCGAATGACTGCTTGTTGAGGAATATTTCAGTCCACAGTGTAAAGGAGACAGACAGAGAGGGATTTGTTGCAGAATGTCAGATTGTACATCCAGGTTTAGGGATTCTAAATGGTTAGAGTTTGCTGTTCACTCGGGGAGGATCAAATCTGTGTCATCCTGACAGAGTGACAGACATGATTAGATTGACACAGGACAAGCTTGGGAAGATGTGAATAGCGGGAATGTGACTGATGGTGATGCCTAACCTGTACTGTTTTGTCTTTGGCTTGTTTTCTGACAGTTTGTGGAAGTTGAAGGGCAGATTACTTCCCTCGTTGATCTTTACCCATCCTTCCTAAGGAAGGGTTACAGACGGGAAATCTTCATAGCTGTAACGTGCTCACTCAGCTACCTGCTGGGGCTGGCTATGGTGACTGAAGTAAGTATTGGATACAATACAAAGATGTTCTTCATACCTTTGATGTTTCTTTTTTTAAAGTCTACTTTATAAAATCTGTAAAAGTACTTTATAAAGCATTTTGACTTTAAAATTACAGGAAGTGCAATAAAATTCAACTTTTCCCCAGACAGCATGCTCCACCCTGTTTGCTGGTGAGTGTTAGCAGGAAGCCATGCTAAAAACACCAAAGCCCTTTCTGAACCCGGTTTCAGGGTCGCCAACTTTGGTTGGACAATCCTGGAGGTTCCAACACGTGACTTCCCACCTCTGACTACACTCCCCCACACTTTGCCATTGGTCACATGCTGCATTTCCATCCTCAGGGGACCCCCGCACCCATCACCACCCTCATGTCATGCCCCCCCCCCCCCCCCCCCCCCACCCCCTCACCACAGCCTCTAGATTTCCCTTCTACGAACATCGCCCACTATGGTTCCATGACGGACGAGGTAGTAGCAATCACGCCATCATCTCTGCCCCATCCCCCCCTCCCCTGAGCATGCAGTCACTCTCCCAGACAAAAACATTCCCATTCCTGGAGACTTTAGGGCAATCCTGGAGGGGGTGGCAAAGCTTGCAGCAACTTCTGGGGTCTCAGTGTTGCCAGAGCAGTTGGCTCAAGGGAGCTGGCTCCGGGGATTTGCCCTCTGAGAGTGGGTCTGATTGGACAAATGAAGATTATTCTCCTTGTTGCCAGAGGCTATCATAGTTCATGAAGTTGCAGTAGCCCAGCTGCAAGTTAACATCACAACCTCCGTCCACTCACTCACATCCTGCTGCTGTGAATAACCAGAGATATCCCCAAAAAGGGACAAGGAACTTGCATTTCTATAGCACCTTCCATCACTTTAGGATGTCCTGAAGTGCTTCACCGTCTGCAGTCACTATTGTAATACTTGAAAATACAATAGATTATGTGTGCACAGTAAGATCCCACAGAGTGCAATGAGATAAGGAACACAAACAAGTCACATTCTAGCTTTTGAACATGGACACCATGTTCTGCATTAGAAACCCATTTGAACACTTTACCCCACTGAACCCTCCCAAACCCCCAGGCTCGACAGCTTTCTGGGGGAGAGGATTTTAGATTTCCACTCCCTTTCGGTGGGGAAATACATCCTGACATTAGAACATAGAACATAGAACAATACAGCACAGAACAGGCCCTTCGGCCTTCGATGTTGTGCCGACCAAAATAAAAAGCAATGCCCCTCCAAACTAAACCATTCCCTTCTCTTCCATAAATTCTTCCTGAATTGCCTGGCTTTCATTTTAAGGAGGTGGATGAAGGGAAGAAGTAGAGGGAGTTGGGAGATGGTGGGAGGATGCAGATGAAGCGATGGCAGAAGCAGGGAAGAGAGGGGAATTGGAGGGAGGGTGGAAATGGAGGGAGTGCAGAAGGGGAGGGTGAAAATAAGAAATCTATTCTCTTTATTCTAAGTGACATATTTTCTGCTTCTTTCCAGGGTGGGGTGTATGTGTTCCAGCTGTTTGACTACTATGCAGCCAGCGGCGTGTGCCTTCTCTGGGTGGCATTCTTTGAATGTATTGCAATAGCTTGGGTGTATGGTAAGTGATCATTCACCTCTAATCCAAAAAGAACAATTCACAGAACCAAAATTGGACTCGCAGATAATGTTACCCTATTGTTCTACAGTAACAGATCTGCCATCCAGTACTATATCCCAGTGTTATACAGTGACAGACCCATCCCCACCAGTACTATATCCCAGTGTTATACAGTGACAGACCCATCTCCACCAGTACTGTACCCCAGTGTTATACAGTGACAGACCCATCTCCACCAGTACTATGTCCCAGTGTTATACTGTGACAGACCAATGCCCACCAGTATTGTACTCCAGTATTATACAGTAACAGGCCTGTCCCACCAGTATTGTACCTCAGTGTTATACAGTGACAGACCAATCCCCACCAGTACTGTACCCCAGTGTTATACAGTGACAGCCCTGTCCCCACCAGTACTGTACCCCAGTGTTATACAGCGACAGACCCCTCCCCACCACTACTGTACCCCAGTGTTATACAGCAACAGACCCCTCCCCACCAGTACTGTACCCCAGTGTTATACAGTAACAGACCGTCCCCACCAGTACTGTACCCCAGTGTTATACAGCGACAGACCCCTCCCCACCAGTACTGTACCCCAGTGTTGTACAATAACAGACCTGTTCCCATCAGTACTGTACCCCAGTATTATACAGTGACAGACTCCTCCCCACCAGTACTGTACCCCAGTGTTATACAGTAACAGACCGTCCCCACCAGTACTGTATTCCAGTATTATACAGTAACAGACCTGTCCCACCAGTACTGTACTCCAGTGTTATACAGTGACAGACGAATCCCTCCCAGTACTGTACTCCAGTGTTATAAAGTGACAGACCCGTCCCCATCAGTGCTGTACCCCAGTGTTACACAGTGACAAACCAATCCCTCCCAGTATTGTACGCCAGTGTTATACAGTGACAGACCAATCCCTCCCAGTACTGTACTCCAGTGTAATACAGTGACAGACCCATCCATACCAGTACTGTACCCCAGTGTTATACAGTAACAGACCTGTCCCCACCAGTACTGTACCCCAGTGTTATACAGTGACAGACCTGTCCCCACCAGTACTGTACCCCAGTGTTATACAGTGACAGACCTGTCCCCACCAGTACTGTACCCCAGTGTTATACAGTGACAGACCCGTCCCCACCAGTACTGTACCCCAGTGTTATACAGTGACAGACCCGTCCCCACCAGTACTGTACCCCAGTGTTATACAGTGACAGACCCGTCCCCACCAGTACTGTACCCCAGTGTTATACAGTGACAGACCCGTCCCCACCAGTACTGTACCCCAGTGTTATACAGTGACAGACCCGTCCCCACCAGTACTGTACCCCAGTGTTATACAGTGACAGACCCCTCCCCACCAGTACTGTACTCCAGTGTAATACAGTGACAGACCCATCCATACCAGTACTGTACCCCAGTGTTATACAGTAACAGACCTGTCCCCACCAGTACTGTACCCCAGTGTTATACAGTGACAGCCTTGTCCCCACCAGTACTGTACCCCAGTGTTATACAGTGACAGCCTTGTCCCCACCAGTACTCTACCCCAGTGTTATACAGTGACAGACCAATCCCCACCAGTACTGTACCCCAGTGTTATACAGTAACAGACCTGTTCCCATCAGTACTGTACCCCAGTATTATACAGTGACAGACCCCTCCCCACCAGTACTGTACCCCAGTGTTATACAGTAACAGATATTCCCACTCCATCTAGTTTTCCATCACTGTATTCATCTTTAAATGGGAGCAGAAAACCTGTAGAATGTTGTAAATTCTCGAAATGGGCCGAGGAACAGCTGCAAGTCTGTGATAAAAAGATTTCAAATCATTCAGCTAAATCCTGCCTATCATACTTTACAGAATAAACAGCTGGAATGGTGTTAATGTAAAATTAGAAACAGAATAAGCTGGTTCAGACAGTGAATGAAACTGATGAGATGGGGATTTGTCAAGATGGAGTCCCTTTTGTAAGAAACAGCTTTCGTGAAGCAGCTGTCACCCTGAGAGAAAATCCAAATTGTGCCAAATCCAAATGTCTGGAATAAAAAGGGAAATGCTGGATAAACCCAGCTGGTCTGGCAGCCTCTGTGAAGAGAAACACAATTAACAGTTCAGGTCGATTGCCACTGACCCTAAACATTAACTCTTCGCAGATGACTGCCGGCCAGCTGAGAGCTTCCAGAATTTTCCATTTCTAACTGAGCTGTCATGCAATTATTGTGCATGATTTGTCACTGTATAACACTGGGGTACAATACTGGGAGGGATTGGTTTGTCACTGTATAACACTGGGGTACAATACTGGGAGGGATTGGTTTGTCACTGTATAACACTGTATAACACCCTTGTCAGACCACACTTGGAGTACTGTGCGCAGTTCTGGTCGCCTCACTATAGGAAGGACGTGGAAGCTATTGAAAGGGTGCAGAGGAGATTTACAAGGATGTTGCCTGGATTGGGAGGCATGCCTTATGAAGACAGGTTGAGGGAGCTGGGACTGTTCTCCCTGGAGAGACGAAGGTTGAGAGGCGACCTGATAGAGGTTTACAAGATGTTGAGAGGAATAGATAGGGTGGACTCTCAGAGACTATTTCCCAGGGCTGAAATGGTCGCGACGAGAGGGCACAGATTTAAGGTGCAGGGAAGCAAGTACAGAGGGGATGCTAGGGGAAAGTTTTTCACTCAGAGGGTGGTGAGTGAATGGAATCGGCTGCTGTCAGTGGTGGTCGAGGCGAACTCTCTGGGGTCTTTTAAAAGACTTCTGGATGAGTATATGGGATCCAATGGGATTGGGGGTTATAGATAGGTCTATGGCTGGGTAGGTTTTGATGTGTTCAGCACAACTTGTGGGCCGAAGGGCCTGTTTGTGCTGTAGTGCTCTATGTTCTATGTTCTATGATATTGGAAGGCTATTTTCCCTTGAACAGAGAGAGAGATTGGAGCTGCTTTCCTCAGCATTGCTCTCTGCCACTATGCCACACAGGGAGGAGTGCCACCTGATTACCAGCACTATAAACGCTGCTCCAGCACAGGAGTCACAGTCCCAGAAATCGACACACAGCAGTGCTGACATACATATGGATCTCAGTAAAGCTGCCAAGTGAAAACTTCTAGTAGAATTCAAAAGAAATAGAGTTTACAGCAGTGAGAGTATGCTCCAACAAACTTCCTTCCATCCCCTCTTCATCTCACACTATCCCATCTCCTTCTATTCCTTTCTCTCTCATGCATTTATCTACTTTCCCCCTTAAATGTATCCCTGTGGGAGTGACTCCCAAATTCTCCCCACTCTCTGTGGCAGTGAGTGTCACATTCTCCCACATTCTCCCCATTCCCTATGGAAGTGGGTTCTATATTGTCTCCACTCTGTGTGGGTTAGAATCCCACTTTCTCCTCACCAGGTAAAGAAGTTTCTCCAAATTTCTGTTTGAATAGATTAGTGCCTAAATTATACTGATGGTCCCTAGTTTAGGCTATCCCACACAAGTGGAAACACCTTCTCCACATCAATTTGATTTATTATTGTCACATATACTGGGATACACTGAAAAGCATTGTTTCTTGCGCGCTGTACAGACAAGCATACCATTCATAGAGAAGGAAAGGAGAGGGTGCAGAATGTAGTGTTACAGTGTATAGAGAAAGGTCAACTTAATATAAGGTGCATTCATTCAAAAGTCTGATGGCAGTAGGAAAGAAGCTGTTCTTGAGTTGGTTAATATCTGGTACATTAATCCTCCTTGGGGAGGGCAGAGGGACCTGGGGGTGCAGGAGCACAAGTCTCTGAAGGTGGCAAAGCAAGTGGAGAAGGTTATGAAGAAAGCATATAGTATGTTAGCCTTTATAGGAAGGGGTATAGAGTACAAGAGCTGGCCTTTAATGTTGCAGTTGTAAAAAACGTTAGTTAGACCTCATTTGGAATACTGCGTCCAGTTCTGGTCGCCCTACTACCGGAAGGACGTGGAGAGTCTGTAGAGAGTGCAGAGGAGGTTACCAGGATGCTGCCTGGTATGGAAGGTCTGAGTTACGAGGAGAGGTTAGGCAAATTGGGTCTGTTTTCTTTAGAAAGACGTAGACTTAGTGGAGATCTAATAGAGGTGTACAAGATTATGAGGGGTATAGATAGAGTAAACAGGGTTAAGCTTTTCCCTAGGATGGACTCAAATAGCACGAGGGGTCACGGGCTTAGGGTGAGGGGGGTAAGGTATAATTTGGATGCTACAGGGAGTTTTTTCACACAGAGGGTGGTGTGGGTATGGAATGCGCTGCCAAGTAAAGTGGTGGAGGCAGGCACTCTGGAGTTATTTAAGAAATACTTAAATGGGCACATGAACAGAATGAGAATGGAGGGGTATAGAAAATTGATTTAAAATAGGGATCATGAGCCTTGGGAGTCCCTGGGAAGTGTGTAAATAGATGATGAAGTTGATATACTTGTTTTTATCCTACAGGTGCTTGGTCCACTTTGTTGTCTAACAAGGGGCATACATGCGATGGGTCGTGAGAGGGCTGCTCTTGGATCTTTTTCGAGAGTATCCTAGTGCTTCACGTCGTTAGTGTACACTTGACCTGGACCATTTGATGGGCAACACGACAGCTCAGTGACTATCGCTGTGCTGTGCGGATACATGGATTTGGGCCTGTGTCTGTGGGAGTTTGTGCATTCTCCCCGTGCTTGCGTGGGTTTTCTCCGGGTGCTCCGGTTTCCTCCCACATCCCAAAGATGTGCTCTTAGGCTAATTGGCAAAACAAATTCTCCCTAAATTGTCTCAAATTTGGTTTTTAATCCATAGATCTATAAACATAGACAGGGAACACAGGTAGAGGTGGGAACATCGGGGTGGTGGCGCAGGCTCATTGGGCCGAAGAACTTGTTTCCCGTGCTGTTTTGTTCTTTGTTCTTTCAAACAATTTCATCACTTTAAAGGTCTCTATCAGATCATTTCTCAGCTATTCTTTTCCAGAATGTTCTCTCTTTCCTGATAGCTATAACCTCTCAGTTCTGGGAGCTGAGCTGTACCCTGTGCTCTAATTTTCAATCCAATCCCTCTAGAATGCTTTGAGTGCTTTGTTAGCTTGAGTTTAACAGCCTAACCTGCAACCACTTAATCTGTTCCTCCTACTTGGAATTGTATGACTCCAATGAAATATTTTTGAACTGTTGTAATGTGGAAAACATTTCAACCAATTTGTGCAAAGCAAAATCCCATGAACAGCGATGTTCACATAATCTCTTTTGATTATCTTGGGTCCTCAGCTTCACGAGAGAGAAAAAATCAGATGGAGTAAAGGCTTTTGGATAGCTCAATATCAGATCTTTGCTCTTCAATCCTCTCCTCCTCCCCCTTCATATCTCTACCTCCCTCCCAACCTTTCTTCCCAGCTTGAAGTTCCTTAAAACTTTTTGTTTTTGGTCTCTTTTTGGTCACCTATCCTAATATCTCCTTATATAGCTGAGCGTGAAATTTATCTTGCTAACTCTCTTGTGAAACTCCAGTGATGTTTCATTGTAATATGGGGCACAAGTTCAGAATATTATCTAGTCCTCAAACCCCACAGGAAGACCAACATTGTCATTCATAGCGAAGATCAGTTAGAAATGTGGCCTGAGAGATTAAATTACTGATGGTTTGATGATCTAAACGGTGTGGTAACAGGACAAAGAAAGCACTAGAGGAGGTATAAATGGCAAAATAATGAACAGCAAAAGCAAAAGAAAGATATTAAAACCAAAATCAGCCACAGAAACAAGAAGAAACTGATAGCAGGAATATCAATGTAACTTATTGTTGATTGAGGTGGCTGAGCTATTCTGTTGGTGTTGATGAGTAGATACTGCTGCCCAGGTAACAGGGGGTGCTGTGTGTGCATGTGCAGGGGATGGTGTGTGTATCTGTGTGTGTCTCATAAATTAACAATCTCTCTCTTTCAAACCACGACAGGAGCTGATAATTTCTATGATGCAATTGAAGACATGATTGGCTACAGGCCTGGGATCTGGATGAAGTGGAGTTGGACGGTGATCACTCCATTGTTGTGCATGGTGAGTTCACAATCTCCATCCATTGCAGCACAAACCCCGCAAACTGTTGCCAGGAAGAACTTGCATCTCTATAGTGCCTTTCCCATCCTCAGGACGTTCCAGTGAATTTGACAGACAGTGAAGTACTTTTGAAGCAGAGTTATTGTAATGTAGGAAATATAGCAGCCAATTTGTGCACAGCAAGATCCCAATGTATTGCAATAATGACCAGATTGCCACCACACGCTAGGGAGACCTCCTCTGCTCTTCTTCCAGGACCATAGAATCTTTTGCATCTACCTAAAAGAACAAATGGGACCTTAGTTTAACATCTTACTTCTGACAGTGCAGCACTCCCCCAGCACTATACTGGGATGTGGGAATCGATTTGAGCAGATTTCTGGAATATGACACAAACCCTAATGTTTCTGACAGTCAGGTTACCCACTGAGGCATAGCAGACACTGCTGAGGCCTTACATCCAAAGTGAGTGAGCTGATCAAAGCTAGTACAGCACATTGTAGGAAGGAAGGTGAGCAGATAAGCGATATTTTCACTCTCGTGCTAAGGAAGAGAATGGGAGAGGCAAGAAGTCGACATTCCTTCTGCACTAATTCAGCTGTGACTGTATGGCACTCAAAAAATGTTGTTTAGTAATGTTGAAGGAGCAGCCCACCCCCTTCACAGTGTTTCCATGGCTACCGTATGAGTCAAACACCAAATCTGCTCAAGCCTTAGCTCTGGATGTTCACTCAGACCAGACAGCTGAGATGACAGCCTGTTTTCTCTGGGCGTTAGCCTCCCACAAGAAATGAATGTGGATCCATCTCAATCCAGTTATGACTAAATCTTGGCTCCACAACAAAAAATGACTCAGTTTTGCCCAGAAACAACCTCAACGCTGGAAACAGTTCACATTGAGCAGCAGAGAAACCTCTCTAGACTGAGACACAGGAGTTGAAATAAAGGGATCTAACCTCGTGTATCTAACCTTGTGCTGTACCTGTCCTGAGGCTGTTTGATGGGGGACAGTGTAGAGGGAGTTTTACTCTGTATCTAACCCCGTGCTGTACCTGTTCTGGGAATGTTTGATGGGGGACAGTGTAGAGGAAACTTTACTCTGTATCTAACCCCGCATTGTATCTGTCTTGGAGTATTTGATGGGGACAGTGTAGAGGGAGCTTTATTCTGTATCTAATTCCGTGCTGTAGCTGTCCTGGGAGTGTTTGATGGGGGATAGTGTAGAGGGAGCTTTATTCTGTATCTAACTCTGTGCTGTACCTGGCCTGAGAGTGTTTGATAGGAACAGTGTAGAGAGAGCTTTAGTTTGTATCTAACTCCGTGTCCTGGGAGTGTTTGATGGGGGACAGTGTAGAGGGAGCTTTACTCTGTATCTAACCCCATGCTGTACCTGTCCTGGGAGTGTTTGATGGGGGACAGTGTAGAGGGAGCTTTACTCTGTACTAACCTCTGTATCTAACCCCGTGCTGTACCTGTCATGGGAGTGTTTGAGGGGGACAGTGTAGAGGAAGCTTTACTTTGTATCTAACCTTGTGCTGTATCTATCCTGGGAGTTTTTGATGGGGACAGTGTAGAAGAGCTTTTCTCTGTATCTATCCCTATCTATACCTGTCTGGGAGTGTTTGAAGGGGGACAGTGTAGAGGGAGCTTTACTCTGTATCTAACCCATGCTGTACCTGTCCTGGGAATATTTGATGGGGGACAGTGTAGAGGGAGCTTTACTCTGTATCTAACCCCATGCTGTACCTGTCCTGGGAGTGTTTGATGGGGGGACAGTGTAGAGAGAGCTTTACTCTGTATCTAACCTCTGTATCTAACCCCGTGCTGTACCTGTCATGGGAGTGTTTGATGGGGGACAGTGTAGAGGAAGCTTTACTTTGTATCTAACCTTGTGCTGTATCTATCCTGGGAGTGTTTGATGGGGGACAGTGTAGAAGAGCTTTTCTCTGTATCTAATCCCTAGCTATACCTGTCTGGGAGTGTTTGAAGGGGACAGTATAGAGGGAGCTTTACTCTGTATCTAACCACATGCTGTACCTGTCCTGGGAATATTTGATGGGGGGACAGTGTAGAGGGAGCTTTACTCTATCAACCCCATGCTGTAGCTGTCCTGGGAGTGTTTGATGGGAACAGTGTAGAGGGAGATTTTTCAATGTGACTGTGTTTTCTCTTGCTTGTGTAGGCCTGTTTCATCTTCTCTCTTGCCAAGTACACGCCGTTGACCTACAACAAAATCTACAAGTACCCTCAGTGGGCCGAGGGTTTGGGCTGGTTGTTGGCTCTGTCCTCCATGATATGCATCCCACTGGTGGTGGTTGTCAAGATTATTCAGTCGGATGGGCCAATAATTGAGGTAAGACTTTAATGGATGCTAGATGTTCAGACTTGGCACTTAAACCCTGAGGACTAAGCTGCCATCTGATGATAGAATGGAATCCAAATGGAATATTTGTCAGACTTTTAGATTTAGAATCTCCAGTCTAATTAAGCCTTCGGTTTAACTGCTCTATGGTAGTGTTTAGACTCCTTACAAGCCTCCTCTGTTCCTTGTTTATGTGGTAGTTACGTTACTGTTATTTAAAGCTCTATTTAGACACCATTTTGAATGCTGCATTATATTCTGAGTACCAACCTCATGAAGAATCTCTGCATCTTCTGCATGAAAGAAAGAAATTGTGTTTGTTTAACACTTTTCACAGCTTGCAGACATATTCCACATATACAAAGGGTATGTGGTAGAATAAATAGACAGAAACTATTTCTTCTGGTGGAGAGAGTCCAGAACAAGGAGGGGGCAGAAACTAAAAATAGAAATCTGTCTGTCAGCAAGTACTTCCTCAAACAAAGAGGAGTGGGAATCTGGAACGCTCTCCCACAAAAAAAGGCTGTTGAGGTTTCGTAAATGTCAAAATTGAGATTAAGATTTTTTTTTCCTTGACGAATGGGCTAAGGGTAATTGGATCATGGTGGCCAGGCAGAGTTAAGATACAATTCAGACACAATGTAATTGAATATGGAATGGGTTGGAGTGGGCTCAGTAGCCTCTTTCCATGCCAATATGTCTGTATTTCGTTGTTATTAGTTCTAATCCTCTTCGTCTCTCTGATCTCCCCCTCCAGCGGATAAAGATGCTCACAGCACCCAAAGGAGAAGGAAGGAAACCAAAAGACCTGGCGTTGGATGCTGAGGCCATAGTTCCACTCAGTCCCAATGGGACTGCAGGAAATGATGTAGGAAAGCCCACACAGATAATAGTAGAGACTGCGATGTAAGCTCTCTATGAGAGACTAAAATTGTGCTTTTTTTTGACATAAACTCTAGCCTTTCTAGGACCAGATTTCCCCATTCCCTAAAGCAACGCCTACCCTAGACCTAGGTCTGAACTCAATGGTTAATCCCCCAGAGGTCACATTAACTAAAACAATGGAAGCAACTAACTTACGTATCTTGTTCTAGTAATCACTAGCAAGCATTTTGAACATAGTTCACTCCAATCAGAAGGCTAGGTCCTGCTTCCTAATCCTTGTGGGTAGACTGACTATCTTTCCAACATTAAGGTGAACCTCTGGAGATTATTCTCTATTTTTGCTTAGTTCCCTCCTTCACCCCCACCTTCCTGTCATGAACTTCACCATAATGTTCTAATGGACAGACCGCAAGAGTTGCAGGCGGGTCTGAGAGGCTCCCGTGATGCTTTGGTGATGTGATCAGGAGACGAAGCTTGGAGCAGAACCATTGGAATTCCAATTTCTTCCTTATCCTTTCCCCCCTCCCCACCTATCTCCCACCCACCACCAATCCTTGCACCCATTGTTTTTTATGTTTTAGGTGAAATATTCAAGAAACAGGAATTCAGTTAAAAACACTGTTGCATTGTAGGAGTCTGCTCCCCCCCCTCCACTCACTATCCTCCTCCACTTACCCTTCTCCTCCCCCATGCCACCTACCCTCTCCTTCTCCCCTTCTCCTTCTACTCTTCTCTCCTCCATTTACCCTCCCCTCTCCACCTACCCTCCCTCCTCTCCACCTACCATACCCCTCCTCCACCTACCTTTCCCCTCTTCCCTCTCCCTGCGGTGAAGGTGAGAGGCTTGATCCCACAAGGCACTGGACCAAACCACAGTGGACTGGGGTATTAGCAGCAGGAGCTATTTTGTGAATAATTTGCAGTTGATAGATTTACAAAAAGCTTAAAAAAATGTTGCACAATGTTTTAAGTTTTTTTGTGTGCGCGTGTGTGTGGTAAAAGAATATGACATTGTACCTGTGGCTTTTTTTTAAAACTACAATCATTGTGTATATAACAATACTGATGATTTCAGTTCAATGTTGTAGGGAGTCCAATGAAGATTTTCTCACCCTTGTTTTTTTTCTCTGAAGCCTATTTATCAATCTGTAGTCCCCATGTTCTAGGCTTTATGGTTCTGTTACAATGTGTTGCATATGTTCCAGCAACTCATTGATTCTAGTCTGTATCACTGGATGTGTAAGCAAGTCAGGAGAGTGTAGAGACACTCTCAATCTCACTCTGTCTCTCTCTCTATCACACACTGCATTTGTGGGAACAGTGGTTTAACAGATCTGATACTCGATCCCATTCCTTTCGAACCATTGAACTGTTTGTAAACCGTTTGCAAATAATAAAATAGATTTTATTTTTGTTTTAAATTGCCTGTGAGTGCAAAATGTAAGGTGGGAGGATGTATGAGAGTAGGGACAATGCTAACCTTGGGTTAGGAATTAAACAAGTAAACTATGGTCCCAATCTTCATGCCTCATCTCACACCTGATCCAAATGTAGGGACTGGCGTTGGAGGTTTAATGTAAGGGATGTCTGTTGGAGGGTGGTAGAGTGATTTCAACTTTCAGACTGAAGTTTATCAGTAATTGATCCCATCAATTCTTTCCCTTCCACACTCCCATAATGGGATGCAGGAAGAGTAGACCCACTCCCACTTTCTTGAGGAGTAGCTTGGGACAAGCATGGAATGCCACATCATTGCTACCATACCCCAAGAGCATGCTTTTGACAAATTGATCCCCCCAGAGGGAAGTTCATTGCTAAGCAGGCACAAATTGTTCCAAAGTGAATTCTTCCAAACTCCCAAATCTTTCATCCATCTTCACATCCACACTCAACCATCAAAGAGGCCAACCCCCACATTCCAGCTAGAGCACGGTGCCAATGCATGAGTTATCTGGTTAATTCAACGGTCCGACTGTCTGTTCCATTGGCTGAAGATGGTTTACACTCCTTCCCTTCCTGGTCCCTTGAATCACTGAACTCCATTCCATCCCATGAGTTGAATGAATTGAAAACTGCCCTCCTTATGCAATCTGAACAAAAACATGACTGAGGTCTACACACCATTATCCCTAATATTTAACTGTCCTCTCAAATGGCCCAAAAAGACACTTGGCTATATTCAAGTGGTGGCTCATCTTCCACAGGGCACTTAGGCATGGGCATTGAATACCCACTCCCACAAATGAATGTGGGAAAGGAGTATTTATGACAGCTTTGCTGTAGTGCTTTAATCTGGAGATTGGAGGTGAACATCAGATTGATGTTGATGTCCTGATGCACAAAACATAAATATTTCACACTGCTACAATTTATATTCAGCCCAAGTTCCTGGACTGATGAGTCAAAACAGCATGTGGTGCAGTAGCCACTTCTGTTGTAGGTCAGTCTGTGTAGGCAGTTGGAACAGTGAGATCATACAGAATGAGTGCCTCTAAGCTCTTGACTTTATATTGACTGTACCAAATCGATGCGATTAAACTGACAGGATTCCATTCTCATGGACAGATCAGTCGGCAAAGTGAAGCAAAGACAACTTTCACAATAAAATGATGTATGTCTTCATTTTATTTTGACACTTTTTATAAATGTAAGGGTATCAAAGATGGAGGTATAGGAGCGGGGAGTGGTGAGGGAGCAGATAGTTTGCTCTATGGGTCACAAGCTCATGTGGCTAAACCTCCAGAAGGCCCAATCAGAGTTGCCCAGTGAGGGACCCGATCTGTATCCTGATCACTCCCTGGGGTCACAGGATGTTGGAAGGCTAGTTTCTCATTCCTAGGTTGAGTCCTACAGCCTCATATATCCTGGGCTTGCTCCAACTCCAACCCTGTCTTTTAATGGGGTAACATTTAATAATCCAACAAAACCCCATGATTTCTACCTTCGAAGTAAGAAGTTTCACAACACCAAGTTAAATTATTTGGTAACAAACAAAGAGGCAGAGCCCCGAAAGCTAGTGGCATTTGCTACCAAATAAACCTGTTGGACTTTCATCTGACATTGTGAGACTTCTTACTGTGTTTACCCCAGTCCAATGCTGGCATCTCCACATCTCCTACCTTCAAACACAGAGCAGCTCTTCCCCAATTTGTGAACTGTTCTCAGAATAAGGTAATGAAGAAGTCATGTTAAAAACTGTTTTTGACTTGGGTTTTTTTAAAGTTTGATCAGTGTGGATATGTTATTTTCAGAGGGAGAAATATCTATTACAAAACCAAACACAGGGCTTGACACCAGAATGGTCAAGAGACCTATAACTGAAATTTCCACCACCCATCTCCAACCATTGGCATGAGGCATAGAGCGGTTCATGAGCTGAACATGTTTTCCATTGCCTGGCCAGCCTTGTATGAGCTCAGGATTGGGTTCAGGGTCTGCAGTTGGGCTGCAGTGAACCAATAGATGAAAAGCCAATGTAGATTAGAATAAGCGCTGGTTTTTTGGGAGGATTGGGTGCTCACTTCAACACACACAAATACACACACACACACACAGAGAGAGAGAGACAGAAGTCATTGAATGCCATGCAAACTGCAGTGGCTTCAGCCCTATGGGGAACTTGGGCAGTGTGTGACTCTGGTATAGGAGGCACCACACTGAACCTCACAGTGTTATAAAAGAATTGGCTGCTTTGATTAATGTTTAAGGTAACTAGTGTATTAACAGAAGCTTCATCACCTTGTGGTGCTGCAGTGTTTCACATTTTGGTTCATTGGCTCGAATATCCTGACTAAAGTTGGCAATGTGAATCTGACAAACAGAAAGAAAATCCCCAGTAACTGTTGACTTTATTCCTCCATCTGTAAATATTGACCAGCCCAGAACCTCACAGTCACATTTCATCATTACTCTGGCTTTTTTGTGTCAAAACTACGCATCATGATGATAGATATTAAACTACACTTTTAATAGTGAATAAGCTTTTAAAAAAAACAATGTGTATTTTTTTTATTTTTAAAACTTTTGAGAAGGACTGTGTCTTCTTATTCAACATGTACAAGCTGGTAATTCTCTAATTTTTTTTGTAGATTCATTTTGATTTAGTTGGCAGGAACTTTCACCTCTGACCTCCCAGTCGTTAGGCTTTAACTAACAGCAGGGGGAAGGGGAGCCTTTGCCTGATCTCTCCACCCACCCACTCAGCCCCAGGCATTTGAAATTCATTCTTCCCAACCTGAAAGAATGTTCCTCTTTCACTCTCCCCTGCTCACCCCTTCTCTCTCTCAACACATTTCTCTCACTTTTATTCTCTCCCCACTCCTTTCTCTTAACTTCTTCTTCCCATTGTCTTCCTCTCCTAACTCTCACCTCTTTTCCTCTCTCTCCCTACTTCATTTGTTTCTCTTTTTTCTCTCTCTCACTCTTTCTCTCACTCCCACTTCTGAAAGTGGAAAAAGGGTTTCAGGTGGGTGAATTTGGGGAGGGAGAGGGAAGCACTGTTTGGTTTTCCCCACTTGCTGTTAATAGGTCAAGGATGAGTGATTCCTGTCCATTCCTCTCTTGAACATTTGTGCTCTTGTGGAACAGAATTAGATGTTCCATTTTTAGCCGTTTGCATTTTTTTAGACGAAAAGAGAAGATATAAAGATATGTATTTATATTATACCGTATATCCAAGTGTCCTGTGCTTTCTTAGGTGATGGTTCGAGAATTGTATTAGAAATTTTGATCTTGTACCCGTGTGGAAAAATAAAACAAGTTTAAAAAAATGAATAAATGTTTACAGTTTTCACTGGAAGTTTCATTCTTAATTTTTTTTTAATTTATGAGGCTTGATCAGTCTTAAATGAGGCAGATACAGTCTCATTCTCCCTTCAATAATGGGTTCACAACCCACCTATAAAAATCAGCACAAAATCCATGCTCACACTCTCGGTGCAGTGTGGGAGTGCCGCACTGTCACAGGCTCAGTACTGAGGGAGTGCCACACTATCAGAGAGTCAGTGCTGTACTATCAGAGGGTCAGTACTGAGGAAGTGCCACGCTGTCAGAGATTCAGTACTGAGGGAGTGCTGCACTGCCACAGTGTCAGTACTGAGGGAGTGCCACACTGTCAGAGGGTTGGTACTGAGGGAGTGCTGCATTATCAGAGAGTCAGTACCGAGGGAGGACCACACTATCAGCGGATTAGTACTGAGGGAGTGCCGTACTATCAGCGAGTCAGGACTGACGGAGAGCGGCACTGTCAGAAGGTTAATGTTGAGGGAGTACAAAAGTGTGATGGCAGCAGGGCTGAAGCTGTTCTTGAGTTGGTTGGTAACTGATCTCAGACTTTTGCATCTTTTTTCTGACGGAAGAAGATGGAAGAGAGAATGTCTGGGTGTGTGGGGTCCTTAATTGTGCTGGCTGCTCTTCCAAGAAGTTTAGGCAGAGTAAATGGATGGGAGGCTGGCTTGAATGACGGACTGGGCTTCGTTTATGACCCTTTGTAATTTCTAACAGTCTTGGACAGACCAGGAGCCATACCAATCTGTAATATGACCAGAAATAATGCTTTCTGTGGCGCGTTTGTAAAAGTTGGTAAGAGTGATAGTGGACATGGCAAATTTTCTTAGTCTTTTAAGAAAGTAGAGGGTTGGTGGCTTCCATAGCTATCATGTCAGCATGGGGAACCAGGACAGGTTGTTGGTCATCTGGATACCTAAAAACACGAAGTTTTCGACAATTTCTACTTCGTCCTCATTAACATAGACAGGAGCATGTCCACTACACTTCCTGAAGTCAATGAGTGATGGCCTACTGGTATTATTGCTACACTATTAATTTAGAAACTCAGCTAATGTTTTGGGGACACAGGTTCGAATCGTGCTATTGGAGATGGTGGAATCTGAATTCAATAAAAGATCTCTGGAATTAAGAATCTACTGATGATCGTGAAACCATTGTCAATTGTTGGAAAAACCCATCTTGTTCAGCAATGTCCTTTAGGAAAGGAAATCTGCCATCCTTACCTGGTCTGGCCTACATGTGACTCGAGGTGCAGCATTATGGTTAACTCTCAACTGTCCTGGACAATGAGGGATGGGGAATAAATGCTGGCCAGCCAGCGACACCCATTTCCCATGAATGAATTTTTAAAAATTTCCTTTGTTTTGTTTACATTGAGGGAAAGATTATTGTTGTCACACAGTTCACCAGATCTTCTATCTCTTTCCTATACTCTGTCTTATCATTGTTTGAAATCCCACCCACTATGATGGTATCGTCAGCAAACTTGAAAATCGAATTGGAGAGGAATTTGGCCGCACAGTCATACGTGTATAAGTGTCAAGGACACAGCCTTGTGGAGTAATGATGTTGAGAATGATCGTGAATGAAGTGTTGCTTATCTTTATTGATTATGGTCTGTGGGTTAGGAAGTTCAGGATCCAGTTGCAGAGGGAGGACTGAGCCCCAGACCTAGGAGCTTGGTGATGAGTTTTTTAGGAGAACAGCCTTATGGTCTGATTTACCAAAATGTGGGCAGGCACTACAGTGGTAAGAATTTTTGGTATTTCTGTAGCAGTGGTTTAGGATGTTTGGGCCTCTGGTATAACAAGAGGCATGTTGGTGTTATCTTGATAGGACACCCTTGAACTTGGCCTGATTGAAGATCTTGACTGCTATGAACAGGGCCTCAGTATTGAGGGAGTGCCGCACTGTCAGAGGGTCAGTGCTGAGGGTGTGCCGCACTGTCAGAGGGTCAGTGCTGAGGGAATGCTGAAGTGTCAGAGGGTAAGTGCTGAGGGTGTGCCGCACTGTCAGAGGATAGGGCTGAGGGAGTGCCACACTGTCAGAGGGTCAGTGCTGAGGGAGTGCCACACTGTCAGAGGGTCAGTGCTGAGGGTGTGCCGCACTGTCAGAGGGTCAGTACTGAGGGAGTGCTGCACTGTTAGAGGGTTGATACTGAGGGCGTTCTGCACTGTCAGAGGGTGAGTATTGAGGAATGCAGCACTGTCAGAGTCAGTGCTGAGGGAGTGCTGCACTGTCAGAGGGTTAGTGCTGTGAGAGTGCCACGCTGTTAGGGGGTCAGTACTGAGGAAGTGCTGCACTGTCAGAGAGTCAATACTGAGGGAGTGCTGCACTGTCACAGGGTCAATACTGAGGGAGTGCTACACTGTCAGAGTGTCAGTACTGAATGAGTGCTGCACTATCAGAGGTAATACTGAGGAAATGCTGCATTGTCAGTACTGTTGGAAAACAAATGGTAATTCCCTGGTAATTCAAGCAATATCACACAAAATATTTATCACGTGGGATCTTGCTGTGTGTAAGCTGGATTCAATGTTTCCACATTAGAACAGTTCAAAAATAATGAATTGTCTCTGAAGCACTTTGGGACATCTTGGTGTTGGGAAAGTCACTATAGAGACATCTCTTTTGGGTGAGATTCAGATAGCTATACCTGACCTGACACCATGAGATGAAATGTTATCAGCATGGGAGTTTATCTTCGCTCTCAGAAGAAGAAACCATTAAATAACAATTTCATAATTTCAAAAGGCCCTGAGGGGTGGGGGGGAATGACTGACCCATTGTGGGAATCCTCTGATGGAATTCCCACCTTGGGGAGATTTAGCTAATCAGACTGACCACTGTCCAGCCCCTCTGAGCACAGCGCTTTAGTGGTCAGGAGAGGTACTGCAGTGCCTGATCCTGGGACCACACTTCAGGGATGGACCAGGTGTCCCAAAGCTTGGGAAGGTAAAGGCTGCCTTCGGAGGGGTGGGGGGGCATCAGAGTTTTGGAGGATAAATCAGGTTGCGGAGATGCAAAGGGGGGCCAGATCTCCCTGGTCGCTGACAGGAGGGTGCCCTAATTCCATGCTGAGGCCATGTGGGGAAAGGCACTTAAGGGCCTTTATAGGAGCATGAGGAGTCTTCCAGAAGGACCCTGCCCACCTCACCATAAAATTGCACCAGTGCCAGGCATCAAAGCACTACTACTAATCCTATTTTCCAACACTTGATCTGTAGTTGTGTATTCTATAGTTTTCAAGTGCTCATCTAAATGCTTCTTAAATGTTGTGAGGATTCCTGCTTCCGTTAGCTTTTCAGGTTGTGACTTCCAGATTGTCACCTCTCTTTGGGTTAAAAATTTTTCCTCAAATCTCCTCTAACTCTCCTACCTCTTATGATGAATCCCTTGGATATTGACACCTCTACTAAGGATACTTTATTCCTGTCTAACCCGTCAACATCCCTCATAATTTTGCACACCTCAGTGAGGTCTCCCCCAGCCTTCTCTGCTCTAAGAAGTGGCAGTTGTGTCCCAGCTATGGTGTGGAATTACAGATTATCCTTCTTGCCTTTGCACTGGGGCTGTCAGATAACTTGCCCTCTGGGCATGAGATTTGTGCCTCATATAGCCTAAGTATTACTCAGGAGGGATTTATTTTTGGATCGGCAAGCTGAGCCATGTTACACAGATCAACGAAGGTTATTATGTTGCATGATACACCAGTGTCTATCTGACATGTCTTGCTTACCTGATACACTCCTTCTGTGTTCCTCACAGTAAGTCACAAAGTGTTTGTCACCTGTGACCTGACTGATCCAATCTTTTTTTTTGATTTGATTTATTATTGTCATATTTACAGCAAAAAGTATTGTTTCTGCGTGCTATACATTCAAAGCATACCATTCATAGAGAAGGAAACAAGACAGTTACAGTCTTAGCAAGGATGTAAAACAAAATCAATTTAATGCGACATAGGTCCATTCAAAAATCTGACGGCAGTAGGGAAGAAGCTGTTCTTGAGTTGGTTGGTACGTGACCTCAGACTTCAGGTACCTTTATCCTGATTGAAGAAGGTGGAAGAGAGAATGTCTGAGGTGCGTGGGGTCCTTAATTATGCTGCCTGCTTTGCCAAGGCAGCAGGAAATGTAGACAAAGTCAATGAATGGGAGGCTGATTTGCATGATGGATTGGGCTTCGATCACAACTTTTTGTAGTTCCTTACGGTCTTGGACAAGTAGGAGCCATACCAAGCTGCAATACAACCAGAAAGAATGCTTTCTACGATGCATCTGTAAAAGTTGGTGAGAGTTGTAACAGACAAGCCAAATTTCCTAAGTCTTCTGAGAAAGTAGCGGCGTTGGTGGGCTTTCTTAACTATAATGTCGGCGTGGGGGGACCAGGACAGGTTGTTGGTGATCTGGACATCTAAAAACTTGAAGCTCTTGACCCTTTCTACTTCATCCCCGTTGGTGTAAGAGAGGGCATGTTGTCCTTTACGCTTCCTGAAGTCGATGACAATCTCCTTTCAGATACAATCTATTATATCATGTATAGTTCTTCATCAGACTCTCTGTCTGAAATCTCTTCACTGGCTACCTGTAAAGGTTTATTTCACTTTTATTGTGGCCAGGAATTTGTGTGTGAACTGATTTGGCTTCTTGCAGTTAAAACGCATGCTGAGCAATTCTTCTTTTTCTGGGCATTTTGCACTCTGCAGCATCTGCATCCTGCCCTTTGTCAATGATTGTTCCACTCTTTTAGCCTGCACCAACTCTCAGCATAATGTTATATATATGCTCTATCTGATCTTTCACAACTTCCACATTTCGACAGACGCATATTGCTTTCTTTAGCATCATAGAACATTACAGCACAGAACAGGCCCTTCGGCCCTCGATGTTGCGCCGACCAATATAAAAAGCAATGCCCCTCCAAACTAAACCATTCCCTTCTCTTCCATATACCTATCAACTAACCTCTTAAACGCCACCAAACTTGGCGCATCTACAACTGCTGCGGGCAGGGCATTCCACTCCCTAACCACCCTTTGGGTAAAGAACCTACCTCTGATATCCGTCCTATAACTATCACCCCTTAATTTAAAGCTGTGTCCCCTCGTGCTAGCTTTTTCCATCCTAGGAAAAAGGCTATCACTATCCACCCTATCTAAACCTCTAATCATCTTATATGTTTCGATTAGGTCCCCTCTTAGCCGCCTCCTTTCTAACAAAACAACCTCAAATCCCTCAGCCTCTCTTCATAAGACCTGCCCCCCATACCAGGCAACATCCTGGTAAACCTCCTCTGTACCCTCTCCAATGCCTCCACATCTTTCTTATAATGTGGTGACCAGAACTGCACACAATACTCCAAGTGCGGCCGCACTAGAGTTTTGTACAGTTGAACATGACGTTGCGGCTCCGAAATTCAATCCCTCTACCAATAAAAGCCAAGACTCCATATGCCTTCTTAACAACCTTCTCGACCTGACTGCCTACTTTCAGGGATCTATGCACATACACACCAAGATCCCTCTGTTCATCTAGACTATTAAGAATCCTACCATTTGCCCTATACTCTACACATTTATTATTTCTGCCATAGTGCATTACCTCACACTTTTCCACATTAAACTCCATTTGCCACCTCTCGGCTCAGCTCTGCAACTTACATAGAACTAGAACATTACAGCACAGAACAGGCCCTTCGGCCTTCAATGTTGTGCCGACCAAAATAAAAAGCAATGCCCCTCCAAACTAAACCATTCCCTTCTCTTCCAATATACTTATCAACTAACCTCTTAAACGCCACCAAACTTGGCGCATGTACAACAGCTGCAGGCAGGGCATTCCACTCCCTAATCACTCTTTGAGTAAAGAACCTACCTCTGATATCCGTCCTATAACTCATCCCCTTAATTTAAAGTTGTGTCCCCTCGTGCTAGCTTTTTCCATCCTAGGAAAAGGCTATCACTGTCCACCCTATCTAAACCTCTAATCATCTTATATGTTTCAATCAAGATCCCCTCTTAGCCGCCTCCTTTCTAACGAAACAACCTCAAATCCCTCAACCTCTCCTCATAAGACCTGCCCTCCATACCAGGCAACATCCTGGTAAACCTCCTCTGTACCCTCTCCAATGCCTCCACATCTTTCTTATAATGTGGCGACCAGAACTGCACACAATACTCCAAGTGCGGCCGCACTAGAGTTTTGTACAGTTGCAACATGATGCTGCGGCTCCTAAATTCAATCCCTCTGCCAATAAAAGCTAAGACTCCATATGCCTTCTTAACAACTTTATCCACTTGATTGCCTACTTTCAGGGAACTATTGACACATACACCAAGATCCTTCTGTTCCTCAACACTATTAAGAGCCCTACCATTAGCCCTATACTCTACACAAATGGACAGCCCCTCTGCCGAAACCCGGGATTGAACCAGGGACCTTTAGATCTTCAGTCTAACGCTCTCCCAACTGAGCTTGGACTTGTCCAAGTCCCTCTGCAAACTATAACACCCCTCTTCACTATCTACCACTCCACCGACTTTAGTGTCATCTGCAAATTTACTAATCCATCCTTCAATACCCTCATCCAGATCATTTATAACAATTACAAACAGCAGGGGCCCCAAAACAGCCCCCTGAGGTACACCACTTGTCACCGAACTCCACGATGAATATCTCCCATCAACCACCACCCTCTGTCTTCTATCTGCTAGCCAATTCCTAACCCAATTAGCTAAATCACCCTCTATCCCATACATCTGCATTTTCTGCAGAAGTCTTCCATGGGCCACCTTATCAAACGCCTTACTAAAGTCCATATATACCACATCAACCGCCTTACCCCCATCCACCTCTTTAGTCACTTTTTCAAAAAACTCAATGAGGTTAGTAAGGCACGACCTACCCTTCACAAAACCATGCTGACTATCCCCAATCAATTCATTTCTCTCTAAATAACTATAAATCCTATCCCTAATAATTCTCTCCAATATACTTGCCCACAGCAGAAGTAAGACTCACTGGCCTATAATTCCCTGAAAGGCTCTCTTCCCCTTCTTGAACAACGGGACCACATTCGCTATCCTCCAGTCCTCCGGAACCACACCCGTAACCAACGACGACCTGAATATCAGAGCCAGAGGCTCTGCAATCTCCTCTCTTGCCTCCCAGAGAATCCTAGGGTAAATCCCGTCCGGCCCAGGGGACTTATCCAACTTCAAACCCTCGAGAATATCTAGCACATCCTCCCTATCTACTTCGATACCTTCCAGTTTGCTACCCTGTACCTCAGTGTTCTCCATAACTACATTTACATCACCCTGCGTGAATACCGAAGAGAAATATTTATTCAGTCCTCTCCAATCTCCTCAGGCTCTACGCACAACTTCCCACTGCTGTCTATGACTGGCCCTAATCTTGCCCTAACCAATCTTCTATTCTTAACATATCTAAAGAAAGCTTTAGGATTCTCCTTAATCCTATCAGCCAAAGTCTTCTCGTGTCCCCTCTTAGCTCTCCTCAATTCACTCTTTAGCTCCCTCCTGGCTAATCTATAGCTATCCATTGCACTAACCGAGCCTTCAAGCCTCATCCTGACATAAGCCTCCTTTTTCCTTTTAACCAGCAAATCAACTTTTTTCGTACACCAAGGTTCTCTTACTCGACCATTTCCTCCTCGCCTGACAGGGACATACTTATCAAGGACTCGCAGCAGCTGCTCCTTGAATAAGCTCCACATTCCAGATGTTCCCAGTCCCTGTAGTTTCCTAGTCCAATCTATGCACCCTAATTCTCTCCTGATGGCCTCATAATTACCCTTCCCCCAGCTATAACTACTGCCCCCAGCTTCATGCCTATCCCTATCCATCACTAAGGTGAACGTAACCGAATTGTGGTCACTATCACCAAAATGTTCACTAACTTCCAAGCCTAACACCTGGTCTGGCTCATTGCCCAGCACCAAATCCAATGTAGCCTCACCTCTAGTTGGCCTATCTACATACTGAGTCAAAAAACCTTCCTGCACACTTTGTACGAAAACTGACCCCTCTAACGAGCTAGAGCTATAGCTATTCCAATCAATATTAGTAAAGTTAAAGTCCCCCATAACAATTACCCTATTACTTTCACTCCTGACCAGAATTGACTTGGCAATCCTTTCCTCAACCTCTCTAGAACTTTTAGGAGGTCTATAAAAGACCTCCTAAATCACTTCCTCATTTTTCAGTAGAAGTGCTCTCATCATGGGGATCTCTTACTCCTAGGGCCAATCTATCTTTAATCAGATCATTTTTTAACTTTCCAAATTCATAAGATTCTGCCAGCAGCATTACTACCATGACACACCATTCAATGGTTCTGTTTTCATGCTGAACTCCAGTGTTGACTACTTAAATGTTCATGTGTAACATTCACCAAGGGTTCAAAATATGCATTCAAGGCTTTCAAAATCTCTGTTTGTCTTTGTTCTTTGCTCATCAGTCTGGTTACATTTCAAAACCTAAACACTCTCTCCTTCGTGCTCTCTTTCTACCTCTGTCATAGAATATAGAACATTACAGCACAGCACAGCCCTTCACCCCTCAATGTTACACTGACTTGTGAAAACCAATCTAAAGTCCATCTAACCTACACTATTCCAATAACATCCATATGTTTATCCAATGACCATTTAAATGTCCTTAATGTTGGTGAGTCCATTACTGTCGCAGGCAGGGTACTCCATGTCCTTACTCCTCTCTGAGTAAAGAATCCATCTCTGACATTTGTCCTATATCTATCACCCTTCAATTTAAAGCTATGTTTCCTCATGCTAGCCATCACTATCCAAGGAAAAAGGCTTTCAGTGTCCACCCTATGTAATCCTCTGATCATCTTGTATGCCTCTATTAAGTCACCTCTTAACCTTCTTCTCTCTAACAAAAACAGCCTCAAGTCCCTCAGTTTTTCCTCATAACATCTTCCCATTAGACCTGGCAATATTCTGGTAAATCTCCTCTGCATCTTTTCCAATGCTTCCACATTCTTCCTATAATGCAGCAACCAGAACTATATGCAATACTCAAAGTGCGACCGCATCAGAGTTTTCTACAGCTGCAACATAACCTCTTGGCTCCAAAACTCAATCCCTCTACCAATAAAAGCCAACACACTGTTCACCTTCTTAACAACCCTATCAACCTGGGTGTCAACTTTCAGGGATCTATACACATGGACACTGAGATCTCTCTACTCATCCACACTATCCAGTATCTTACCATTAGTCCAGTATTCTGTATTCCTGTTACTCCTTCTAAAGTGAATCACCTCACATTTTTCAACATTAAACTCCATCTGCCACCTCCCAGCCCAGTTCTGCAGCTTATCTTATGATCCTCTGTAACCCGCAACATCCTTCCACACTGTTCACTTCTCCACCAACTTTAGTATCATCTGCAAATTTACTAATCCATCCTTTTAAGCCCTCATCAAGGTCATTTATAAAAATGACAAACAGCAGCGGCCCCAAAACAGATCCTCGCGGTAACTAACTGAACTGCAGGGTGAACATTTCCCATTAACCACCACCCCTCTGTCTTCTTACAGCTAGCAAATTTCTGATCCAAACCGCTAAATCATCCTCAATCCCATATCTCCGTATTTTCTGCAATAGCCTACCATAGGGAACCTTATCAAATGCTTTACTGATATCCATATACACCCACATCAACTGCTTTACCCTCATCCACCTCTTTGGTCACTTTCTCAAAGAATTCAATAAAGTTTGTGAGGCACAACCTATCCTTCACAAAACCGTGTTCACTATCCCTAATCAAATTATTGCTTTTTGGATGATTATAAATCTTATCATAATTCTTTCCAAAACTTTACGCTCATTGGTCTGTAATTACCTGGGTTATCTCTACTCCCCTTCTTGAACAAGGAGACAACATTTGCCATCCTCCAGTCTTCTGGCACTGTTCCTATAGACAATGACGACAAAAAGATCAAAGCCAAAGGCTCTGCAATCTCCTGCCAAGCTTTCTAGAGAATCCTAGGATAAATCCCATCCGGCCCAGGGACTTATCTATTCCACACTTTCCAGAATTGCTAACACTTATGAACCTCAATCTATCTAGTTTAATAGCCTGCATCTCAGTATTCTCCTCGACAACATTGTCTTTTACCTGTGTGAATACTGACGAAAAATATTCATTTAGTGCTTCTCCTATCTCTTCGGACTCCATGCACAACTTCCCACTACTATTCTTGACTGGCCCTAATCTTACCATAGTCATTCTTTTATTCTTGATACGCTTATAGAAAGCTTTGGGTTTTCCTTGATCCTACCTGCCAAAGACTTCTCATGTCCCCTCTCGGCTCTTCTTAGTTCGCTCTTTAGGTCCTTCCTGGCTAACTTGTAACTCTCAAGTGCCCTAATTGAGCCTTCATGCCTCATTTTTATGTAAATCTCCTTCTTCCTTTTCACAACAGATTCAACTTCTTTAGTAAACCATGGTTCCCTTGCTTGATCATTTTCTCCCTACCTGACAGGTACATATTTATCAAAGACACGCAATAGTTGTTCCTTGAACAAGCCCCACATTTCAATTGTGCCCATCTCCTGCAGTTTCCTTCCACATCCTATGCATCCTAAATCTCACCTAATCGCATCATAATTTCCTTTCCTCCAGCTATAACTCTTGCCCTGCAGTATATACCTATTCCTTTCCATTGCTAAAGTAAACATAACTGAATTGTGGTCACTATCACCAAAATGCTCACCTACCTCCAAATCTAACACCTGGCCTGGTTCATTACCAGTACCAAATCCAATGTGGCCTTGCCTCTTGTTAGGCTATTTAAATACTGTGTCAGGAAACCTTCCTGCACACATTAAACAAAAACTAACTCATCTAAAGTATTCGAACTATAGCATTTCCCGTCAATATTTGTAAAGTTAAAATCCCCCTTAACAACTACCGTGTTACTTTTTCTCCTATCCAGAACCATCTTTGCAATCCTTTTCTCTAGATCTCTGGAACTTTTCGGAGGCCTATAGAAAATTCCCAGCAGGATGACCTCTCCTGTCCTGTTTCTAACCTCAGCCCATAGTACTTCAGTAGACGAGTGCTTATCAAACGTCCTTTCTGCTACTGTAATACTATCCTTGACTAACAATGCCACACCTCCCCCTCTTTTACCACCTTCCCTGATCTTACTGAAACATCTAAATGCTGGAAGCTGCAACAATCATTCCTATACCTGTTCTATCCATGTCTCCGAAATGGCGCAACATCAAAGTCCAGGTCTCAACCCATGCTGCAAGTTCACCCACCTTATTCCGGATACTCCTGGCATAAAGTAGACACACTTCAAACCATTTTCCTGCCTGCCGGTACACTCCTGCAATCTTGAAACCTTATTGATCTCACTACTTTCAACCTCCAGTACACTGGAGCTACAATTCAGGTTCCCATCCCCCTGCTGAATTAGTTTAAACCTCCCGAAAGGCATTAGCAGATTTCCACCCCCCCCCCCCCCCCTCCGCGCCCCCAGTATATTGGTATCTCTCTGGTTCAGGTGTAGACCATCCCATTTGTAGAATACCAGAATGAGCCCCAGTTATCCAGGTATCTGAATCCCTCCCTCCTGCACCATGTCTGTAGCCACGCATTCAATTGCTCTCTCTCCCTATTCCTCACCACACTAGCATGTGGCACAAGTAACAAACCAGAGGTAACAATTCTGTTTGTTCGAGCTCTAAACTTCCACCCTAACTTCCTGAATTTCTGCCTTACATCCCCTTCCCTTTTTCTATCTATGTCATTGATGCCTAAGTAGACCACGACTTGGGGCTGGTCCTCCTCCCCCTTAAGGACTGTGAAAACATGATCCAAGACATCACAGACCTGGCACCTACAAGGCAACACACCAACCGCCAAGTCTCTCTCATTCCCACAGAATCTCCTATCTGTCCCCCTAAATATGGAGTCCTGTCTCCGTCTCTTCTCTCCCTTTCTCTCTTGCTCTCTCTAACTCTACTTCTCACCATTGTTCTTTTTCTCCTCTCTCTCCCTCTCTCTCTCTCTTATCTACATCAGCAGCTTCCATCTCTGAAGGGACAGTTTGCCAATCTCTTGGGGCTGAGGAGGCTTTCAATTAACCGTCTAGTCTCAGATCACCCAATGTCTTTAATTGGACAGTGAGCTTCCAGCCTGACCACTATTCAGCCAACTTTCAAAAATCATTTCAAGAATGCCAGAATAATGCAGAGTTCAGACTGGAAATGGTCCCAACGTCAACATCCCAACCACAAAAGAAAATTTCTACTCTAACAGTCACATCCAGCTGCCCAGTTCCTCCAGTTTCCTAAAAACGTCAATAATTTGCATTCAATTCTGGGAGTTTGAAACAGTCACTTCACAGGAGCTTTAATAAATGCCTTCCTGAAGTCTATACAAAGAAGATTCATCGACATTTCTGCTGTCAAAGCAGCCAGAGAGCTACAAGGACAAGATCCAGTTTTAGAAATTCTTTCGTGAGATGTAGGTGTCATTGGCAGGACCAATATTTGTTGCCTATTCTTATTGCCCTCGAACTGAGTAGTTTGCTAGACCATTTCAGAGGGCAGTTAAGAGTCAAATCATATTTCTATGGATCAGGAGTCCCATGAAGACCAGATCAGCAAATTTCCTTCCCTGGAGGGCATTAGTGAGCCAATTGGGTTTTATAACAGTTGACAACAGTTTCATGGTTATCATTAGTCTTTAATTCCTCCATCTGATGTGATGGAATTTGAATGCAAGTCCCCAGAGCATTCTCAATCCAGGGATTGAGTTTAGGAGTCCAAAGGTAATGTTGCAGCTTTATAAGACCCTAGTCAGATCCCACTTGGAGTACCGTGCTCAGTTCTGGTCACCTCATTACAGGAAGGATTTGGAAGCTATTGAAAGGGTGCAGAGGAGATTTACAAGGATGTTGCCTGGTTTGGGTGGCATGCCTTATGAGGCTAGGTTGAGGGAGGTCAGTCTTTCCTCCTTAGAGAACGAAGAATGAGAGGTGACCTGATAGAAGTGTATAAGATGTTGAGAGGTATAGATCGGGTGGATTCTCAGAGGGTTTTTCCAAGGACTGGAATGGTTGCTACGAGAAGTCACGGGGAGTAGGTGCAGAGGAGACATCAGGGATAAATTTTTCACTCAGAGGGTGGTAGGTGAGTAGAATCGGCTGCCGTCGGTGGTGGTGGAAGCTACTTCGACAGGATCTTTCAAGAGACTTCAGGATGAGTACATGGAACTTAATAGAATTGAGAGTTATAGGTAAACCTAGTAGGTATGGATATCATCAGCGCAACGTTTGGGCCAAAGGGCCTGTTTGTGCTGTAGCTTTTCTATGTTCTATTCATTACTCTATGTCTCTGGTTACTAGTCCAGTGACAATATCACTGTGCCAAAACCTCCTTGTTGTCTTGTTGGTGTCTCAGAACCAAGGACATCAGAAAGCAGGAGATTACATTATGGGAATATTGGAGTAAATTGAAAACCAGGCAAAGATAACCAGAACCATGTGCAATTCGGTGTAAGGACTATCTGACCAGGAAAATGAATGTGTGGCTGAAACGCTGGTGGGAAAATGAGGGCAACAGAGAATCCTGGCAAGAGAGCAGGAACAAGAGGGAGTTATTCCGCTTCGATGGCCTGCATTTGAACCAGGCTGAGACCAAGGTCCTGGCAGAAAGGACAAATAGGGCTGTGGAGATGATGTTAAACCAATAAAGAGAGGGGAGGTTCCAAATGAACATAAAAATAACTTAAAGATAAGGGAAAAGAGGTCAGAACAACGGTTAAAGTACAGAACAGATAAAAGTAATATAAATGCAACAGGAATCGGTTGTAACAAGAAATAATAAAGGTGTCATTTGTAAAGTAGGAGTGTTAAAATTTATAACATGTTGTCACCAGTGCAATAGATTACCCAACATCAGTGACTAAGTGTATGATAGGTCAAAAATGTGAAAAATAATGGATCAGTAATACATACAGGCGCGGGTGGAGAGTTGCCAAAATAAGAGTTCTGGGTACAAATGGGTGAAAAATAAATGTTTTAAAATACATAAATTCAGCTAATAGAGCAAAGATTTTCTTAGACAGCACCTTCCAAACCCACAACCATCTAGAAGGACAAGAGCAGTGGACACCTGGGAACACCACTATCTGGAGGTTCCCTCCAACTCACTCACCATCCTAACTTGGAAATATGTTGCCATTCCTTCTCTGTTGCTGAGTCAAGATCTTGGAACCTCTTCCCTAACAGCACTGTGGGTATATCTACACCCAAGAGACTGCAGCGTTTCAAGACGGCAGCTCACCACCACCTTCTGAAGAGTATTTCAGGATGTGCAACAAATGCTGGGTCTAATCAGCGATGCCCATATCTCAAAAATGAACAAGATACTTAGAGGAGCCAAGGTACCAATGTGGCATAAATTGGAGCAGAATTTTCCACACAATAGGATATTTCCAAAGGGAATTCGAAAATCCAGTCAGGGCAATGATTTAGCTAATAGAGAAAAGAACTATGGGTAAAATTTGAGAGTACGATGCAATTAGTCCCATTCCCTCCACCACCCTCCCCTCACCCTAACTCTTTCTCCTTAATCCTACAATACATTCCTTTTCAAGTATTTCTCCAATTCCCTTTCTGAACGTTCCTATTGAATCTGCTTCCAGTGCCATTCAGGCAGCACCTTCCAGATCACAACAACTTGCTGTGTTTAAAAAATTCTCATCTCACCGCTGGTTCTTTTATCAAATTTTCCTGTGAACCTCTGGTTACCACCCAACCTGCCATGATTTTGAAACCCTCCATCAAATTGAACCCCCTTAACCTTCTCTGTTCACCAGTTCCAGTTTCTCATAACCTTCCATTGAACTGATATTTCCCATCCATGTTACCATTATCAATAACTCTCCCCTGTAGCCTCTCCACTGCTTTCTGCAGTACAATGGTCCAGGATTGAAGACCGAGATCAAGTCAGTGATTTACAAAGGCTTAGTATAACTGACTTCCTTTTGTTTGCTCAGTCCCTTTTGATAAAACTAAGGAGATGTCGGCAGGATTTCCCACCCTGTTTCCCACCGCAGCTCACCATTGGCCAGTGACAGGATCTTTTGCTCACACTAATGTCTATGCCGCTTTGCATTAGGGACTGAGGGGAGAGTGCTGGAGAGGGGGGATTCGTGAAGAGGCTGACCTTTTGTAGGACCAGAAAACCCAGCTGGCAAGAAAAGCTAGAAAATCACCACCCTATGGCTTGAATCCCACTGCTGTGAATGGAGATTTAGCTGAGCACCCAAATTCTCCATTCTGACTGGCGGTGGGTATGTGAGACCGGAGAATTCTGGCCTGTGTGTGCTCTTATACCTGCCCTCTCGTCTGCAAAGATTTTACACTCCTCTGCTTCAACGAGCCTGCACTTGCTTTAAGATTGCAACATTTGGCTTTTATTGCCTCTTTGTTCTTCCTTCGAAATGCACTTTGCACATCTCGGTGTTTAGTTTAATTTGCCACATGTCTATTTGTTTTCACAGTCTCTTTCTATCCGCCTGAAGTCTTTTTCCACTCTCCTAACTGTTTGCTACATTCCTGGTTTTTATACTGTCTGCACTTTATAAATTATGCTCATGTACACTCAGTCGAGGGGCAAATATTAGCAAGAGTAAGTGTGTGGCATTGGAAGTAACCTGGTGATAAATGTCAGACTTTGTTTGCGAGAGTAGGAGACAGACAGTAAGGAATATTCTCTGTGGGATTTGATGACTAATGTTCCCCAGTGATTTGTCCTGGCACCTCAGCTGTTCACCACAATGCGATGGGTGTGAAAACGAGAGGAGATGGAAAGTTGTTCTTCACCTCAAACCATCCAGAATACAGAATGAGGAAGTTGGAAATGAGCCCTGAGGTCATCTGGAGGACAGCATTCAGTTTGACATGCCACACCTCAGGAAGGATGTGGATTGCTGAGAGAATAATGTAAATATCCTGGCTTCCTCAGAGAGAGAAACAGCAGAAATTTATAATGCAGATAAAGAAATGGCAGGGAAGTTAAACAAATGATTCCACCTGTCCTCAGAAATTAAAAAATCCAAAAAAGTAGGAAACCAGGGATGAATGAGGAGCCTAAAGCAATCAGCATTAGCAAAAACAAAACACACTGAAAAAATTTATGCAGCTAAATTTATAACATTCCCGGGAGCAGATGACTGACATCCTAGATGTTTGAAAGTGGCAGAGAAGACTGGGTGCTGCAGCAATGGTGGGTACATTGTTTTCAATTTTCTAGAATTTCCCCCATTCTGAAACAGTTCCCATGAATTGGGAGGGAGCAAATGTAACTCCAACATTGAAGAGAGGCATGAGAGAGAAAACAAGAAGCTACAGGCCAGTTAGCCTGACCCCAGCCATCAAGGAAATGTTGAAATCTATTATTCGGAAGGTGGTAACAAGGACATTTAGAAAATCAGAATATGCTTGGGCATATCAATATGGATTTCAGAAAGGAAAGTCCTGTTTGATTAATCTGTTCAAATTTTTTGATGATATAACTGGCTGGGGAGAGATATGTATTTGGAATATCAAGAAACACTCAATAAGATGCCACACCAGGAATTATTTCACAAGGTTAGGCAACGTGGAATTGGAGTGTGCACTGGATTGAGGATTAGATAATAGATGAAAAAACCTACAGTAAGCATAAATAGTTCATTTCCATGTTACCGGGCTGTGATTGGTGGAAAGTTGCAAAGATTAGTTAAGTTTAAGTTTATTTATTAGTCACAAGCAGGTTTACATTAACACTGCAACGAACATAGAACATAGAACACTACAGCATAAACAGGCCCTTCGGCCCACAAGTTGTGCTGAACACATCAAAACCTACCCAGCCATAGACCTATCTATAATCCCCAATCCCATTGGATCCCATATACTCATCCAGAAGTCTTTTAAAAGACCCCAGCGAGTTTGCCTCGACCACCACCAACGGCAGCCGATTCCATTCACTCACCACCCTCTGAGTGAAAAACTTTCCCCTAGCATCCGCTCTGTACTTGCTTCCCTGCACCTTAAATATGTGCCCTCTCGTCGCGACCATTTCAGCCCTGGGAAATAGTCTCTGAGATTATTATCAGTTATTGATGAAGTTATCGTGAAAATCCCCTAGTTACCACACTCTGGAGCCTGTTCGGGACCACTGATGGAAAATTTAGCTTGCCAATAAACCTAACTGGTATGTTCTTCGGTCTCAGCTTCACTTTTTTGCAAAAATATACTTTATTCCTTAAATATCTGAAAGAACATTGCAAACATTTCATAACAGCCATCACACAGGCCCAAATCCATGTATCTGCACAGCACAGCGATAGTCACTGAGCTGTCGTGTTGCCCATCAAATGGTCCAGGTCAAGCGTACACTAACGACGGGAAGCACTAGGATACTCTCAAAAAAAAATCCAAGAGCAGCCCTCTCACGACCCATCGTGTATGCTCCTCACTAGACAACAAAGTGGACCAAAGCACCTGTAGGATAAAAACAAGTACATCAATATCATCATATTTTGTTTTTGTTTTTTTTTGTTCTTTGTTCTATAATACTGCAGCTTTGTAAGACTGGTCAAACCCCACTTGGAGCACCGTGCTCAGTTCTGGTCACCTCATTACAGGAAGGATATGGAAGACATTGAAAGGATGCAGAGGAGATTTACAAGGACATGCCTGGGTTGAGTGGCAAGCTTTGTGAGGATAGGTTGAGAGAGCTCGGTCTTTTTTCCTTGGAGAGACAAAGCATGAGAGGTGACCTGATAGAGGTGTATAAGATGTTGAGAGGTATTGATCTGATGGATTCTCAGAGGCTTTTTTCCCAGGGCTGAAATGGCTGCCACAAGAGGACACAGATTTGGGATGCTGGGGAGTAGGTATAGAGGAGATGTCAGGGTTAAGTTTTTCCGCTCAGAGGGTGGTGGATGAGTGGAACTGGACACAAAGAACAAAGATATAGAACAAAGAACAAAAAAACCCCCCCAAAAATGATGATATTGATGCACTTGTTTTTATCCTACAGGCACTTTGGTCCACCTTGTTGTATAGCGAGGGACATACACGCGATAGGTAGTGAGAGGGCTACTCTTGGATTTTTTTTCGAGAGTATCCTAGTGCTTCACGTCATTAGTGTACGCTTGACCTGGACCATTTGATGGGCAACACAACAGCTCAGTGACTATTGCTGTGCTGTGCAGATACATGGATTTGGGCCTGTGTCTGTGGGAGTTTGCGCATTCTCCCCGTGCTTGCGTGGGTATTTCCAGGTGCTCCGGTTTTCTCCCACATCCCAAAGATGTGCTCTTAGGCTAATTGGCAAAACAAATTCTCCCTAAATTGTCTCAAATTTGGTTTTTAATCCATAGATCTATAAACATGGACAGGGATCGCGGGTAGAGGTGGGAACATCGGGGTGGCGGTGCGGGCTTGTTGGGCCGAAGGGCCTGTTTCCTGTGCTGTTTTGTTCTTTGTTCTTCTTTGTTCTTTGTACATAGAGTGCAATAATATTCAAGTTTTGCACAGAAATCAAGTTGCATTCTGAGATGCTTCAATACAGTCAAAGAAATAATAGATCCCCAATCGGTCATTGCAAATGGTGCAAAGATATTTAAGTTGTTGGCATTGATCGTTCTGCAGTCTGAGGTGTTTCAGTACAATTGTGATAATGTAATATTCAAAGTGTACATTCAATGTAAATCATACAGCTACAATGGATTCTATACAATTTCCCCATCCCTTGGCCTGCTACAGCTGAAAGGTCTTACACAGTGACTTTCTCCCCATTGTGCCTTGGCCCCAAGCTTCAGTGCATCCTTTAGCATGTAGTCCTGGGCTTTCTAGTCTAGACTGGAATGTTCTAGTCTGCAACACTCATTTGAGGACAATTCTTTGCCGTGGAAGTTCAACAAGTTTCAAGACAGCACCTTTCACCAAGTTGACGATCCTCCAGTAGCAGTTGATGTGTGCGTTCCTGGGAATAGCCTGCAGAGCATAGACTCCTGTATCATTGAACTACTCAGGATGAACCTCAACAAATACCACTGCATCTCTCTCTCCATGCCTTCTTTACAAAGGCCTATGCCAAAAGGAAGTGGAGAACAGTCTCTTCCCACCAGTCACCTCAAGGACAATGTGCATTTACAATCTCTATCAGTGACTTTGATGAAAGAATTAAGAAATGTTTTCAGATTTGCTGCTGTTACAAAGTTAGGAGACTGCAAAAAGGATGCAATTGGATATAGACAGGTTGAGGGATTGGGCAAGAACATGGCAGAGGCTGGTAACAGGGCAGATGTGCAGGTCAGTCATGATCTAGTCAAATGATGGAATAGATTTTTGGCAGACAAGGTGTCAATAGTTATGGGAGGCAGACAAGACCATAGCTCCAAGTGTTAGACTTAAACCTAGTGTTATCTGGTTCAGAGATAGGGACACTACTACACAAGAACAATGTTCAAATGGTGGGATAAGCTTGAGAGATGCCAAACATTAGCCTTAATCCTGAACATCTGGTAATAATCTTGTATCAAATAGCTTCTGGGAATCTGTGAAGATAAAGTCCATAGACTCTGTCTTAATGACCCCATTATCTGCTTTGAGTACATAGACCAAATAGCAAGGTGATAATTTAACTTTCTATTCTGAATCTTTGATATTTGTATCAGCAACACCATGTCATCAAAAAACCTCAACCTGATTGGAGTTATTGGCTCCAGATTCCTATTGTGGTAAATTATTTACCCTAATCTCATCAGCACACACAATGACTTGTTACAGGCAACTATTTACTTTCTGTAGATGCCACCTAAAGTTCACTGAGTTCCAGAAACGCTTTGAAGACATTCAGGGCCACAGTGCCTCATGCTAACTGTTACCATCGACCGACTGATGCCAAAGGAATTTATATAGGTTGCGTTACATAAGAAACACCCAGCCCTTCATTCCAATTACAGTTATTTCACATTCGAGACTGTCACAACATCACCAAAAGGATGAGCCTAAAAAGAAAACTGAATTATATAAATCATTGTCCAATAAACACACAATAAAATTCTGCCATAACTTTGAAGATGATGAAAGTATTTCTAAAGTATTTCTTTCAGTCACTAGTCATTAGGGCAGATATTGGGAGCAGAGAGAAATTCAACCTTTCTGGAATGAGCCTATTGTTCTGAGCAAACTGTACGTGGCAGAATTACATTTCATTTTTTTATTAAAAGATTATTATTATGTGGCATTGCTGACAAGGCTGCATTTGTTGCTGGCCTATAGATGCCCCTTGAGGAATTGAGAAACAATGGTGTCAAGTTGGATTGGAAAGGAACATGGAACATTTCTATTGCACATTTCACAACCACAGGATATCTCAATGCATTTTACAGCTAATGATGTACTTTCAAAACATAGTCACTGTTGTAATGTAGGAAATAGGACAGCCAATCTGTACAGAGCAAGATCCCACAAATGGCAAAGAGATAATGATCAGATAATCTGTTTTTAGGTATTGGTTGTAGGATAAATATGGGTTCAAGATACTGGGAAGAAAAATCTCTTTTCATTCAAATAGTAGCTGTTGAATCTTTACATCTACCCAAGAGGCAGACTGGGGCTCTGTTTAAAGTCATCTGAAAAATGGCACCTCCAACAGTACAACATCCTCTCAGTACTGTCACTCTGAGAGTGAATAGTAATATCAATGGACTAGCAATCCAGAGGCCCGGTTAATGCTCTGGAGACATGGGTTCAATTTCCATCCTTCAACATCCGCCCTCCCTGACCAGCAACCAATGATTTGTAAAGTGAATTGAAACAACTGTCTGCCTATGTGGAACATTGTAACAATAAAATTGAACATTGAAATATTAGGAAAGTTCTGTTAAAACTTTATAAATCACTAATTAGACCTTAACTGATGTATTCGACTCAAATGGGCCAAACGGCCTATTTTTGCTCCTATATTTCAGCAGGTTCCTTGCCTCTGGCAAACTTCTGAGTGCTGGCACAGCAACACCCAAGGACATCCCTGCAGCACCACCCCCTTCACCCTCCGTCATGAATCAGGCAGTGCACTGCACTCACCAGGTTTTGACCCTGACACTGAGCTAGAACTAGGTCTGCACTGGTGAAAGGACTGGGTGAGCACTGTGACAGAGTTTCAATCCTGATGTCCACAGATTCCTCTTTCGAGGTATCCACAGAGCTGGTGTCAATGACCTGGCTCATGCACATCCACTCAACTGCTTCCCAGAGGTGCCCAAGAGAGAAAACGGAGTGGATGGCAGGGAATAGGAGACAGTGCTCACAGCATGGCTGTCTGATGGATGTTGCAGGTCAGAATCCTCACTCAGTGAGCACTATTGATCTCACAGTCTGCACAAGAAATGTCCACATCATCACCAGTCAGCTGGGTGGCTCACTTTTCAAAATCCATGTAGACTTCCAGCTCGGCCAAGCTTCCCCAAGTCTGTGGTGCTCCCTCTTGCTGTGAGATAACTTATCTTGCGTGGAGACAGTTGGAGAGAATGGTCACAATGTGCTAGCCAAGCAAGGATACCTTGCATAGATGGAGTGCAGGTGCTGTCACAGAGGGTGTGAGGACATGGTGGACGAGGGAATGAATGGTGACGATCCTTGAGCCAGCAATGAGAGTGGCGTGGGCTCGTTGGGCCGAAGGGCCTGTTTTCCATGCTGTTTTGTTCTTTGTTCTTTGAATTCTGTGGATGTGTGATGAGTTGAGAGTGGCAGAACGGGAGAAGTCATTCGTCCTCTGCGCCACTTGGTGACTGTCCTCCTTTAGAGGACATGGTACTCACCAGGGCTGCCACCGCCTCCCATACTGGATTGGTAAGTTAGGTGGTTTGGAGAGCAGGAGCATAGGAGGATCTGGTGGTTTTCCATTCCATCTTGGGTGTTTCCAGAAGGCATCAGTAAATTTGAGGGAGGGTGGGATCTTTTTCCTCCCTTTGAGAGCTGAGTGCGAGCACTGAAGCAAGGCATCCTTTAAGTATGGCAGTTGGAGCAGAGATACTCTGAAGTCACAGTGGAGTTGGCGAGTCAGAGACTACTGTGTGAGCAACAGAGTGTGAAACCCATGAATGAATAATTAATTAAGTTAGGAGCACAGAAATGGTGGTTAAAAACCTCCAAAGCTATCAATGGCTCAAACATCAATTTTGGTGCCAGCTGCCAGACTTTGCTGGAAAATTCAGGGAAAATTCTGTGAGGTTTCTCTTCATTTATTCCATCAAAACCTCTCAGCACCACTATCAAATCTCCTCTCCACCTTCTCTGTTCTAAGGAGAACATTCCCAGCTCGGCCAACATTTCCAATTTAATTGACATCTATTGAATGATATTCTATGATAATACTAAAACAACCAGGAGAAGAATAGAACAGATCTGATTAACAGACTGAAATAATTAATTGGACTCATTAGAGTCTCAAGAAATTAACTTGCACAACTCCAGGGAGCTTCATAATTGCTTGAGTAGTGACACTGAAATAGAAACATCAATCTATATGTTTAGGGACTGGAAAACAGTCACTCAGTTGGGTCCCAACTGTTCAATGCAATTAAACTTATCACAAATCAGATTTAGGAATCAATCTGCCAACAGTTATTTTTATAGCTAGCTATTCAATAGAATGACCCTGACGCATAAATTATTGGGGCTATTTAGGTTCAGGTGAAAGAGGCTGAATAAATATTAATACCAAAACAAATAAAAAGAAAGAGAGTAACAGTCAGAAATTGTGCTTGAAGTACCACGAGAAAAGAGAAACTAAACAATATAATCAAACTAGGAGAGAGAAATAAGAAGTGTATGAGAAAGTGTTCTTCGTGATTCTGCCATTCACATTCCTCCAGACATGCTGATTCTTTCTTTCCCTATCCCATTGCAGCTTCCTCTAGTTTGGCACTAACTACCTTGTTTTGAAAAGGAGAAAACAGATGAAGCTACAGGTGCGGTGGATTTCAACAGGATGAAATAGAAAATATCCACAGTAAAGTGTGCAAATCTGTTCATCCTAAAAACAAACCATCTTCCAAAGGTTATCTTGATTCAGAAGCTGTTTGTTCAGATTGTAAAATTATAAATATTGCTCCACAAGGTAAGAAAATTGAGGGGAAAATCAAGGGATATGAAGACATTGGCCTAATGGATATTAGAAACTGGAAATTGAATATTGGATGTTTGATATTGGATATTAAATATTGGACATCAGATATTGGCTATTAGTTGTTGGATATTAGATATTGGATATTTCATATTTACATATTGGACATTGGATATTAGCTATTAGATAAAGGATATTGGATATAAGAAATTGGATACTAAATATTCAAAATTATTTTTTAGAAATTGGATGTGGATAATTGAAATTTGATATTGAATATTGGATATTAGATATTGAATATTATAATAACCAATTTTGTCTCTTTCTCAGGAGACAAAGGAAATTTGGCATGACAACTCTGACCAACATTTACAGATGCACCATAGAAAAGATTATTTTTGACTGTATCACAGTTTAGTATGAATCCTGCTCTGCCCAAGACTGCAAGAAACTATAAAGAATCATGAACATAGCCCAGTTCATCAGCCTCCTATCCACTGACAATGTCTACACTTCCTGCTGCCTCAGAAAAGCAGCCAGCATAATCAAAGATCCCATGCACCTCGACATTCTCTCTTCCACCTCCTTCTATTGGGAAAAAGATACAAAAGTCTGAGATCGTATACTAAATGACTCAAAAACAGCTTCTTCCCTGCTGCTGTTAAACTTTTGAATGGACCTTCCTTGCATTAAGTTGATCTTTCTCTATACCCTAGTTATGACTGTAACACTACATTCTGCACTCCCTCATTTCCTTCTCCCTTATGTACTCCATGAATGGTTTGCTTTGTCTGTAAAGCACACAAGAAACAATATGCCAGTGCCATTAACAACAGCTCTACATAAGTGTGAACATGGCACCTTTTACCTCCGAGAGGATTTTGGAAGTGAACACTCAGGCAGCCTGCACTCTCCATGGTGTGCAACTGCTCAGGAGCCACCAGAGAGAATTCAGAGGACACAAATAAGTTTAACTTGGGGTGAAGAATGGGGTCCTAGAATCGCCATTTTGAGTAAGAGGGGTCAGCAGGGGTCACTTACAGACCTTACATACCCTTCATTTGGGGTCGCTCTTTGCTTTAAAGGGGTTGTGAAGGCTGGTATGCAGACAGTGCTTCCAATGTCACCCTGTCCATATGGCAGCTGAGTGAGTGTCCTTCCTTAGTGTAGCTGGCAAGAAGATGAGAGGATTAAAGCACTGTTATTCTCACACTCCACAAGGATGAGAATCGGGTGAGTGCAGGGTACCCTTAAGCTTGGTGGCATGAATAGACATGAAGGGACTCTATGGGTGATCAAAGTGAAATTTATTGCCAAATATTCAAAACAAAATGGTGACCTATCCACACTAATGCCTATATTCACCTGAGTCCACAAAGTGCCTATGATTTCTTAATTTTCCTCATCCCTCCCACTTAGATGTATCTCTAGGATCCACAGCTAAGATTGAGACAGCCTGCTGACTTCCACCCTCTTTTGCCTGAGGTAATGGGTGTCACCTGGAGGCCAGGTCTTTGAGAGTCTAGGCCTGCTTTCGGGCAGCATGGATGTTTGCCCGCTTCCCTCCTCGGTGTCATGGGTTGGATGTGTGTCACTTACAGGGAAGGAAGGTGTCAGATAGACTAGTCATAGCCAGGGTCCCCTGGCTGGAGAGCTCTAGGCTGTACTCCTGCTGATCTCTCCCCTTTGGTTGCCCAGAGGACCCTGTACTCCACCATGGGATGGAGGGGCAGCTGGAGTGAAATCCAGAAGTCTCGCCATGCTCTAGCAGTGACACGCGTAGTGGCATTCCTACTAAACTTACACCATGCAGCCAAAACCCTGCAGTGTATGTCCTGTGCCAAGGTCACCATTGCCGATGCCACTCTTGCAGTGTTGGCCTTGGTGTGCTACAGTGACGTCACCATCTCTTCAGACAGAAGGCAATGGGACTCCACTAATCGGCCTGGTACTTTGAGGAGGGCTGCTCTCATTCCTTCTTGGTTCTCATGATTCTGCCTTTGCAGCTCCATCAGGTGCGGGATGACTGGGCCCAGCGGCACATCATTGGCAAGGGGCTCAGCAGAATCCTGGGCTCTGGCTTCCCTCCAAGTGCTAGTTCCCAGGAACATCCCTGCCTCTCCTGCTGTGGATCCTCAGCCGTGAAGTGCTCACCAGTGAGTGATCCAAAAGCTGTCTACTTCATGAACCCACCAAGATGTGAGTAACTGTGTATGTATCGGGTACGAGTGGCAGCTGTGACTCCTCTTCAAGGGTGGGACTGGACAAATTCCCCTCTGTGCTGCTGGAGTCTGGTGGTTCAGGGGCCGTGAGGATGGTCCGGCCTGTTCCAGTGGTCAGCTTACAAGGGAGATGATATCAATGCATTAGAAAGTATACGGAGGGAACATTGATCACTCATTTAAATCTTGAGGAATGACAACATATATGTTGAGGACTCTAACATTTCTCTGCTGCCACAACTTTACCATCAGCACAGACATGCTCCTCCTCCGTTCCTTCCAGCTTGAGGGCTTGTTCCTCAATATGCATAAAGGTTCTCAGCTCAGACACGACTCCAGCTGGCTGTGTCCACTGGCACCTGTTGTGATTGAATTTCTCCTGCAATGACACAGAGAGGAAGAGTGAGGGTGGAAGCATTAATGTTTAAAATGAGGTTGAAGTGTGGTGGGTGTGGGACTTGGGTGGGAGCTAGAGTGCAAAGAGCATAGCAACTACTGGAGGAACATGGTGATTGTGGGATGGAAGGGGGAATCTGGTGCCTGGTGCTGGCAAAGGTCAAGGTGGTTGAGTGAAAGAAAGGGTTGGGGATGCAATTGGTGAGCAAGGGGATCCAGTGGGAGACTGGGGGTAGTTTTATTAACTTGGCTGAGCAAAGAAGCTCGTTCATCTTCTTCCAACACTGCTGCATTGTCCTCTGCACTTGCACTTACCAAGGCTGCCACTTCATCCCAGGCAGGACTGGTAATCCTGCTGTAAGGTTATTTCCTGAAGTGAGAGTAGAGTGTAGGTCAAGGCAAGTAGCTCTTAGGCTATTTGGCAAAACAAATTCTCCCTAATTTGTCTCAAATTTGGTTTTTAATCCATAGATCTATAAACATGGACAGGGATCGCGGGTAGAGATGGGAACATCGGGGTGGCGGCGCAGGCTCGTTGGGCCGAACGGCCTGTTTCCCGTGCTGTTTTGTTCTTTGTTCTTTGTATCCCAACTTTACATCCAGCATCGCAGCTGAGGGTCCCCTCTGAAAAGGATGGTGTTACCTTCTTGCCTGCCATCCCCTGCAACTGTTGTGGAACAAGTGCTGGGGAGCCATTTACATGAACCTCCCCAGTGCCTGCAAGGCGAGGAAGTCAGAAAGAATATTGCTGGAGCACCGTGAAACTGGGTGGGCATAAAATTATCGCTAAAGAGGCAAAAGATTTGTCTCGAAAACGTGCCTGTGCTGTCGGCGGGAATCATTGTTTTTTGTGCCGGACCAACACTCTGCCATTTTTGGTAAAATTTTACCCAATATGCTAGGTCTTAGATATAACATTTTAGACCATTGACCTAACATCTGTTGTCAGGAAATTATTAAAGTCTAGAATTAATGTTAGAATGATGGAACATCAGGAAAACAGTGAGAGAGAGAGTCAAGCTGAAATTTTGAAGGGTAGCTCAGACCTATCTAAAGCAATTGCATTTCCTTACACAGATGATTCAACTTAAAAAACTGAGGAATGTCTGTGAATGTTCTTTACCCTTTCTTTTTCATCCAACAATGGAGGCAAAAATAGCCATGTCCTGATCTTCAGAAACTTCAGGGACGGTGAACCTTGAGTGGCACAATGGCACAGTAGGTAGCATTGCTGCCTCACAGTGCCAGGGATACGGGTTCAATTCTAGCCTCGGGTCACTATCTGTGCGGAGTTTGCACATTCTCCCCACATATGGGTTTTCTCCAGCTGCTCCAGTTTCCTCACACAGTCCAAAAATGTACGAGTTAGTTGGATTGGCCATGTAAATTGACCATAGTGTTGGGGGATTAGAAGAGTAAATTTGTGGAGTTACAGGAATAGGGCCTGGGTGGGATGTGGTTGGTGCAGACTCAGTGGGCTGAATGGCTTCCTTCTGCACTGTAGGAATTGTATGATTCTATGATTTAACTGAAGCCCAAAACTGCTATTGATGTCAATGAATAAGTTAATTTATCTTGGCAACACTCTCCTTCTCTCACAAGCTCTCTGTGTCGATGACAAGAATTGCCAAAGCAAGTGTAGGATTTGGCAGGCTTCAAATATCAATCTGGGAGTAAAGGAGTAAATCTGCCTGTCAGACTGAGACTACTGTCCACTCTGCTCCACAAGTGAGACTTGGGGCCGGATTTTCTGCAATCCGCCGCCTGTGTCATAGGGGCAGAGGCAACCCACTATTGGCTAACAGTGGAATCTCCCGTATGGTCAAGGGAGTTTCTCATTGAATGCACTCCTCAACACCAGGAAATCTGTGACTGGGGTAAATCTCTACCCTGCTGGAAAGTTATGGTCTCAGTCTGTGTTCTAGTGTCCGGCTGGACCTCCTTCAGAAGCGTCAGATGATCAAGCAGCAGAATAAACATCCCAGACATTGAGAATCTCTCCAGAGTTGGGATGACAATCATCCAGACTACATTGAGACAGTTATAATTAAACTGATCCGGTCATGTAGCTAGAACATTATTTATATTAGTTTCCAAAAGGCATTTAATAAAGTCCCTCAGAAGAGATTGTTAACTAAAGTTAAATCCCATGGAATTGAGGGAGAATTACTGATCAGCTTGGCATTGGATTAAATGGCAAGAGACAAAGAGAAGGGATAATGCGTAGATACTTAAGTCCCGATATGTGGATTGTAATGTCCCACAGGATGTGTGTGAGGCCCATAATTATTTATCTTATTTGTTACCAGGTTGTATGATGGGATAGGAAGCCATAAATCCAAATGTTCTGATAATATAAAGATAGCACTATGCACCATATGAATGGAATCTTAATATTGCAAAGAGATATTAATATATTAAGTTGAAAAAGCTGTGCCAAATAGATTTGAATGTAGACAAATATCAGCTCATCCACTTAGTCTTCAGAAATCTCAAACAAAGAACTTTCGAAATGGTGAAAAATGAGAAGCAGTGCAGAGAGGACCAGATACAAATACTATTAACATATCATGAAGAGGTACAAAAAGAACCAGAAAAGCAAATGGAATGCTAGTTTTTATATGTATCTCGAGGGCTAGAATAAAAGAGGGGTAGAAGTCCTACCATAGTTATACAAAGCCCTGATTCAACCACAAAAGGAGAAATTGGGAGGAGTTTGTGCACCACACCTTAGGAAGTATACGCAGGGGGTGTTGTGCAGGTTTATCAGGAATGATTATTCAAGTCCAAGGATAACATTTTGGGGAGACATTATACAAACTCAAATTGTACTATCTGCAATCGCACAGATTTGGGATGATTTGACTGAAGTTTTCAAGATATGAATAGGAAAGTTAGGGTAGAGATGGAGAAATTATTCCCAATGGTTGAGGAATCTAGATAAGCATGGGGTTTGATACAGAGTAAAGATCCCTCCACACTTTGCCCATCAAACACTCTCAGGATAGGTACAGCACGGGCTTAGATACAGAATAAAGCTCTCTCTACACTGTCCCATATCAAACACTCCTAGGACAGGTACAGCACGGGATTTGATACAGAGTAGAACTCCTTCTACACTGTCCTCCATCAAACATTCCAGAACAGGTACATACACAGTTAGATACAGAGTAAAGTTTCCTGTACACTGTCCCACATCAAACACTCTCAGGACAGCTACAGCACGGGATTAGACACAGAGTAAAGCTCCCTCTACACTGTCCCCTATCAAACACTCCCAGATCACGTACCACAGCAGGTTAGATACAGAGTGAAGTTCCCTCTACACTGCCCCATTAAACACTCCCAGGATAGGTACAGCACAAGGTTAGATACAGAGTAAAGCTCCCTCTACACTGTCCCCATTAAACATTCCCAGGACAGCTACAGCACAGGTTAGATACAGAGTAAAGCTCTCTCTAATTTTCTTCATTCTTTATACATTGTCACCCATCAAACACTTCCATGGCAGGTACAATGCAGGCTATATATACAATGTTTGTGATGAACTGTATTTCAACTGAGGAACCTTGCTGTGTGCTATGTTTCCTACATTACAACCATGATCAAGCAAGAAATTACTTAATTTGCTGTAACATGCTTTGTGACATGCTGATCTTGTGATAGGTCCTATCAAAGTGCAAATCTTTCAGCTCTTTGTCATAAGCTGTGCATTTCCTTGGTTAGATATGTATTGCTGCACCAGCAACTCTCTTCCCACTCCGTAAGGACAAGCAACTTTTGAATGAATCTCAACCCATTAAAATGTTGCAATGGAATGTCAGCAATCCCATCAGATTTCCAGAATATTAATGTGCTGGTTAGGTGCATTGACCCAAACAGGCACTGGAGTGTGGCAATTTGTGGAATTTCACAGTAGCTTCATTGCATTGTTAATGTAAGCCTTACTTACGTCTAATAAGTAAACTTTAAACTTTATGTTGGGAACAATGGACATGGGAGAATGATTCTCCTTATTTATTTCTTTATGGGAAATGGGCACTGCTGGCTTGGCCAACATTTATTGTCCATCTATAATTATTCTGGGGAAGGTGATAGCTGCCTTCTTGAACTGCTACACTTCTTCTAAACCCATCTAGGCAGACAAGGGCAGCAGATATCGATATAGATACACTCAGAGTGCTGATTAAACATTTCCAGGATTTTAACTCAAACATATTTGGCCACTAATCCATGCAGGTGAAATAGGCCAGCAGAAGATTAGTCAAGCAGCACAGACTGACTGACCATTTTTTTCTTATTCTTTCATGAGATGTGGGCGTTGCTGGGTGGTCAGCGTTTATTGTCAATCCCTAGTTGCTCTTGGAGGGGAGTTGAGGGTCAACCACAATGCTCTGCAGTCATATGTAGTTTGGACCAGGTCTGGATGGCAGATTTCCATCCGTAAAGGACATTAGTGAACCAGATGAATTTTTCTGACAACTGACAATGGTTTCATGGTCAGCAGTCGATTCTTAATTGCAGATATAGAACATAGAACATAGAACATTACAGCACAGAACAGGCCCTTCGGCCTTCGATGTTGCGCCGACCAATATAAAAAGCAATGCCCCTCCAAACTAAACCATTCCCTTCTCTTCCATATACTTATCAACTAACCTCTTAAACGCCACCAAACTTGGCGCATCTACAACTGCTGCAGGCAGGGCATTCCACTCCTGAACCACCCTTTGGGTAAATTATTTACTGATTTCAAGTTCCAGCATCTGCTGTGGTGGGATTCAAACCTGAAGCCCAGAACATGACTGAGTTCCTGGACTAATTGTCCAGCGATAATATCACTGAACTATTGCCTCCCATTTTTGATTGTGGGATCCTGCAATAACAAACTGGAGCTGAACTTTGCTGCCATTAGCAAAAATCTTCAAAAGTGCCTTTGTGGTTCTGAAATACCTTGCAACACCCTGAGATTGTGAAAGACTTGTGTGAACACGATGTGAGGTCAGGACAAATTATAGGAAAACCAAGATTTGCCTTTCTATAGCACCTTCCATGCATCTCAAAGTGCTTTACAGCCAGTGAGGTACTTCATATCATCACTGAAGGAAACAAGGCAGCCAATTAGTGCAGAGTAAGATTCAAGACGAAGTAGTGTGTGCAAAAGAGACAGATGGAATTTGATGTCAGGAAGTGTGAGATGACACATTTTGATAAATACTTCACAATGGCACTGATACTGAAAGCGGGCAAGGTGTTGTGAAAGAGCAGAGAGAGAGAGACAGCGAGAGACACTCACTGAACATTCAAAGTAGCAGCTTAGCTTAATAAAATTAATAGAATCCCAAGTTTGATCTCAGGGGGTATGAAATATAAAAGTGAAAAAATAATAATGAGCAAATTATAATGACTTTAACTAGGCAATTGAGGTTGACCTGTTTGAATATGAACTGCCTAACTGACAGTCCAATCAGGGAGCTCCAGGCTCGTACTTAAACAGGTGAGTCTGTTCCTTTGTTGGGTTGTTGTAGACTGCCTACTGAGAACACTCTGTACAACATGGTAGGATCTTGTAGATAAAGGAAGTATGTGGAAGGGACTTGCACCTCTGAGGACTTATTACACAAATATAAATTCAGTTGAAGAATCATGTGCACAATTGAGTTCCACACAGTTGGAAGGATATGAGGAATCTAGAGCTGGAACAATGCAAGTTCCCCAGATTGCTGATGAGAGCAAGGAAATACAAGATATAAATGTCACTGGGTTAGTAATCCTGAGACCCAGGCTAATGAGACTCCCTGGAGGCACGCATTCAAATCCCACCACAGCAGCTGGTGGAAGTTAAATTAAATGATTGAATCTGGAATTGAAAGCTAGTCTTAAGAATGGTGACCATGAAACTCAGTAAGAAGTCTGACAACACCAGGTTTAAATCCACCCGATTTATTTGATAGTAAACTCAGAAGCTTTCGACCCTATGGTCTTCATTAGGTGAATGAGGTATTCTGGTCCCCAACAAATTTAAACCTGGTGTTGTCAGACCGCTTACTGTGTTTAACCCAGTCCAACGCCAGCATCTCTATATCATGACCATGAAACTATCATTGATTTTTTTTAAAACCCATCTGGTTCACTTCGGTCCTTTAAGGAAGGAAATCTACTGTCCTTACCTGGTCTGACCTACATGTGACTCCAGAGCCACAGCAATGTGGTTGACTCTCAACTGCCCTCTGAAATGGAGGGCACTGAGGGATGGGCCCTTAAATTAATTCTTAACTGTCCTCTGAAATGGTCCAGCAAGATACTTGGTTCAAGAGGCAATTAGTGGTGGGCCACAAATGTTGATCTCACCAGTGACACCCTCATCATAGAATCACAGAATCGTAACAGTGCAGAAGAAGCTCTTCAGTGCATTGAATCTACACCGACTCGCTGACAGAGCATTTTACCCAGTCCCTCTCCCACACATTTCCCATGGCTAATCCCCCTAACCTGCACATCTTTGGACTGTTGAAAAAATTAAAAAATGCAAAGAAGAAAAATTTATTTTTGTTCAAACCATTGATTATATGACAAAAGCAAAATACTGGGGAACTTGTCCCATTATCACTCTGTTTAGCCTCACACTACCATCCCTTTCATCATTTAATGTCAATCTGCTTGCTGCCCTATCACAGACATTCCCTCTGTTTTTCTTTTCCTCCCCCACTTTCTCTGATCCTGGGCTTACTAAAAACCTTTCAAAACGTCAACATTTTCTGACAAGAGGTCACAGACCTGAAACATTAACTGTCCCCCCTCCCCACCCCCGCTGCCCAACACACCTGCAGAATGTTTTCTGCATTTTCTGTTTTTATTTCAGATTACAGCACAATACATAGTGGAATTTTGTTTAAGGCCAAGATGTAATTGATAGATGCAATTTTTTTGCAATAGTCAAGGGGTTAGGAGTGAGGGGCCATACTTAGAAGATTAAATGTGAAAGAATTCAAACTGAGGGCAGGAGGAATTTCTTCATGCAGAGAGTTGTGAGCCTCTGGGATTCACTCCCAATTGCTCGTGGCCGCAAATGTGACTGTTCCAAAGCTCCCCAGGCCAGTTTCCCATTCTCCAGGCTCCACAGGGCTATCCAAAAATTAGCTGCTTGTATCCTAAGCGACAGCAAATCCCCATCACCCATTGTTCCTGTGTTTACATTTAATTGGCTCCAGTCAATGAAATGCTTCCATTTAAAAATTCTCATCCTGGTGTTCAATCCCTGCATGATCTTTCCCAGTCTTTCACACACTCCAGCCCTACATCTGGCTCTGACTGCTGTCTCTGGAACAGACTGATTTGAGTTGCTCTACTACTTCCAGCTGTGCCTTCATCCCAGAGTCCTGGAATTCACTCCCTAAACCTCTCCATTCCTTACTCCTCTTGTGGTAGACACTGAATAAAATCAAGCTTAAAATTCTGTCATTATATCTCAGTACTGGTGAAGTGATATTTAAATGTGATATGTAAATGTAGCTGTAGTGTTTGAAGCAGAACTCACCAAAATTCAGAGCTGGAATGAAGAGGAAATGAAGGAAAAGGGATTGATATTTGAATACAGCTAAATGTGGCCAGAACTATTAGCGCAGAGGTAACTATCATCCCAGACGGGATTAATAAGATGTCCTGTCTCCATGCTGTAAAGAACTCAGTAAGAATTTAGCAACACCAATTTATAATCCAACCGATTTATTTGATAGTAAAAAAGCGAGCTTTCAACACTCTGTGTCTTCCTCAGGCAAATGCAGTGTACATCATCCATGCTGTAAAGTCATTCACATTACGCACCCATAAACATGATAGAATTTTTCATCTAGATAGTGATATAGCTGATTGTCAGACTTGTGTTCTGAATCGCAATGAAGGAAATGACGCTGATATGAGATGCGAGATGGCTATGATGGATTGGGGAACATTACTTAAAGGGATGATGTTGGATTGATAATGGCAAACATTCAAGAAGCATGTGGGGGAACTACTGGGATAGTTTATTCCTGTCTGACACAGAAATAAAATAGGAAAGGTGGCCAAACCATGGCTTACAAGGAAAATTAGAGATTAGATCCAAGTTAGAGGCGTACCAATTGGCCAGAAAAAAAACAACAGATCTGAGGATTGGGAGCAGTTTAGAACTCAGTAAAGAGAGCCAAGGGATTGATTAAGTTTCGAAAATAGAATATGAGAGTGAGCTTGTGAGGACCATAAAAACGGACTGTAAAATTTCCCATAGGTATGTGAAGAGAAAAAGATTGGTGAAGACAAATTTAGGCTCCTTACAGTCAGAAGCAGGTATTTATAATGGGGAACAAAGAAATGGCTGACCAACTGAACACATATTTTAGTTCTGTCTTCACAAAGGAGGACACAAATAAGGTACCACAAATGGCAGAGAACACAGGGGTTAGTGAAGGGGAGGAACTAAAGGATATCATTATTAGTAGAGAAATGGTGTTGGGGTAATTGATGGGATTGAAGACTTCTAAATCCCTAGGACCTGATAATCTACAGAGTATGGAAGAAAGTAACCCTAAAAATAGTGGATGCATTGAGCTTATCTTCCAAGATTCTATTTACTCTGAAACAGTTCCTACAGCCTGGAGGGTAGCTAATGTAACCCCAATACTTAAAACAGAAAATCGAGAGAAAACAGAGAATTATAGTCCAGTCAGCCTAAAGCAGCTGTGGGGAAAATTCTAAAATCCGTTATCAAACATTTAATAACAAAACTTGGACAACAGTGACAGGATTGGACTAATCAGCATGGATTTATGAAAGGGAAATCATGCCTAACAAATCTACTGGAATTCTTTAAGGATGTAACTAGCAGAATTGATGAGGGGGAGCCAGTGGATGTTGTTTATTTGGGCTTTCAGAAGGTTTTTGACAAAGTTTCACAGAAGAGATTAAAGCACATGGGTTTGGAATTAGCATACTGAAATGGATAAAATACTGATTGGCAATATTCACTACCCTTATAATGATTTAGATGATGGAACTAAATGTAATATCAACCATGCAGATGGCATGAAGCTACATCTGAAGGTGAGCCGTGAGGAGGTGCAGAGTTGCTTCAGTGTGATTTGGACAAACTGAGCATGGTAGATGCAATTCAATGTGGATAAATGTGAAATTATCAACTTTGGTAGCAAAAACAGGAAGGAAGATCATTATCTGAATGGCTATAGATTGAGAGAGGGCAATGCACAGCGAGACCCGGATGTTCTCATACACCAGTCACTGAAGGTAAGCATGCAGGTGCAGCAAGCCATAAAGACAAATGATATGTTGGTCTTCATAGCAAGAGGATTTGAGTACAGGAGCAGGAGTATTTTGCTGCAATTATAGAGGACCTTGGTGAGGCCACACCTGGAATGTTTGCAGTTTTGCTCTCTTTATTTGAGGAAGGATATTCTTGTTCTGGAGAGAGTGCAAAAATGGCTTTCCTGAGATGACTGGAGTGGCATTTGAGGAGTTTGTTGGATTATATTCACTCATGTTGAAAAGAATGAGGAGTGGAACTCATAAAAACTTGTAAAATTCTAACAGGACTAGACAGAGTAGATGAAGAAGGATGTTTTCAGTGATGGAGGAGTTCATAACCAGAGGTCACAGTCTGACAGTAAGAGATAGTAGACCTTTTAGGACTGAGATGCGGAGAAATTTCTTCACCGACAGTGACGAGCCTGTGGAATTCGCTACCACAGAGAGCAGTTGAGGCAAAAAACATTATATGTTTTCAAGGAGTTAGATATCATTCTTGGAGCGACATGGTCACTCTGTCCACGTAAATGTGCAATCCCTGTTCCCTGGAAGAATTTGTGTTAACTGTTATGTATAGGATGCCAGATGTTCAGATACTGCTTTGTTCTTCTTTTGTATAATCTAAAAACTGTGCTTTCACTGACCGTCAGAAAGCTTGCCGTAACATTCTCTGGAAGTGTGCTAAGAGTGCATCACGCTGTCAGAACCTCGGAGCCAATTTGGCGTTCAAAATATCCTAACACATATGTGTTTCGGTATCATGGCCGTCCATGGGATCAAAGAACATGGGTGGAAGGCGGGATCAGACAACTTGATGTGGATTATCAGCCATGATCATAATGAATGGTATTATTACGAAAGACAACTTATTATCTAAATGGGGAGAGATTTCAGGGTGTTCTGACGCAGAGGGATCTGAGTGTCTGCGTTCATGAGTCACAGAAAACTAGCAAGTAGGTACAGCAGATATTAATGAAAGCAAATGGAATGTTGGCATTTATAGCTAGAGGAATAGAATATAAAGGGAAGTATTGTTGCAACTATATAAGGCTTAGGTGAGGCTGCACCTGGTGTATTGTGCAGTTTTGGTTCCCTTATTTGAGGAAAGATGTAGTGGCATTGGAGGCAGTTCAGAGGAGGTACACTAGATTGATTCTAGAGATGAGGGGTTTGTCGTATGAAGAGAGATTAACGGTTTAGGCCGATACTCTCAAGAATTTAGAAGAATGAGGGGAGATCAAATTGTGGCATAAAATGATGAGGAAAGGTATGGATAAAAAAGATATGGAGGGCATGCTTCCTCTTGTGGCATATTCTAGTACAAGAGGTCATACTCTTAGGATAAGGGGTAGCAAATATAAAACAGGGTTGCAGAGAAACTAATTCTCCCAACGGGTTGTAAATCCATGGAATTCACCACCCCAAAGTGCAGTGGATGCTGGAACAGTCAGTAAATTTAAGGAGAAGCTAGATTTTTAATTGGTAATGGGTTGAGCGGTTATGGGGAGAAGGAGGAAAATGGGGATGAGGAGGAGCATTCTGCTCCTATATCTTACGAGCAGAATCAAAGGGCCAATGGCCTCCTCATGGTCCTTTTTTCTATATCTTTTGTTAAACAGTATAGTGAATTGGTGATTCCTATCTTTTTGAAAGGCTGCTAGGTGTGTTGTTTTTCCTGATGTCTGGGTTAGCAATTGTCCCTGATGTTTAATAGCTCGTGAGCCACAATGGGCGGATCACGAGGTTGGTTAAGAAGAAAAAAAATAAGGCCTTCAGATCACATCCAGCGTTCGATAAATAAGCTGTCATCTTCATATCAGTCACGAGGCAGTCTGAGAACTCCCCAATGATACTGGAATGATGGGTTCTAATTAAAAATAAAGACAAAGTGAAAAATGCCAGAATAATAAAACGAAAGATTTTATTGGTAATTCTTGAGCTCCCCCTCATGGTTCCATCAAGGGGTGACTATTTCCTGTAACATTAGGCAACTCAAGCATTACACAAAAATTCTATCTTTAGTTCAGCTAATCACAGCCTTAGTGAGGATAGTGGGAGGCAGAGAGTGGGGGAGGGCAGAGGTGGCAGAAGGCAGGAAGTGGTGGACAACTGAGAGTGGGGAAGGACAGGAAGCAGAGAAGGACAGGGAGCGGGAGAGGGCAGGGAGCGGGAGAGGGCAGGGAGTGGGAGAGGGCAGGGAGTGGGAGAGAGCATGGGGTGGCAGAGGACAGGGGATGGCAGAGGGCAGGGGTGGAAGAGGGTAGGGGGTGGCAGAGGGTAGGGGGTGGCGGAGGGCAGGGGTGGAAGAGGGTAGGGGGTGGAAGAGGGTAGGGGGTGGTGGAGGACAGGGAGTGGTGGAGCGCAGGGAGTAACAGAGTGCAGGGGGTGGCAGAGGGCAGGTGGTGGCAGAGAACAGTGGGTGATGGAGGACAGGGAGTGGAATGCCTATCCTTCACCCACTTAATGATTCCCCAATGTCAGTTTAGGATCTTCTGATAATCATCTTGCGATAACTCAAGGTGATTCAGTGTGGCAGATATAAAACAGGGAGTTTATTCAACCAGAGGAACTATTTGCAACTGAATGGTTTGCAATACAACAACACAGCTCTGCTCCCAGCAATCCCCAGCTCATTCTGCCCTCTCCCAGCCCAGAGATACTCGGCCTTGCTCCCGACTGTGAGATTCATGTGCTCACGCACACCATTAGTTCCAGACAGTCATTTGATCACAGATCTGCAGAAGATCACATATTCTTTCCCCTCCAACATCCCCCCAATTTCCCATACTGATGACAAAACAGAAGTGAAGAACAGCTATACATATTGGTATTATAATGGGTGCACTAAGATGGGCAGGGGTGGCGGGCTTGGAACTAGTTCATGTCAGTCTGTCCAGGGACTTCTGGACCTGTCAGAAAACTACAATTCTGCTGCAACCCCTCAGCAGTCAAAAAAACAGGGTCCATAGCAAGAGCCAATGGATTAGCTCACCCTTATTAGACTGTTGCTGGTCCCGTCTTCTGCCTCAGCCAAAAAAGCCAGAGACTCTTTTACTCCAACCCTGGTTATCGAAATCTCAAATTCAGAAACTGGCAATTTCTCCTGCAGAACAGGCAGTGACAGTGGGAAATGGCTCAATGCATTCACATTTGAGATCTGTGTTCCAGGTCTATGATGAAAAGTACGCTACAAGCAGCAAGGCCCATCTCTGAATCCTGGCCAATGCAATTGGCAGCACCAGCTTATCCTCATGGAAAAGCCCCTACATTGACTTCCCAACAGTTAGACGGAGATAGAGGAGCAAATATGTAGGCAAATCAAAGAGCTGTGAGAGGAATAGGGTTGTAAGGCCTCACAGCGCCAGGAATCTGTAGACTGGGAGCAGCTACTTGCAGAAAATCTATATTTGGAAAGTGGGAGTCTTAAAAGTGAAATAGTTAGAATTTAGGACCAATGTGTTCCTCTAAAAATGAAGGGCAAGGGCAGCAAGTCCAGGGAACACTATATGTCAAGGATATTAAGGGTTTGATAGAGGAAAAATAAAGAAGCCCATGGTAGATATAGAGTACTGAAAATGGGGGAAGTCCTTCAGGAATTTAGAGAGTGTCAGGGGATGCTTCAAAAATAAATTAGGAGGGCAAAGAGGAGTCACACAATAGCACTGGCAGATAAGATTAAGGAAAACTCCAAAGCATGTTATATTAGGAGACAGAGGATGACCAGGGAAGAGTGAGGCCCTTTAGAGAACAAAACGGCAATTTGTATAAGGAGCCAGAGGACGTGGATGAGGTCTTACAATAAATATCTTTTGTCTGCATTCAAAAGAAAGACATGGCAGCTGGAGATTTCAATTGGGACTATGAAGTTCAAGAGCACATTAAGATTAATAGGGTAGAGGTGATAGATGTTTTAGTGTGGAATTAAAGGTCCATAAATCCCCAGGGCCTGATGAGATTATCCCAGATGGGAAGCAAAGGAGAAGATTGGAAAGGATATGACAAAGCTATTTAAACCTTCAATGGCCACAGATGAAGTGCCAGATGACTGGCGGATAGCTAATCTGGTACCTTTATGCAAGGAGGGCAGCAGGGGTAAGCCATGTAATTACAAACCAGTTAGTCTAACATCAGAGGTAAGAAAATTACTAGAAAAATTTCTGACAGACAGGATTAATCAACACTTGGAAAGGCAGGGATTGATCAGGGATAGTCATCACAGATTTATTGGTGGGAAATTCTAATTTAACTGAGTTTCTTGGAAAGGTAACTATATCCATTGATAAGAGTGGCACAATTGATGTGGTTTACATGGACTTCAATAAGGCCTTTGAGAAGGTCCCACGTGGAAGGCTGGTTCAAAAGTTCAAGCCCATCCAACAGTAGGTCCCTAGGGAGTATTAAGGATCAAAGGGACCTTGGTGTACAAGTCATAAATCCCTGAAGATGGCAGCACAAGTAAATAATGTGGTGAAGAAGGTATACGGAATGTTTGCCTTCATTAACTGGGGCATAGAATATAGGAGCAGGGAGGTCTTGGTACAATTTTATAAAACATTAGTTAGGCCACAGATGGGAGTATTGTATATAGTTTTGGTCGCCACACTGTCAGAAGGAAGGGAGACTGGGGGAGGGAGGATCTGATAGAGGTATACACAATTATGAGAGGAACAGACAAGGTGGGAAGGGGGGCAGGTGGCAGAATCTGACAGAGGTATAAAAAATTATGAGGCATAGACAGGGTAGATCATAAGGATCTTTTCCCACTGGCAAAGGTGTAAAAGTGATGTAGAGATGCCAGCGTTGGACTGGGGTAAACTCAGTAAAGTTTTACAACACCAATTTTAAATACAACCAGTTTATTTGACAGTAAATCCGCGAGCTTTCGACGCTATGCGCCTTCATCAGGCAAATGCAGTGTTCTGATCTGCAGAGGCAGTCATATCCACACAGACAGTTACAGATTGCTGATTAGAATGTGAATCCTTACATCGAACCTGCTATTCAAGTGTTAAAGTGGCTAACAATGTGTGTGAAGGGAATCCTGAGCATTGGTTAGAGAATTGTGTATTTTCTCCAGACACACAGTATGTGAGGTTTTTTGCTAATCCAGGCAAGTTACAGGGGTTACAGATAGTGTGACATGAAGCCAAGATCCCTGTTAAGACTGTCCTCGTGTGTGCGGAACTTGGCTATCAGTTTCTGCTCAGCAACTCTGCGCTGTCGTGTGTCACGAAGGCCCCCTTGAAGAACATTTGTCTGTGTGGATATGAGTGCCTCTGCAGATCAAAACACTGCATTTGCCTGACGAAGGCGCATAGCGTCGAAAGCTCGCGGATTTACTATCAAATAAATTGGTTGGATTTAAAATTGGTGTTGTAAAACTTTACTAAGGTGTAAAAGACCAGAGGGCAACAGTTTAAGGTGAGGAGTAATGGTTTAGAGGGCGTCTGAGGAAAAGATTTTTTATCAAGAGGGTGGTGGAAATATGGAACACGCTGCCTGTGAGAGTAGTGGCAGCAGATTCTCCCGCAACATTTAAAAAGCATCTGGATGAACACTTAAATTGCCAAGGCATAGCAGACTGTGGTCCAAGGGATGGTAAACGAGACTAGTATCAATTAGTATATAACGGTCAGTAAAGACATGGTGGGCTGAAGGGTATGTCTCTGTGCTGTATGATACTGTGACTCCCCTGCTCTTCCTCAAAGTAATGTCATTTGAAAATTTAGCTGAATTTCAGTGCTGTTACCCAGCCCCAACACATTGGGATTGAATCCCCTAAGAGACCAAAGTTAGAGGTCTTGGTATTTTGTGTCATGTTGTTTGCCACCTCTTAACTGACCCACCACTCCTCAGGAAGGTTTCAGTGACCTTGGAGAGGATGTCGATTGATTGGGGAAACTCCAGAGAGTTGGTAAAAACATCAACAATGCAAGGATATTGATTTAAGTTAAGCGACAAAAGAACCAGGGGCCAGATGACATTTTTTACGCAGCGAGTTATGATCTGGAATGCGCTGCCTGAAAAATGGAGGAAGAAAGAACACAATTAACTTATTAATTAATTTATTGGTGCCATATTTCAGCTATACCTTTTTGTCTCAAATTCACAGAATCTTCCAGAATATTTTCCACTATTGGGACAGTTGTTCAGATTTTTGCATGCATTTGAGGAAGTGCTAACACTCCCAAAGCACATGATGTCAGTAACACATCACAGCAGCATCCAGTTTCTTCTTTGCTATTTTCAATACAATAACAGGCAACATGGTGGCCCAGTGGTTAGCACTGCTGTCTCACAGCACCAGGGATCCAGGTTCAATTCAGGCCTTGGGTCACTGTCGGTGTGGAGTCTGCACGTTCTCCCCACATCTGTATGGGTTTCTTCAGGTGCTCCAATTTCCTCCCACAGTACAAAGATGTGCAGGTTAGGTTGATTGGCTATGCTAAACTGCCTCTTAATGTCAGGGGTATTAGCAGCGTAAATATGTGGCATACGGGAATAGGGCCCGATTGTTGGTGCAGGCTTGATGAGCCAAATAGCCTCCTTCTGTTCTGCAATGATTCTATTCTATTCTATCAGGAGGACACTATTCTTTTTTTTATTCATTCATGAGACTTGGCTGGCCAACATTTATTGCCCATCCCTAGTTGAGGGTCAACCACATTGCTGAGGCTCTGGAGTCACATGTAGGCCAGACCAGGTAAGGATAGCAGATTTCCTTTCCTAAAGGACATTAATGAACAGATGGGTTTTTCCGACAATCAACAATGGTTTTGTGATCATCAGTAGATTCTTAATTCCAGATATATTTTAGTGAATTCAAATTCTACCATCTGCCTTGGCGGGATTCGAACTCAAGTCCCCAGATCTTTTCTGGATTAATAGTCTAGTAATAATGCTACTCGGCCAGATCTCCACATTCAGCCCCTTGAAGCCATTCCACCATTCAATTAGATGATGCTGATCAGTATCAGCAGTTCCTTGGCTCTATGGGCGGCACAATAGCACAGTGGTTAACACTGCTGCTTCACAGCTCCAGGGTCCTAGGTTCGATTCCTGGCTCGGGTCACTATGTGTGGAGTTTGCATATTCTCCTCATGTCTGCCTGGGTTTCCTCCCACAGTCCAAAAATGTGTGGGTTAGATTGATTGGCTATGCTAAGAAACTGCCTCTTAGTGTCCAGGGATGTGTAGGTTAGAGGGATTAGTGGGTATAATAGGCAGGGGTATGGGGGTAGGGCCTGGGTGGGATTGTGGTTGGTGCAGACTCAAAGGGCCCCTTTCTGTACTGTAGGGTTTTATGATACATCCCATAATACCTTTGCCAACAAAAATCTATTGAGCTTTGTTTTAAAATTCCCAACTGCACCCCACCCATCCATCCCTATCTCATTGATTTCTCCCCTTCATGTGAAGAAGTGCTTCCTGACATCATTCCTGCATAGTAACAATAAATGTCACACAAACTCAGCAGGTCTGGCAGCATCTGTGGAGAAAGAGAAAGAGTTTGTATGACTCTTCTTTAGAGTTAAAGAGAGGGAGAAATGTGATAGATTAGGAGACCAAGGATAAGTTGGAGCTAAAGAAAGATTGTCAATGATGTCAGGAACACAAAACAAAACAAAGGGAGCATTAACGGTAGCGTTAAGGGCTAAAGAAGGTGCTGACAGTGGCATAAAGACAACATAGCAGATTGTGTTAATAGAGGGCAAAGCTCAGTGCTTGGTGAAGGCAAAGCTAGGCAGACAGCCTTGTTGTGGAAGTGGGGGGAGTGTCTGCATTGGGACAAAACAAGGCCTCTTGGGGTAAATCAAAGTTTTGGTATTCCCCAACCCCAATGTACCGGGATGGAGCAAAAACACTCAAATTCACTCACGTTTTCAAATGACATTATTTCATAAAAGAATAGGGTGTTTCCCTATGATGCTCCAGCCAATATTTATCCCTCAGTCAATATCACCAAAATGATCAGGTTACCCTCGTTATCGCCATTAGTTTTAAAATTTGCAACTGGCACCCATTTCCTTAGGAGAATGTTCCAGATTTCCACTCCCCACATCTATCTACCCCTTCCTCGCAAATTCCTGGCTCTAGGTTTAAGATTCTGCCCTCTCAAAAAAAATGCTAAAGCCTATTCTCCCTGTGTAGGTTCTTTGAAATCCAATTAATCCCACTCTTCCTGCTGAGATTTGTTGTGATTTGGAAGACACTGCCTGAAAGGGCAGTAGAAGCAGATTTAATAATAACTTTCAAAAAAGAATTGGAGAAACACAAAGCGAAAAACCTACATGACTATAGGAGAAGGCTGGGGGAGGGGAATTAATATTCCATGAGATTTGAAGATTACTTAGTTAATGATAGGGCACTGGGGAGAATTGTAGAACAAAGAAATCTAGGGGTACAGGTTCATAGCTCTTTAAAAGTGGAGTCACGGTGGATAGAGTAGTGAAGAAGACATTCAACATGCTTGGTTTCATGTCAGAACATTGAATACAGGAGTTGGAATGTCTTGTTGAAGTTGTACAAGACATTGGTAAGGCCACACTAGTGTACAATTCTGGTCCCCTGTTATAGAAAGGATATAGAAACTAGAAAGAGTGCAGAAAAGATTTACTTGGATGCTATCAGGACTTGATGGATTGAGTTATAAAGGGAAGTTGGATAGACTGGGACCTTTTTCTTTAGAGTGTGGAAGGCTGAGAGGTGATCTTATAGAGGTCTGTAAAATAATGAGGGGCACAGATTAGATAGATATTCATTATCTTTTCCCAAAGGTAGTGGAGTCTAAAACTTGACGGCTTAGGTCTAAGGTGAGAGGGGAGAGATATAAAAGTGTCTAGAAGAGCAACTTTTTCAAACAGAGGTGGTGAGTGTCTGGAACAAATGGCCAGAGGTAATAGTAGAGGCAAGTACAATTTTGTCATTTAAAAAGCATTTAGATAGTTACATGGGTACAATGGGCATGGATGGATATGGGCCAAATGCAGGCAATTGGGATTAGCTTAGGTGTTTTAAAAAAAAGGGCAGCATGGACAAGTTGGGCCAAAGAGTCTATGCTTATGACTCTAAGGGGTGATCCAGAAGGAAAAAACATTGATCTGAATCAGGGCAGCACAGTGGTTAGCACTACTACCTCACAGTACCAAGGGCCCGGGTTCAATTCCAGCCCTGGGTCACTGTCTGTGTGGAGTTTATACATTCTCCCCATGTCTGTTTGAGTTTCCTCCAGGTGCTCCAGTTTCCTCCAAGGATATGCTGGTTAGGTTGATTACCATACTAAATTGACTAGAGTGTCAGGGGCTTAGCAGGATAAATATGTGGGGTTACAGGGAAACAGCCTGGGTGGGATTGTGGTCATTTCAGTTTCAATGGGCTGAATGGTCTCATTTTGCACTGTAGGGATTCTATGAGGGATTAAATTAGACAGTTCTTTAAAAAGCCAGAACAGTTTTGTTGCTTTATTGCAAACAGCAAGTAAGAAAGTGGATGCAGCTGCAGAGTGTTACCCAGGCTGTGGTTTGAAATGTGGTGTGGTCTATGGGGATGTTACCAGTGTCCCAAATGGATCCATCCATCAAAACTACTAACAGCTGAGCAACTATCCTATCAGTGGAAAGTTCCGGAAGATTCCCTGTGGTTTTGACATAGATTGCGTCATTACATAACATACAGTCTCCAGAGAAAATGAAGGACAAACAGGCACAGCCAAAATATGGCAACAGTAAGTTAATTTACCAGTAAATTCTTGTCGATTTTGAGGCCTTGCATTCAATAAACATAAGTTGTTATTGCATCAGAGTTGGGTAGGATGGTGGTTAAGCCATCAAATTAATCAGGACTGAATCTGAAGCTCCTGATGTAGCAGAATCTGACTGCAATCTCTGAGTGCTGACAATTCCAGTATTTTATCCACAATGCCATGTTTGGACAGACAGATGGTGGCAGCAGCTGTTGAAATATGGAAATATATTTACTCAACTTTGTGACCAGTTTGATGATTTTTCCTGGAGGTGAAAGGTTAGTTCTGACCCATCATACTATCTGACTCCCTAAAATAAACAGGAACAGCAGCAGACTCTTCAGGCCATCAAACTGTTCCACCATTTAATGTAACGAAACTCCATTTACCCATCTTGTTTCTGTAACCTCCTACCCAAGTAAATCTCAGATTTTAAATTCTCAGTTTTGGAGATAGCATTCCACTCTGTTAGAATGTAACTGGTGACAAATTTGTATTGGATGGAATGCGATCAATGGGAACAAGATGTAAGGGTCAGCTGACCTAATAAGCCATGGAACCAATTACAGAGTGATGTAATAGTCAGCTGACCAGCTCATTCACAAAGTGACCCAGGGCATGGCCCCAAGTTTGGAGTAATGATGTTTCTTTATCAAACACTTTTTTTGATTTATAAGTTGGAGTAAGTTCTGTTATATTTTCATATAACAGAACTTTCATATAATTCGCATTCTAATCAGCAATCTGTAAACTGTCTGTGCTGATATGTGTGCTTTTGGAGACCAGAACACCTCATTCGCCTGACGAAGGCACAAACGCCGAAAGCTAGCAGAATTACTATCAAATAAATCGGTTGGATTTAAAATTGGTGTTGCCAGTCTCTTACTGGCACAATATCACAGTGGTTAGCACTGCTGCTTCACAGCTCCAAGGGACCTGGTTCAATTCGTGGCTTGGGTCACTGTCTGTGTGGAATTTGCACATTCTTCTCGTGTCTGCATGGGTTTCCTCTGGGTACTCTGGTTTCTTCCCACAGCAAAGATGTGCGGGTTAGGTCGATAGGCCATGTTAATATTGCCCCTGAGATGCATAGTTTAGAGGGATTAGCAGGTAAATATATGGGGGTAGGCTTGGATAGGATTGTGATAAGTACAGACTTAATGGGCCAGGTGGCCTCTTTCTGCACTGTATGGTTTCTATGATTCTAGATCCTAATTTTTTACATTTGAATTTGGCATTAGGTGTTTCACTCTGTATAATTCACATGACCCAATAGGAACTTCAATTAAAGTTTATTTAAGGACACAGTTAAAATATAAGAAAATTAGTATAACTTTTACCAATTACAATAATTAAACATGATACCTTATAAACTTTAACAACTAGCTATCTATGATGTTCCAAGTCAACAACACTCACAAACGTACACCCCTTTTCTAGGATGGCACAAAAGGCTTCACAAGATGCTGGATTTAGCAGCTTTTTAACACTTCTCTCACAGAAAAAACTGAAAAAAAAAACAAAACTTTGGACTTTCCTGTTGAAAAAAAAAGTCCCCAGGCAGCACCTGACCTGTCAATCATGCTCCAGCCAACAATTCCAAAAGTATCATAAAACTCCAGGGCACTACATTAGTCCAGATTAAAAATAAACATAACGTCCATTATATTGCTTCAATAACAATTAGAGGATGCTGGCTTCAGACAAAATGGTGCCAAAAATAAAACACAAGGAGCTGCTTGAAAAAATGTGCAAAAAAATTAAAATAATTTCTTAAAGGCACAGTATCATTATATAAGAGACTCTTTAAAACCTACCTTTCTGCAGGTTTTTGTTTCTCCTTGCATCATACGCAACTCAGCACTCAAATCATTTACTTATTGGTCTGACAAGTAGTAATATTTCAATGAAGTAACTGTAAAAATCCTCAAGTCACTACAGTCGGTTGCCTGTTTGAATACAGTGAGGGAGAATTTAGTGCGGCCAATATATCTAACGAGCACGTCTTTCGGACTGTGGAAGGAAACCGGAGAACCTGGAGGAACCTATGCAGACATGGGGAGAATGTGCAGACTCCACACAGACAGCAAACCAAGCCAGGAATCGAACCCAGGTCCTGAACCTGTGAGGCAGCAGTGCTAACCACCGTGCCACCCCTATTTATCCCCTAGTTAACCATTGTGCCACAATGCTCCCTATCATGTTTGATAACACAACTGGGAAGTGCCTTGGGATATTCTACTATGTTAAGAGTGCTATACAAATTCAAGTTGTTGCTGTAATACACATTGACCTTAATTAACATTTTCACATTTTAATTTCTCAACATTTGAAATAACTTTACAGAGTGATTTTAGCTATTAATACTGCACTCATTTGCCACCACACATCCCAATCTCACCTTAAAACGTCCTCTTATTCGGAAATGCTTTTTGATACAAATCCAATACATGGCCTAGGGCAGTTACTGAGTGAGCTCTCTCCCAGGGAGCTGGGGAGTGATTGCTTCTTGTTCTTAGTAGCATATCTCCAAAAGTGGCCTTCCCGATATTCTAACAGGGTTCCCCATCACGTTAAGAAAGAAAATAAAGAATTTGAAGTCTTGGCCTTGGTGTCACCCAATTGTTTGCCAAACAATTAAACCATAGTCACTGCTATGATAAAGGAAATACAAAAGCCAAATTGTGCACAGAAAGATTCCACAAACATCAATATGATAATGACCCAGATGATCTATTTTTCCCCCAAAGTAGGCAGCAGTCCAGCAAATCATAAAGGGGTAGGGAATGGAGGGGAGAAAAGGGAAAGGGGGAATGGGGAGAGGGATAAAAGGGTGAGGGGGAAAGGGGGGAAAGAGGAGGAAAGAGAAAGAAAGAGGGGGAAAGAGGGGAAGGGGGGAAAGGGGGAGACAGGAGAAAGGGCACCGGGGGGGAAAGGGCACCGAGGGGGGAAAGGGAGGAAAAGAGGGAGAGGTGTAAAAGGGAAAGCGGGGATGGGAATGTGAAGGGAATTTTGGGTTTTGGCTTGGGGGAGGGGGAAGGTTTTGGTTCTTTGGGTGTTTGGTGGGAAATGATGAGAGAGAGAAGGGAAGAATTTCGAGGGGGATGCAGGGTTTTTTGGAAGAAGGAGTTGGGGATTTTTTGAGATGGTCTATGGACAGGGGAATGGGAAAAAGTGTGAGAGGAGACTGGGGGTGGGGTGTTTTGGGGTTTGTTTAGGGGGGAAAGAGTGGGGGTGGGCCTGCTGTGATGGGGTGTGAGAGAGGTTTGGGGCTGGGGGAAGTTTTGGAGGGGTAGCTGTAATGAGAGGAGAGGGGGATTTGGGGGGATTTTTGGTAGTTGAGCAGTTAGGAGGAGATGCTGGTAGGGGGTATTAGTGTGAGGGGGTTATGGGGAGATTAGGGTGGGGTTATTTTTTGGCAGTTGGGAGGGTAAGCGTGTTTTTGGGGATTTTGGGGGGTTGAGGGGGGTTTGGGGAGATGGGGGTGAGAGTGTTGGTGGGGGAAGTTGGGATGAGGTACTTTGGGGTGGGGAATTGGGTGAAGAGGTTTTTGGGGAGATGTTGAGGTGGATTGGGGTGAGGGTTTGGGGTGAGGGAGTTTTGAGATGAGGGTGGGAGGATTGACTGAGGGGAGGTTATGGGGAGATGGGGGTGGGAGGATTGAGCTGAGGGGAGGTTATGGGGAGATGGGGGTGGGAGGATTGAGCTGAGGGGAGGTTATGGGGAGATGGGGGTGGGAGGATTGGGGTATGGGTTAAATGGAGATGGGGCTTCAGAAGGGTTGGGGTGAGAGAAGTTATGGTAAAGGACGTTTGCCGTGAGGGGGTTTGGGAAGGTGAGGTTTCAGGAGATGTGGCTTTGGGATGAGAGCGTTATGGGGAGATATGGTGGGAGATTTAGGGTAAGGAAGTTATAGAACATAGAGAACATAGAACATTACAGCGCAGAACAGGCCCTTCGGCCTTCGATGTTGCGCCCACCAATTAGAAAAAAAGCAATGACCCTCTAACCTAAACCATTCCCTTTTCGTCCATAAACTTATCTACTAACCTCTTAAACGCCACCAAACTTGGCACATCCACAACTGCAGCAGGCAGGGCATTCCATACCCTTACCACCCTCTGGGTAAAGAACCTACCTCTGACATCCTTCCTATAACTACCACCCCTTAATTTAAAGCTATGTCCCCTCGTGCTAGCTTTCTCCATCCTAGGAAAAAGACTATCACTGTCCACCCTATCTAAACCTCTAATCATCTTATATGTTTCAATAAGGTCTCCTCTTAGCCGCCTTCTTTCTAACGAAAACAACCTCAAATCCCTCAGCCTCTCTTCATAAGACCTGCCCTCCATACCAGGCAACATCCTGGTAAACCTCCTCTGTACCTTCTCCACATCTTTCTTATAATGTGGGGACCAGAACTGTACACAATACTCCAAGTGTGGCCACATGACGTTGCGGCTCCGAAATTCAATCCCCCTATCAATAAATGCTAAGACTCCATTTGCCTTCTTAACAACCTTATCGACTTGATTGCCAACTTTCAGGGATCTATGCACACATACACCAAGATCCCTCTGTTCTTCAACACTATTAAAAGTCCTACCATTAGCCCTATACTCGACACATTTGTTATTCCTGCCAAAGTGAATTATCTCACACTTTTCCGCATTATACTCCATTTGCCACCTCTCGGCCCAGCTCTGCAACTTGTCCAAGTCTCTCTGCAAACTATAACACCCCTCTTCACTATCTACCACTCCTCCCAACTTTGGTGTCCATCTGCAATTACTCATCCGATCCTTCAATACCCTCATCCCGATCATTTATAAAAATTACAAACAGCAGGGAGCCCCAAACAGATCCCGGAGGTACACCACTTGTAACCAAACTCCACAATGAATAACTTCCATCAACCACCCACCCTCTGTCTTCTATCAGCTAGCATTCATAATTCCCAATTAGCTAAATCACCCTCATCCCATACATCTGCTTTTCTGCAGACAGCCCTTCCATGGGGCAACCTTATCAGAAGCTCTTATCTAACGTTTGGAGAGATGGCGGTGGGGTTTTGGGGTGATGGGGTGTTTTGGGGGAGAGGGTTTGAGATGAGAAGGTTTTGGTGTGAAAGGGTTTTTGGGCGTGCAGGGGCGGTTTTGGCGTGAGGGGGGAGGAGGCTTGCGGTGAGGTGATTGGGAGTTGAGGGGGGATTGGGGGTGGGGGGGGATTTGGGGGTGGTGTGGATTTGGGGTTAGGGGGGGGATTTGGTGGGTGGGGGGGGTGGGGGGGGATTTTGTTTTTTAAGGATCTTATTGCACACAAGTATGGGTTTTGGGAGATTAAACTTCGTATTTAGAAGTAATCCCATTCTGAGTACTGAATTTTGAAGTAAATCAAATAACATAATGCTCTTTAATATATTCCTATATAAATAATATGCTTTTTTAATATAACTGCAGCCTTTCATATCTTTCAATGCAGGGCCTGAATGACTATTAACAAGGAAGTGTATTCAAATTCCTGCAGCTTGAGAATTTGTCCTTGCAGCTGTTGACTGCAGTTAAAAATGCATCTCATTCACTTCATGTCCCTTTCGGAAAAAAAGTCTGCTGTCCTTGCCTGCTCTGAGCCTAAACATGGCTCCAGTCCCCATTTAACATGGGTGATGCTTAATAAACATTCTGGAGTGGTCTGGTGCCACCACCTCAGGACAGCTAGAGATGGGGCATGGAATGCCAGCAAATGCCACTTATTGAGGGAACACAATTAGTAAAACTTCAAAGAATGAGTCTGTCTGGTTAACCTGTTGTGTGGTTTTTGACTCCAGCCTCCCTTCTAATCCCACATTAACTTGTGTGTGTTTCCTTTTCGAGATCTTCTTAACTGAATGTTTCCCAAATGTAATTTCTGGTCAAGTTCAGGCTTTTATTTGTATTAGAACACAGCTTTGCTCTGTGGATAAATATTTGATGAGGAACCTATTCTTCTGTTGCAAACTGGTGCAGGAAAATGCAGAACTCATTAAGAGTTAAAGTTTGTGAAATTCTTTGGGTTCCTGTCTCCTTGTCTGCCTCAGCTCATTCTGGAAAACCCTCATCCAATATGATCGTGTTCAGTTTCTTCCAAGAATGTGAAGCTCCTCGAGACGGTGCAAGGGAGATTGACCTGATTAATTCTGAGGACAAGGGATTTCAGTTACAAGATTAGGTTGGAGAAACTGGAGATTGCTGCCAGGAGATTGAGGGAAGATTTGGTAGAGGTGAACAAGATACAGTAGACAAGGAAAGGCTGTTCCCGTTGGTTAGTACAAGGACTAGGGACTGAATGGATTGCTCTAGAAAGTTAGCATGAAGCCACTGGGGCAAATGGCTGCCTGCTTTCCCCCTTTCAGCACCAGGACCTTCCTTGATCTTTGCACAACTCCAATACTGACCTCTTATGCACCTTTGGAGGCTGTGCCTCCAGCTGCCTCGGCCCTAGGCTGTGGCATTCCCTTCTTCCTTTAAAGTACTTATTAAAATCTACCTCGTTGATCAAATTTTTAGTCAATTGTTCTATTCCTTTTCTGGCTCAATGTCAGATCCTTGTCTGATTTATGCATCTAGGAAGTCCTTGGGTTGTTTTATAATGTTTAAGGCACTATATAAATGCAAGTTATTAAATAACCCATTGAGGCTTTATCTGAAACCTTTCAGACACAAAGAGGTGGGGAGTAACAAATGTACTCAGCACCACAAAGTCCGCACTTTTGATCTAACATCTTTCTTTGTACGGGTTGAATTTAGATGAATGAAGTATTAATAACCTAAGATTGTGCTTTGTGAAATTACTTTAATAACAAATTCTTTTGCCCAAACAACAGCTATGATGGACTTGGGTCTGCTTGCTGGGGCCTAGAATAATCAGAACCAATTCTCAACTCTCCCTCGAAACAAACTTTGGTGTCAGACCTAGCAGGATTTGACGAATATTTATCCTGCATTTGACATATTGGCCCCTTGTATAGACTGATACTGTCAGCTAGGGTCTCAGTTTAGCTCAGTTGGCTGGGCAGCTGGTTAGCGATGCAGAGCGAAGTGTGGGTTCAATTCCCATTGAGGTTATTGAAGGCTCTGAGGTGTGGTGATCTTCAGGTTAAAAAGGGAAGAGCAGTCTATTGTAACATCAGTCATGCAGCTAAATTGAAACTCTAGAGGTGTACATTGCAGTCAGGATTAGAAAATAAAAGAATCGAAGACAGCTACCGTCAATCATGTGATCTCAATTCTTGCATTTGCACAGGATATGAACTTTAACTTGTTAGTATATTGTTGGTTAAATATGGGGAAAACCAGCGAGTGGGTGTGTTTAATGATCATTGTGGTTGTTTCAGTCCCTTGCTCACTGAATGTGGAGATGTTTGTTTGTTAACTGTCCACATGGGAGGGAGAATGATCAGGTTGTGTTTTGAGGCATTTTGTATGAAAGTTAATGAGGTTAAAATGGCATCATTGCAACTAGTCAGTGGTTTCTATTTGACAGCACAGAGTTTTAGGAAATATATTAGTTTATATCAATACTCTTTAAATTTCCATTGCCCTGTCAAACTCTGGACAAATGGAGCTCTGTGGTGTTGTGCTGATGCATGTAGACCTGAAAGGAACCAGTCTCTGTCTGTGGACCATGTTCAGTTAGTTAATCTGAGCTGTTGCGGGTATGGGGCTAGAGCTGACATCAGCCGCACCCCCAATGGAATCAGATGAAAGGTTGTTCAGGCTGGGCAGAATATGTTAAACAAGGTCTTGTCTTTCCCGCTCGCCCCTCCCCTGCTCCCTTCCTCCACTCAAACCCAGAATGCACAAGCAGTCCCAACCTTTCAGGAGACAGAAAAAATGAAATGAATGCTGCGCTCTACCTAATTGTTTCCACTTTCAGCTGAAAGATTTGGGCTATTTTGACCAATGTGAATGAGGCTGTCCCTTTCTCAGGGCTATTTCTACCGTAGTGATGGTCAGTTAACATCGCAGCTGTGACAATGAACGAGACAGTCACATCTTTCAGTTCTGATTAAGAGAGGCTGCAGTCATTGGAGCTGCCTGTACGGACAGCCCCGGCACCTCAATGAGACTTGAAGGTGACTTTTCAAAGTGTTGAAACCAAACAAAACTAAGATGCAATATTGCTGGAGTAACTCTGACCATTTCCATGTCTGCCTATCGCTGCACACTTTACTGTCTGCTGATGTAAATGCTCATTGTATTAACCAATAATATTGAATATTGGTACGTGTCTTTGCTTCAACTAATGACTTGTGTTTTTATATATAAAAAACTCAGCTGCCTTTTCAGCAAAACCCCTTACTGTGAATTATAGAAATCTGTCAGGAAATTGGATTTGTTTGTATTCTTGTTTTAAACACAGTTGTCAAACTATTGTGCCAATATTTTGAACCTGATCTTTGAATTCACTCTTTCTCATGAACCTAGGAATTGTTGTGCCAATCTTTGAAATCTTGGCTTTTTAATTGGGAGTAAGGCAGTTTGGTAGATGGGATGTTGGAGTGTTTAAAGTGCCAGGACTTTATTTCCACATAAGGTCCTCAGAAGGAGTTACTATTTGGTCAGCCTTTCCATTGCCAATGTGACACCAACTCTTTAATAACCATTTCAGGTGAACCTAAAGATGGACAGGGTGTATGGGTAGACTGGAGAATGTAAAGATTTTAACTTCCCCAGTAAAATCAATTACTGACTGCCTTACGCTCCTGGACCGGGTGGAGCACACAGTTCCAGCGGGAGAGAATTTGCAGGGCTATAGAGAAAGAGCTTGGGGTGGGGATGGGGGAGTAAGACTAATTGGATTGCTCTTTCAAAAAGCTACAGCACAGGCATGATGAGCCCAATGGCCTTCCCCTATGCTGCAAGGTGCTACTACTGGTTTAGATTACTATTGCCGAGAAGGCAGTAGCTGAATGTTTGCCCTGACTGAATGGTAGAGTAATTGTAGTGATTTTAATGTGCAATATTCGACAGAGGGAAAGATTTCCTTACAAATATTAACCCACAGAGCTATTTTTAATGGCTATTTTCCTAACCAGCGTTGTCTTCAAGAGACCATTTCGGAATGCTGCCAATAGGTTGTGGTTTTATACCTTAGTCCCCCAGTGATGAGGCGCCCCCAGTAGCAAGGCATTGGTTAGAGTCGAGACCACGAAAGGCGGTTGCTAAGTGGAAGCCAGGTATTTCTGCAGGAAGAGCAGCCATTCTGTTTTTAATAAGATGGGGTCGGGGCCAGTTAAAGACTCCAGGTCCCAAAAACATCTCTCTGCCTCTCTCCTTGCAGAGGCACTGAGCATCATATCCCTCAGGTCCCTCCCTGGGATGTGAAATCACTCTCTGTGCAGATTGGGTTTACACCTTGCACTGTGATGAATTCCCGACACACCACACTGCAGTGTATCTAGTGCAAACAGTGGGTGGTACAGCATGTAATTTACCATGTGGTTTACCAAACACTCTTCCAACACATTATACAAATCGGTGACTTTGTGTTGTGCCCATATGTCTATGCGGTTTTGTCAAACTGTCTACTTTTAATTGGCATCTATGCATCCTATGTTTTGGGAAAGTAGATCAGACCGCACTTCCTGTGAGAAGGGATTGGAGGGACAGTGACAAGGGACGAGATGGCATGCTGTGAGAAATCGTTACCAGTGCAGAGTCTGGGATTCCAAGATGCCCTTTGGCAAGAGGTTTCCTGAGATGAGAAGGCCGATGTGCGTGTTTCAGATTTTTAAAACAGGGTGAGAGGGAGGGCATGGAATTGGGCAATTGATTTATATATTTTTAACCTTTTCAAACTAAAAAAGATTTTCACACACCAAATGGAAAGCTGCGAATGAGTGATTTTGATATTTTGATCTGTTTGTATGTTTTACATTTATTTTCCAAATGACTCTCCTGATTAAAACGTGCTGTGATTTTTCACTGGCGGGATTGACAGTACGGACAGGAGTTATTTAAATAATAAAAACATTTTCAACAATTTGATAATCTGCGTCTTTCTAGATTTATGCCTCGGATTGTTTGAATGAAATTTTTTTGAGAAATCAAGGGATGATGTCTCCTGCCCTCCTACGAGTGCTGATTCTCACTTCTCCAGAGTGCTCGCTGCTCGGTGCTAATGCGTGCGAATGTAAATGATAACAGGGCTATTTGACCTCAGGGCATCAATGTTGAACTGCGCCATCACAGTGTGATCAGGAGTGGGGAACATAAATACTGGTTTTTCTAAGCTAAAGACAGTGAGGCTAACCAGTGCATTACTTGTTTTCCCCTCCATTCTGCCATAGGCAGCAGGTGTCACTAGCAAAGCCAGCACTTATCACCCTTGAGAAGTTGGCTGTGAATGAGGTAACTTTGATTTAAAAAGCCTGATCCTTGTTTTCCCACCTCTCCGTGGCCTTACTCCCCCTCCAGTAACTGCAATGGAATGGCCATATATTTCCGAGTAAGGATGGTGAGTGTCTTGGAGGGAGACATGATGATGGTGTTCCCATGTGTCTGCTGCCCTTGTCCTAAATGATCAAGGTCATGGGTTTGGAAGGTGCTGTCTAAGGAAGCTTGGCTGCTGTAGCGCATCTTGTATAATAGAGATGGCAGCTGTGGTGTGCTGTTTGTGAAAGGAGTCAGTATTAAAGAATCACTCCTGTACAATTATATACCATTCTGCAGTTTGTTACTGTATTGTTTAATATCCTCCCCCAGTTTGATAATGAAGTTATTAGTTGCTGTGTTTCCAGCTCCTGACTCAAGGTTATTAACAGGATTCAAAAAAGATTTGGAAATCTCAGTGGCAACAGGTGTTTGTAGAATAGAATCTGTTGTTCAGAGCCTGGTGGGAATAGGCTCGAGGCTCTGTTAATTAGCTCAGAAATTCAGTCTAAGCTGTTTCCATTATGCACACAGACCAAAGTCCTTCTAATCACAACTTCCACTCAAGCTGGATTATAATACCTTCCTCTTTCAGCCTGACATTGGCCTTACTTGTTGCACAAAGTATATTGTTAGCATTCTTTACAGCATTGAATAACAAAAGCAGGGTGCATGCACTCACCTTGTATTTCTTTGAGCATAGAACATCCACCACATTTTACCTACTGCTGCAACAAGCCCACAGCAGACACCATTTCCCTGGCCCTGCATCAACCCTGGACCACCTAGATAATAAGGACATCTATGTCAGACTCCTATTTATTGACAACAGCTTAGCCTTCAACACCATTATACCCACAAAACCCATCTCCAAAATCCATGGGCTGGGGCTTGGCACCTCCCTCTGTGACTGGATCCTGAACTCCCTAACTCACAGACCACAATCAGTAAGGATAGGCAACAACACCTCCACAATCATTCTTAAACAGATGCCCCACAAGACTGAGTTCTCAACCCCCTAATATATTCTTTATACACTGAGTATGGCCAAATTCCCCTCCAATTTTCAAATTTGCTGGCGACACCACCGTAATGGGCCAGATTTCAAACAATGACGAGACAGAGTACAGGGAAGAGAGAATTTGGTGAACTGGTGCAGCAATAATAATCTTTCCCTCAATGTTAACAAAACGAAGGAGATTGTCATTGAATTCAGAAAGCGTAAAGAATGTGCCCTTGTTTACTTCAGTGGGGATGAAGTAAAAAGGATCAAGAACTTCAAGTGTTCACTTCACCAACAACCTGTCCTGGTCCCCCACCCATGCCGACACTATAGTTAAGAAAGTCCACCAATGCCTCTCTCAGAAAACTAAGGAAATTTCCATATCAGCTACAACTCTCACCAACTTTTACAGATGCACCATAGAAAGCTTTCTTTCTGGTTGTATCACAGCTTGGTATGGCTCCTGCTCTGCCCAAGACTGCAATAAACTACAAAAGATTGTGAGTGTAGCCCAACCTTCCATCTGTTGATTCTGTTTACACCTCCCACTGCGTTGGCAAAGCAGCCAGCATAATGAAGGGCCCCACGCACGCTGGACCATTCTCTCTTCCATCCTTTGTGGGGAAAAAGATACAAAAGTCTAAGGTCACCTACCAACCAAGTCAAGAGCAGCTTCTTCCGTGCTGCTGTCAGACTTTTGAATGGACCTATCTTTCTCTACATCCTAGCTATGACTGTAACTCTACATTTTGCACTCTCTCGTTTCCTTCTCCATGAATGGTATGTTTTGTCTGTATAGCACACAATAAACAATACTTTTCACTATATTATACATGTGACAATAATAAATCAAAGAAATCAAAAACCCATGGGGTGATTTAATTGGGGTGTTTAGGATGTGAAGAGATTTGATAAGGTCATTAATGATGAGCAATCCAAAACAACGCAGACTATCCTTAAAATGGAACCAGACCATCCTGAGCTGGCAGCACTTCCTCTCTCACACAAGAACACCCACCATCTCCCCCCCCCCCACCCCCGTCTACCTCCCCTCATTAAAACCAAGACAGCTTGAGGGATACAGAGCTTGATCAAGATAGAGATGCAAATCAGCCATGATCTGACTGAATGACAACTGGTTTGAGGGGCTGAATGGCCTCTCCATCCCATTCCAATGCTCCTAAATCCAGTACAAGTGTCACACCCATGTATTTACATTTACTTGAGCGTTATTCTAAAATTCAGCAAAGTGCTGGAAATGCTGTTTGTGAGGTTTCTCAGGTGTGAGGTAGCACTAATGTAGAACAAAGCCCTGAGACAATGGGGAGTTTGAGGCCTGGCCAATTTTATATGGCTACGGGCTGCCATCCAGCCTGGGGTGTGCAGTCTGGGGGAGAGGGGCACAGACGGAGACCCTAGCCATCAGGTTACTGGCAAGGCGAAGGAGAGAAGACATGGTCTCTTCTATCACTCACTCACTCTCACCCACCCTCTCGTTCTCACTCTCTCACTTGCTTTCACTTGTTCTCCCTCTCTTATTCTCGCCCTCATATACATACAGATACACACGTATATTTAATAAAGGAATCAAAGGTGATGGATTAATGTGGAACCGTAGAATCTCTATGTTGCAGAAGGAGGCCATTTGGCCCATCAAGTCTGCACTGACAACAATCCCCGTAACCCCACATATTTACCCTGTTAATCCCTGTAACCCCACATATTTACCCTGTTAATCCCCTTGATGGGCAATTTAGCAAGGCCAATCCATCTAACATGCACATCTTTGGAGAGTGCGTGGCATGGTAGCACAGTGGTTAGCACTGCTGCTTCACAGTTCCAGGGACTTGGATTCGATTCCCAGCTTGGGTCACTGTCTGTGTGGAGATTGCACATTCTCCTTGTGCCTGTATGGGTTTTCTCTGGGTGCTCTGGTTTCTTCCCACAGTCCAAAGATGTGCGAGTCAGGTTGATTGGCTATGCTAAATTTGTCCCTTAGTACCCTGAGATGTGTAGCATCTAAAATGTATAGGGATTAGCTTGTAAAATATATAGGGATATGGGGGTAGGGCCTAGGTGGGATTGTGGTCGGTGCATAATTGATGGGCCAAATGTCCTCTTTCTGCACTGTAGGGTTACTACTGATTCACCCAGAGGAAACCCAAGCAGACACAGGGAGAATTTTATTGGTAGGGGGATTGAATTTCAGAGCTGCAATGTCATGTTGCAACTGTACAAAACTCTAGTGCGGCCGCACTTGGAGTATTGTGTGCAGTTCTGGTCCCCACATTATAAGAAAGATGTGGAGGCATTGGAGAGTGTACAGAGGTGGTTTACCAGGATGTTGCCTGGTATGGAGGGCAGGTCTTATGAAGAGAGGCTGAGGGATTTGAGGTTGTTTTCGTTAGAAAGAAGGCGGCTAAGAGGAGACCTTATCGAAACATATAAGATGATTAGAGGTTTAGATAGGGTGGACAGTGATAGCCTTTTTCCTAGGATGGAGAAAGCTAGCACGAGGGGACACAGCTTTAAATTAAGGGGTGATAGTTATAGGACGGATATCAGAGGTAGGTTCTTTACCCAAAGGGTGGTTAGGGAGTGGAATGCCCTGCCTGCGGCAGTTGTAGATGCGCCAAGTTTGGTGGCGTTTAAGAGGTTAGTTGATAAGTTTATGGAAGAGAAGGGAATGGTTTAGTTTGGAGGGTCATTGCTTTTTTCATAATTGGTCGACGCAACATCGAAGGCCGAAGGGCCTGTTCTGCGCTGTAATGTTCTATGTTCTAATGTACAAACTCCACACAAACAGTGACACAAGTCCCTGGCACTATGAGGCAGCAGCGCTAACCACTATAACGCCCCAGGGAATGCAGAGTTGCCATTTAGGAACAGTCATGATCTCATTGACTGGCCCAAAAGGCCTCCTTGTTTTCATATATCTGATGGTTTTATGGGCAGGAACTGAGGAGAACTATAAAATTCCATATCCACTTACAAAGAACTCTAAAGACTCAGCTGAGCCTGCCCTATAAATCAAAGCCCCACCTGATAGATCTGTATTTGGTGGCAGATAAAGGATGGGAGGGCTGACAATGAATCTATCATTTCTCCCTCACTCTAAATTTGGTTTAAACTGTTACCTGAGACCTGTGACATCATCAGCCCTCATTCTGCATCAGTTGTGTGCCATCTTGCCCCATAGATTTATATGCAATACTTTATTCATAAAATATCTGGAAGAAACATTACAAAACATTTCAAATCGTTATAAAAGTAATGTGCAATGATATTCATGTTTTCTCCAGAGATCGAGATGTGCTCTGAGGTTCTTCAGGCCAGCAACGAGAACGTTAACAAAAATATTGAAGTATTTGTACAGGAAGTACAACTCTGTTCAAGCTATATACATCAGCCCATTCTGCGCTGATTCAAAGCAGGTACATACTAAAGAACAAAGAAAATTACAGCACAGGAACAGGCCTTTTATCCCTTCAAGCCTGCACCGACCATGCTAGAAACTATCATTATCACAAAAGACGTAGTATTGGGCAAGCTAATGGGGCAAGTAGACAAGTCTCCTCATCCTAATGAAATGCATTCCAGGGTATTAAAAGAGATGGTGGGAGAAATAGCAAATGCATTAGGGGTAATTTACAAAAATTCACTGGATTCTGGCGTGGTTCCCATAGATTGGAAAAAGGCAAATGTGACACCACTGTTTAAAAAAGGAGGTAGACAAAAGGTAGGTGAGTTTAGGCCGTTGGCTTAACTTTTGTTGTTGGAAAAATGCTTGAATCATCAAGGAAGAAATAGCGAAATATCTGGATATAAATTGTCCCATTGGTAAGACATAGCATGGATTCGGGAAGGGCAGATCATGTTTAACTAATTTGGTGGAATTCTTTGAGAACATTACATGTGCAGTGGACAATGGGGAATCTGTGGATGTGGTGTATCTGGATTTCCAGAAGGCATCTGATAAGATGCCGCACCAAAGACAGATGCATAAGATAAAGTGCACAAAGTTACAGGTATTGTATTATCATGGATAGAAGATTGCTTAACTAATAGAAAGCAAAGATAGGGGCAGATGCCCCTCAGCATTTAGCCCTGACCCAACAGATAGTTAGGATCAAGTCCCATGGGGACAGAAAGGGGTTAAACCACTGCCTTCCAGTTGTCTGCCACATCCTCCCCTGAACTGCTTTCTCTCAGGCTTGGCTGCAATGAGTTAAAATTAACTCAACTTCACTCCAAAATTGCAGCAGGATTTCAAAAACAAGATAGACTGGTAAATGCAAAAAGAAAGTTACCAAAATTGTGAGATTTTTTAGAGGAGCATGTTTAATATTGGTAAGGAAGTGTTAACTTCTCCTGAACTCAGAAGCACAATTAATGTCCAGCTCCAAGTAGTTATATATTTAGAACTTTGGATTGCAAATTTAAAGATCCAAAAATATCCTCCACTCAATACGAGTTATTTAGTTAACAAAGTACTTCAAATATTTGTGCACAATTACCATGTCAATGATTAATTCAATGATTTATTTTGTTACCACTTTTAGAGTAACAGAATTAGTCACTCATTACTAATTGTGAAGTAACAGAGTTTCCACTTGTAAAGTAATAGAGAGTTACTCTTTACCACTTGTAGAGTAACTGTGTTAGGGTGTCATTACAACAAGAGAGGCCATTCAGCATATCTAGTTCATGTAGAGAATCCAATCAGCCTGACTGCCTCACTCTATACCCCTAGACCTGCAGGTTCATTTCCCTCAAGTGGCCTTACTTTTTGAAATCGCTGACTGTCTCCCTTGTAGGCAACAAATTCCAAACGCAGCATAAAAATGTTCTTACTCATTTTGTCTCCTGCATCTCTTGATCACAGCTTTTATTTAGCCTTCCCCGGTCCTTGTACTATCAGCCAATGGGAACATTGTCCATCTGATTTAACCCTGTCATTATCTTGGTCATTTCGATCGAATCTCCCTTCAATCTCCTTTGCTGCAAGGAAAACAACCCCAGCTTCTCGAACCCCATTTTAGAACTAAACTCCCTCATTGCTGGAACCAATCTCCCTCTGCACTCTCTCAAGGACATTCACATCCTTCCTAAAGTGTACTGACCAGAACTGGACACAATTCTCTGGTTGTGACCTAACCAAAGATTTTTAAAGGTTCGGCGTAACTTCTCTGTCTTGCTACTCAATGCCCCTGTTTATAACACACAAGATCCCATTTTCTTTACAAACCACTCAATGTCTTACCACCTTCAATATCGAGACATACAAACCCCCCAGTCCCTCTGTTCTTACATACTCTTAAGTGTTATTAAGTCTATATTACATCTCCCCTTCCCTTTTGGCAAAATAAATCACCTCATTCTTCTCTATGGTGACACAATGTTTAGCACTGCTGCCTCACAGCACCAGGACTGCAAGTTCGACTCCTGGTTTGGATCATTGTCTGTGTGGAGTCTGCATGTTCTCCCTGTGCCTACATGGGTTTCTCTGGGTACTCCAGTTTCCTCCCACAGTCCAAAAAATGTGCTGGTTAGGTGCATTGACGATGCTAAATTCTCCCTTAGTGTATCTGAATAGGCAACATGGGGATTTTCACAGCAACTTCATTGCAGTGTGAATGTAAGCCTATTTGGGACAGTAATAAATAAACATTGAACTCTATTAAATTTTCCTACCACTACTCCGCCCTGCCCTATTCTATGTCATGTTGAATTATCCTCAGTGTTTGCTACACTTCCAAGTTTGGCAAACATTTTATGTTTATTCAGTATTCTAATATCCAAGTATCTGTATCAAAATGGCAGCGATTCTAACTTTGACCTCTGGGGAACATAATTGTTCACCATTCTCCAGTCTGAATAACAACCATTTAACACAACTCATTGTTTTCTGACTTGAAGCTAACTTATTTATCCAAGCCGAAACAGTCCCTGCTATCCCATGAGCCTCAGTTTCATTAACCAGCCTTGCATGTGGTATTTTATCAAACATTTTCTTGGAAGTCCATATAGACAACATCCACTGCATTCCCTTCATCAACCTTCTCTGTTACTTCACCAAAAAATTCAATTTGGTTAGTAAAGCTGAATATTTTACTGCCCCTGATTTTTGTTTCTATTCTCTTTGCACCCTTTCTCCAATCCTCTGGCATCTCTCCCACATTTAGGGAAGACTGAAAGATTCTTTAGAAACCTGGAGTACAGGCCACTCAGCCCACGTGATTTACTTGCCCCAAACTTAACCACTCTTTCCAGAACCACCTCCCTTTCAATTTTCATGCTATGCATGGCTTCCATTTCTGTTTCTATCAATATTTTGTCAGATTCCTCTTCCTCAGTAAATGCTGGGGTATTTCAGCCTCCAAGTATGGATCAGTCTCTTTGCCCTAGGTGTAGTACCCACCCCCTCCGCTATCTTTACTATTTTGGTGCTGTGCAATGATTTTTGGATCCCCTTACATTCTATTCTCAAAGGGGGCAGCACGTTGCACAGTGGTTAACATTGTTGCCTCACAACACCAAGTACCTGGGTTCAATTCCTGGCTTGGGTCACTGTGTGCAGTCTACATGTTCTCCCCATATCTGTGTGGGTTCCCTCTGGATGCTCCAGTTTCCTCCAACAGTCCAAGGATATGTGGGTTAGGTTGATTGGCCATGATAAATTGACCCTAATGTCAGGGAGATTAGCAGGGTGAACAGGGCCTGGGTGGGATTGTGGTCGGTGCAGACTTGATGGGCCGAATGGCCTCCTTCTGCACTTTAGGGATTCTAGAAGAAAATTCTCCCTTTGCCAGTTTTATTTTCCACTTCACTTCCTCTCTTGATTGATTATATTGAATCTGCCTTTTGATAGAAGGTGTGTCGGAAATGTCGCTGTGTCTATTGTGTGGGTGAAGGGAGTTGAGGTGCTTCCTGCTTTGTGTGTGCTTATTTGCTTCTCGTTTTCAACCCACACTGCCAACTGCAGCAATAAGATGAAAAATATGTCAGTGTCTCCCTGTCGACACACAGCCGCTTCATGGGCAAATCCTTCTCTGTGTCTCCTTGGGCTGAACTCAGTAAGAATTTAGCAACACCAATTATTAATCCAACCGATTTATTTGATAGTAAAAAAGCGAGCTTTCAACACTCCCGTGTCTTCATCAGGCAAGTGCAGTGTTCTGGTCTGCAATAGCACACATCAGCACAGACAGTCAGAGATTGCTGATTAGAATGCGAATCCTTACATCTAACCTGCTATTCAAGTGTTAAAGTGGCTAACAATGTGTGTGAAGGGAATCCTGAGCATTGTTAGAGAATTGTGTATTTTCTCCAGACAGCACAGTAAGTGAGGTTTTTGCTAACCCAGGCAAGTTACGGGGGTTACAGATAGTGTGTCATGAAGCCAAGATCCCTGTTAAGACCGTCCTCATGTGTGCGGAGCTTGGCTATCAGTCTCTGTTCAGCGACTCTGCGCTGTCGTGTATCACGAAAGCCCCCTTGAAGAACATTTACCCGCAGGTCGGAGGCCGAATGCCCATGACTGCTGAAGTGTTCGCCCACAGGAAGGGAACTGTTTTGCCTGGTGATTGTTGAGCGATGCTCATTCATCCGCTGTCGTAGTGTCTGCATGGTCTCCCCAATATACCATGCTTCGGGACATCCTTTCTTGCAACGTATTAGGTAGACAACGTTGGCCGAGTTGCAAGAGTATGTACCGTGTACCTGGTGAATGGTATCCTCACGTTTGATGATGTCGTCCATGTCTATGATCCGGCATGTCTTGCAGAGGTTGCTGTGGCAGGGTTGTGTGGTATTGTGGTCACTGTTCTCCTGAAGGTTGGGTAGTTTGCTGCGAACAATGATCTGTTTGAGGTTGTGCGGTTGTCTGAAAGCAAGAAGTGGGGGGGTGGGGATGGCCCTAGCGAGATGTTCATCGTCATCAATGATATGTTGAAGACTCCGGAGAAGATGTCGTAGCTTCTCCGCTCCGGGGAAGTACTGGACAACAAAGGGTACTCTGTCCACCGTGTCCCGTGTTCGTCTTCTGAGGAGATCAGTGCGGTTTATCGTTGTGGCACGTTGGAACTGTCGATCGATGAGTCGAGCGCCATATCCTGTTCTCACGAGGGCATCCTTCAGTGTCTGGAGGTGTCTGTCACGATCCTCCTCATCTGAGCAAATTCTGTGTATACGGAGGGCTTGTCCATAGGGAATGGCTTCTTTAACGTGTCTAGGGTGGAAGCTGGAGAAGTGGAGCATTGTGAGGTTGTCTGTCGGTTTTCGGTACAGTGAGGTGCTGAGGTGACTGTCCTTGATGGAGATGCGTGTGTCCAAGAATGCAACTGATTCTGGAGAATAGTCCATGGTGAGTCTGATGGTGGGATGGAACTTGTTGATATCATCATACAGTTGTTTCAATGATTGTTCACCATGAGTCCAAAGGAAAAAGATGTCATCAATGTATCTAGTATATAACCTTGGTTGGAGATCTTGTGTGGTGACGTTGTGTGGTGACGTTGGAACTGTCGATCGATGAGTCGAGCGCCATATCCTGTTCTCACGAGGGCATCCTTCAGCGTCTGGAGGTGTCTGTCACGATCCTCCTCATCTGAGCAAATTCTGTGTATACGGAGGGCTTGTCCATAGGGAATGGCTTCTTTAACGTGTCTAGGGTGGAAGCTGGAGAAGTGGAGCATTGTGAGGTTGTCTGTCGGTTTGCGGTACAGTGAGGTGCTGAGGTGACCGTCCTTGATGGAGATGCGTGTGTCCAAGAATGCAACTGATTCTGGAGAATAGTCCATGGTGAGTCTGATGGTGGGATGGAACTTGTTGATATCATCATACAGTTGTTTCAATGATTGTTCACCATGAGTCCAAAGGAAAAAGATGTCATCAATGTATCTAGTATATAACCTTGGTTGGAGATCTTGTGTTGGTCTCCTTGGGCTGACACACAGGGATTGGGTCCCTCACAACCTGAGAGGAACTTGGAGGACATTTGAATAATTTAACATTAACAATCCTAATGTGAATGTTGGGTGGGAGAGGGAGAGATGATCAGTAAGTTCACAGACCACACAGAAATAGTGGGACAAAAAGTCATACATTACAGGACGATATAGACAGGATGCTCAGATGGGCAGAACAGCGACAAATGGAATTCAGCTTTGAAAACTGTGACTGACACGTCTTGGGAAGACTAACAAGGCAAGGGAACACACAACAAACAATAAGATGCTAGGAAGTACCGAGGATCAGAGGAACACTGGGGAGCATGTCCATCGATCCCTATAGGCAGCAGGACAGGTGATTAAGAAGGCATTTTGGATATTTAGCTTCATTAACAGACGTATACAATCTAAGGGCAGAGAGGTTATGATGGAGCTGTATAAAATATCTATTAGACCACAGCTAGAGTACCATGTGCAGTCCTGGTTTAACAATGATACCACTGCACCACTGCCTCTCAAGGCTGGAATTGAACACAGGTCCCTGGCGCTATGAGGCAGCAGTGTTAATCACAGTGCTGTTGCAATGGGCACGTTTCTGGGATTTCCCTGCCACTTTGTGCCAGTCTTTCTCAGAGGCCTATACCCTCAGGAAAGTAGCATTTTGTTTTTACTTCTCAAGTCTATTTTTGATACCACAACACGTCCTGATCAGAACTAACTCCATTTGTTACTTCCCTAGTTATGAGGTTTTGGGATGCCTGATACTCGAGACCTGATGTTGGTGCAAAATGGGGCCTGAGGATTCAGGCCCGGTTGAAGTAAACTGAGAAGCAGCCAAGGACTCGACAGGCTGCCTACCCTACTTGTAAATCAATTGCAGGTGGGCTTACCCCTCCAGTAGTGACCCTTCATGGGTAGGTGTTAAGTAAGAGAGGGAGATGGGGGCAGGAGGGGGCACAGCAGGGGCAATTGCACAGCAATTCCTTGGCTACCTACACGTCCAGTGAATTCTTTTACAGCCAGTCCACAGGAAGTGGGACAGCAATGAGCACCCCTGTACTCTGGGAACAGCTGGACCTGATTCACACTCAACTTTCTCATCTCAATGGGCTTCATAGCCAATGAATTAGAATCATAGAATTCCAACAGTGGAAAAGAGGCCGTTCAGCCCATCGAGTCTGCACTGACTCTGACATAGGCCCTCTTCCCTGCCCTATCCCTGTAACGCCACACATTTGGCATGCTTAATCCTATCAAACCTGCACATCTTTAGACTGCCTGAAATATTGCGCGTTTGTGTGCAGAAAGCTCCCACAAACAGAAGGCAAATTTTTCTACAAATATATAAAACAAAAAAGAGTGACAAAAGTAAACATTGGTCCTTTAGAGGATGAAAAGGTGATTTAATGATGGTAAATGAGGAACTGGCTGGGACACTGAACAGGTATTTTGTGTCAGTCTTCACAATGGAAAACACAAATAACATGCCAAAAATTGATGACAGGAGTGGTGTGGCAGGTGAGGACCTAGGAATTATCATTATCACAAAAGGGGTAGTGTTGAGCAAACTAATGGGGCAAGTAGACAAGGAGGCTGACTCCAGCTCCTAGTTCTTATGTTCTTATGCTTGGTGCAGGCTTGATAGGCCAAATGGCCTCTTCTGCACAGTAGGGATTCTATGATTCTATGAAACTAGCTCCTGTAACCGTGCAGCACTCAGTCTGCCCCAGACTTTCTGATTGAGGGGGTCAGAATGCAAGACATTAAAACCCAATGGGTATAGGAAAGATATGATTAAATATCTTACCTGTCCCCACACAGAGGGGAGGGGGGGTCTTCCTCAGGGCAAAGAGTAAGACCCTCATAATAAGTAAAGAGATCAGTGTGTGCAGAGGGAGGGACTTCACATCTTGTGAAAGTGCTGGGGAGATAAAGACAAATTATGTGGATGCTGGAATCTGAAACCAAAAGAGAAAATGCTGGAAAATCTCAGCAGATCTGGCAGCATCTGTAAGGAGAGAAAAGAGCTGATGTCTTGAGTCCAGATGACCCACTGTCAAAGCTAAAAGGCAGAGAAAGTGGGAGATATTTACACTGCAGAGGGAGGGAATGAAAGATGAGTCACAGCGACAGAAACCAGGGGAAAAGCTGCGATTAGTTGTCCTCAAAGAGAATAAAGGGGAAGTAAAGGTCCCAGCTTTATACAAGCAGAGTGGGGAAGAGCTATTGAAATTGCATATTGTTGTTTAACTGGTAGAACAGGTAACTGATTAACAAGGAATGAGGAAGCTGCATTGATTTACGCCCCAGCTTGAATTCAACTCAATTGGCACAGTTCAGCAGTGATTCCATTCCTAATGCTGTGGAACTTTACAACTCCATCAGGATCTCTGGTTTCCCTCAAAGAACAAGCTTAGCTCAGGCCCTTGTTTGAACTTTAATCTTGACTTGAGGCTGAAAGCAGCTGCCAGCATCACTCACCCCGCGGCGAAGCCTGTCTCAGAATCTGTTTGAAAATTACAACTCTTTGGATGTCAGGTAATTGGGGTGACGGAAAGCTGGGTGATGTTACACTGGGACCTTTGTGGGGGGGGGGGTGTCCATTCTGTATGAAGCAGCTGCTCTGTTCTCAAAAGGTACACTGTTTATCCCTTAAAGAAAGTAATGATTGGGATGTGAGCGCCACTGACTGGCCAGCATTTATTGCCCATCGTTAATTACCCTTTAGAAAGTGGCGGTGAGCTCCCTTCTTCAACCACTACAGTGGTGTAGGTGCATCCACAGTGCTATTAGAACATAGAACATAGAACATAGAACATTACAGAACATAGAACATTAGGGAGAAGTTCCAGGATTTTGATCCAGCGACAGTGAAGGAATGGTGATATATAGAACATAGAACATTACAGCGCAGAACAGGCCCTTCGGCCTTCGATGTTGCGCCAACCATTATAAAAAGCAATGACCCTCCAAACTAAACCATTCCCTTCTCTTCCATAAACTTATCAACTAACCTCTTAAACGCCACCAAACTTGGCGCATATACAACAGCTGCAGGCAGGGCATTCCACTCCCTAACCACCCTTTGAGTAAAGAACCTACCTCTGATATCCGTCCTATAACTCATACCCCTTAATTTAAAGCTGTGTCCCCTCGTGCTAGCTTTCTCCATCCTAGGAAAAAGCTATCACTGTCCACCCTATCTAAACCTCTAATCATCTTATATGTTTCGATTAGGTCCCCTCTTAGCCGCCTCCTTTCTAACGAAAACAACCTCAAATCCTCAGCCTCTCTTCATAAGACCTGCCCTCCATACCAGGCAACATCCTGGTAAACCTCCTCTGTACCCTCTCCAATGCCTCCACATCTTTCTTATAATGCGGGGACCAGAACTGCACACAATACTCCAAGTGCGGCCGCACTAGAGTTTTGTACAGTTGCAACATTACGTTGCGGTTCCGAAATTCAATCCCCCTACCAATAAAAGCTAAGACTCCATATGCCTTCTTAACAACCTTATCGACTTGACTGCCTACTTTCAGGGATCTATGCACATACACACCAAGATCCCTCTGTTCATCAAGACTACTAAGAATCCTACCATTAGCCCTATACTCTACACATTTATTATTTCTGCCATAGTGCATTACCTCACATTTTTCCACATTAAACTCCATTTGCCACCTCTCGGCCCAGCTCTGCAACTTGTCCAAGTCCCTCTGCAAACTATAACACCCCTCTTCACTATCTACCACTCCACCGACTTTAGTGTCATCTGCAAATTTACTAATCCATCCTTCAATACCCTCATCCAGATCATTTATAAAAATTCAAACAGCAGGGGCCCCAAAACAGACCCCTGAGGTACACCACTTGTCACCGAAGTCCACGATGAATATCTCCCATCAACCACCACCCTCTGTCTTCTATCTGCTACCCAATTCCTAATCCAATTAGCTAAATCACCCTCAATCCCATACATCTGCATTTTCTGCAGAAGCCTTCCATGGGCCACCTTATTGAACGCCTTACTAAAGTCCATATATACCACATCAACCGCCTTACCCCATCCACCTCTTTGGTCACTTTTTCAAAAAACTCAATAAGGTTAGTAAGGCACGACCTACCCTTCACAAAACCATGCTGACTATCCCCAATCAATTCATTTCTCTCTAAATAACTATAAATCCTATCCCTAATAATTCTCTCCAATACTTTGCCCACAAATATTTCCAAGTCATGGTGGTGAGTGGCTTGGAGGGGAATCTGCAAATGGTGGTGTTCCCAGGTATCCGCTGCCTTTTCCCTTCTAGATGGTAGAGGTCATGAATTTGGACGGTGCTGTCGAAGGAGCCTTGGTGAGTCCCTGCAGTGCAACTTGAAAATGGTACACACGGCTGTTCATCAGTGGTGGAAGAATATTTGAAATCCTACAGGGCAGAAGGAGCCTATTTGGCCCATCAAATTTGCACTGACAATAATCTCACCCAGGCCTATCCCCATTATCCCACACATTTACCCTGCTAATACCCCTAATTTGTGCATCCCAGGACATTAAGGGACAATCAGTATGGCCATTGCACCTAACCCACACATCTTTGGATAATGGGAGGAAACTGGAGCTCCCGGACAAAACCCACGCAGACACAGGAAGAACGTGCAGACTACACACAGATAGTGATCAAAGCCAGGAATTGGACCTGGATCCCTGGTGCTGTGAGGCAGCAGTGCTAACCACTGTGTCACCGTGCCGTGTTCAAGGCAGTGGGTGGGGTGCCAATGGGCTGCTTTGTCCTGGTTGGTGTTGGGCTTCTCGAGTGTTGTTGGAGCTGCACCATTCCAGGCAAGTGGGGAGTATTCCAGCAGACTCCTGACTGATCCACCTCTGTGAAATGTTACTCAGTGCAGATTGACATCAAACTGTTTAGGTCATCAATGGACCCAAAGTGAAACAGTTCCCAGGCATACCACATAGAGCCAGTGACAGAAATATACACACAGCCAGTGACCGACAAAGACACACACACAACATATAGTGACAAACAGACACACAGAGCAAATGATAGACAGAGCCAGCAATAAACACACACACACACACACACACCCCACACACACACAGAGCCAGAAACAGAGAGAGCGAGAGAGAGACACTCACAGAGCCAGGGACAGAGAGAGAGAGAGACACACACACACACACACACACACACACACACACAGCCAGTTACTGACTGTTACAGACACAGAGAACCAGTGACAGAGACAGACAGACACACACACACATAGAATCAATGACAGACAGACAACAGACACACACAGTCAGTGACAGACAGACAGACACACATTCAGGGACAGTGACAGACACACATGCACACAGAGCCAGTGACAGACACATATGCACACACACATACACAGCCAGGGACAGACACACACATACGCTTCTGGAGAAGGTGAGAGGGCATGAGATCCAAAGGGCTTTGGCCTTGTGGATCCAAACTGGCTTGCCAGCAGAAGGCAGAGAGTGGTTGTGGATGGGTCTTGTTCTGCATGGAGATCGGTAACCAGTGGAGTGCCCCACGGATCTGTTCTGGGACCCCTGCTGTTTGTCGTTTTCATATATGACCTGGATGAGGAAGTGGAGGGATGGGTTAGTAAGTTCGCCGACGATACAGAGGTCAGTGGTATTGTGGATGGTCTGGAGGGATGCCAAAAGTTGCAGCGGGACATACATAGGATGCAAGACTGGGTGGAGAAGTGGCAGATGGACTTCAACGTGGATAAGTGTGTAGTGGTCCATTTTGGCAGGAATGATGGGATGAAGGAGTACAACATCAGGGGTAGGAATCTTAGCTGTGTTGTAGAGCAGAAGGATTTCGGGTCCGGGTCCATAGGACTCTTAAATCGGCCTTGCAGGTTGAGGAAGTGGTCAAGAAGGCGTATGGGCCTTCATTAATCGAGGAATAGAGTTTAGGAGTCAGGAGGTAATGATGCAGCTCTGTAAGACTCTTGTCAGACCACACTTGGAGTATTGTGCGCAGTTCTGGTCGCCTCACTATAGGAAGGATGTAGAGGCTATTGAGAGAGTGCAGAGGAGATTTACAAGGATGCTGCCTGGATTGGGAGGCAGGCCTTATGAAGATAGGTTGAGGGAGCTGGGACTGTTCTCACTGGTGAGACGCAGGTTGAGAGGCGACCTGATAGAGGTTTATAAAATGTTGAGAGGAATAGATAGGGTGGACTCTCAGAGACTATTTTCCCGAGCTGAAATGGTCACTACAAGAGGACACAGATTTAAGGTGCAGGGAAGCAAATACAGAGGAGATATCAGGGGTAAGTTTTTCACTCAGAGGGTGGTGAGTGAATGGAACCGACTGCCGTCGGAGGTTGTTTAGGCAAACTCATTGGGTTCTTTAAAAGACTTCTGGATGAGTATATGGAAAAGAATAGGATAGGGGGTTATAGATAGGTCTGTGTATTGATAGATGTGATCGGCGCAACTCGTGGGCCGAAGGGCCTGTTTGTGCTGTATTGTTCTATGTTCTATGTTCTATGTTCATTGACAGTAGTAATGGAGGGAGCTTTGCTCCGAAGATAACTCTGTGCTGCCTTGCAGAATTGTAAGAACAGAATCCATTCCCTTCCTGTTCTCTCTTACCCAGTTAAGGGGCAATTGTCTTGAATTGAAATACTGGAACAATGTCTTTCTGTATTTGCTGATTGGTTTTTGTCTATTTTGTAGCCTACAGAAGATGAACATGGATCCTTTGCCGGATCGATTCAGCGCTGACCAGGATAAGAATGAAACTAAACAATGCAACACGGGACCTATCACTGATTCAGGCTCAATGCTCTTCATTTGTGTGTTGCCAACACAACAAGCCCACAATGGCCACAGTGAGATGGTCACGGTGGAATTACCCATCAACAGCACAGTGAGAAACCTGAGGTTATTAATATGGATGAAGGCAATTAATGAAAGTGCAACACCTTCCTTCTACCAACTTTCCAATCCTGACTCCTATCAACTCCTATACAAGAAAGGACCCACTTGGTTTGAAATTTATGATGATCAACAGTTTCTGCTAACTCTGGATTCGGTGAAGTACTGGAAGAGTTTGGGTTCCAAGAAGGGTCAGGTTTATGTCAAAAAAAGACACAAGGAGACAGAAGAGGATATGAAATTCTGGAAGCAGCTGGCCTATCTGATTGGCTATGATATAAAGAGTAGCATTACCAATGACCAGAGTGAGTTGGCCTACACGCGGAGAAAGCTCACTGCTGCGAGAAAGACTGAGATTCACAAGCGAAACAGTCGGGATTATGCAATGGAACCTTGGCTAGCGTCAAACCCTCTTCCCACCAGCTTTGTGAATCAAATTAGCAAGGAGATACTGGTCACTGTCTATTACAATGGCACTAGTTGTAAAATGAAGGTGGGCATTTACGACACGCCGGACATGGTCATTAATGCCTGTACACAGAAGATGATGGACAAACAATTGCTAATCAGTGATACCAATGGTAGCTTGGTCCTGAAGGTCTGTGGAAGAGAAGAGTACTTCACGGGAAACTGGTCGCTGGTTGACTTCATCTGGGTCAGGCATTGCATCAAGAATAAGGAGGAGCTCCAACTGGCATTGATGCCCTCTCCGCCTCTTGCAGATGATAAGGTCAACATTGAGGACTGGCCTTTGGTTGACCAATGCACAGGTCTCACTGCCACCCATGACCAACTGACACTCAGAGGCAAGGATATTGAGCAGATTCTGGCTCTGTCACTCTGGGATTGTAATCATTATTTCCGTGTCAAGCTTGTGGGTTTAGACATTCCAATTCTACCAAACAAAAGCCTCCCAAATGTATATGTGGAGGCCGTTGTGTATCATGCGAAGAATGTCCTCTCATCCATAAGGTCTCAATCGATGCCTTTCGGTGAAGAGATTTTGTGGAATACTTGGCTTGAGTTTGACATCTTGGTGAAGAACATCCCCCAAGGATCGAGGTTGAATTTGTCCGTGTACGGACTGGACTCTGAGAGCTCCAGCTTAAAGGAAGGAAAGTCTGGCCCACCGACCACTAAAGACCGAGATTTGTCCAGAGGGAAAGGCAAGCTGCTCTACTTTGTCAACCTCCTCCTGATTGACCACCGGTCATTCCTTCAGCAAGGCGAACACATTCTTCACATGTGGCCTTACCCAAGCCGTGAGGAAAGTCTTGTTACCCATGAGATAGATAAACACTCATCCAAGACTAACCCAGATGTTGAGAACTCGACAGCAATCTGTATCGTGCTGGACACGTACAATTACCCAGTGGTCTTACCAAGCGGCAGGAAGTCAAGACCCAGTAAGATTGACCAATCGTCAGATGATGAGGACCTCTCAACAAATGAGAAAATGAAGCATGAAGAGAGTGGGGCTTCCCTGGGTGTTCCAAAGCAGAATATAATGAAACGATTCACTGAGGCCTGTGGCCAGTACAGTTTTTCACTGCCCAAGTTCCTCAGCACAGTACAATGGGGAGATCTGAAAGCAGTGGAGGAGGTTCATTGGCTCTTTGACCACTGGAATCCTTTGCAACTGGACATTTCAATTGCTCTGGGACTCCTCAGCATTGATATTGCTGATGAGAAAGTGAGGGCATTAGCTGTTAAACGGCTGGAGGAGTTAGACAATGACCACCTGCTGAGATACCTCCTGCAGCTCGTACAGGTGAGACCAGCTTCTATTTTATCACTTCTCTTTCCTCTGGGTGGGGACCTATGCTGGAGAATGATTCTATGGGTAAGAACACAGGGCAGAAGGCATAGGCTAAGGCGAGGAGTAAGTGGTTTGGAGGGAATCTGAGGAACAATCTTTTCACTCAGAGGGAGATGGAAATATGGAGTGTGCTGCCTGAGAGAGTGGTGGAGGCACTTGCAACATTGAAGGAACATCTGGATGAGCACTTAAATCATCAAAGCATAGTGAGCTATGAGCCAAGTGCTGGTAAATGGGATTAGTACAGACTGGTATTCGATGGTCAGCATATACATGGTGGGCCGAAGGGCCTGTCTCTGTGCTGCATGACTTTATAAATATATGAGAAATATAACCAGAGGAGACCATTCGGCATGGTTGAACTTTTGACCTCAGGTCCACTTTATTCCTTGATTTTCTTAGAAACAAAAATGTATTAATCTCAAACTTGAATATATTCAACAACTGAATATGTGTGATTCCCTAGGTGGGATAAATATTGAAAAGATCAAAACAATTTGTCTTGGTTCCTGCTCCAAACTGTGTCCCTCAGCCACTGGCCACATGCTCCCCCCGTCACAGCCCACAATGAGATTAGTCTGTTCACAGCTTTGCTGTCACATTGACCTGGGATTAAACTCAGTGAAACCTCTGTAACATTACCCAACCACACCCTCAGCTCAGCCGCTGCAGAAACCCTCATCCATGTTCCCCCCAAACTCCACAAATTCCGGCTACATCCTCCCTGCTAGAAAGCTGAGATGATCCAAAACTCTGATGGTTATATTTGAATTCACATGGACCCATCCACATATCACTCTGTGCACACTGACATGCATAAGACCATAAGACATAGGAGCAGGAGGCCATTCAGCCCACTGAGTCTGTTCTACCAGTCAATGAGATGATGATTGATCTGATGTGATAATCCTCAACTCCACTCTCCTGCCTTATCCCCACAACCCTCGATTCCCTTACTGATTAAAAATCTGTCTATCTTAGCTTGGAACTGACCAAACCACCCAGCTTCTCCAGCCCTCTGCAGGAAAGAAATCCACAGATTTACTCCCCTCTGAGAGAACACATTTCTCCTCATCTCTGTGTTAAATGGGTGATCCCTTACTCAGTGCTCTCTGATCTGTGACTCACCTACAAGAGGAAACAGCCTCTCAGCATCGACCCTGTCAAGCCCCCTGAGAATCTGACACATTTCAATAAGGTCGCCTCTCATTCTTCTAAACTCTAACGAGGACAGGCCCAATCTACTCAACCTTCCCCTCATAAGAAAATCCTCCATACCTGAGATTGAACTAATGAACCTTCTCTGGACTGCCTCCAATGCCATGTTCAAACATTGCCATCTTGAAAATGTCCCTTTTTCCCAACGCTCTGTCTTCTATCAAATAGTCAATCCTTTATCCATGCTAATATACTATCCCAACATCATGGGTGCTTATTTTATTAAGCAGCCTTTTGTTTGTTCCTTATCAAACAATTTTTGGAAATCCAAGTATATTACATGCACAAGTCCCCCTTTATCTATCCTGATTATTACCAGCTTACAGAAATCTAATCAATTTGCCAGGCTTGATTTCCCCTTCATGAAGCCATACTGTTTCTGCCTGATTATATTGCGAATTTCTAAATGTTCCTCTATTACAATGAACTGTTAAATTTTCCCAATGACAGATGTTAAGCTAACTGGCCTGTATATGATTTTCTCTCCCTCCCTTTTTGAAAAGGGTATTATATTGATAGTTTTACAATCTTTTGGGACTTGTCCAGAATTTACGGGTTCTTGGAAGATTACTAACAGTATGTCGACTATCTCTGTAGCTACTTCCTTCAATATCCTCAGAAACAACCCATTAGGTCCAGGGGATTTATCAGCCTTTAACCCATTTTCTAGTGTGTATTCTTCAGGGACAGTTATTGTATTTATTTCCTCCTCCCTTCTGATTCCTCTTTAATTGTTTAGTATTTTTGGAACGTAATTAGTGTTTTCCATTGTGAAGACTGACACAAAACATTTATTTAATTCCTCTGCCATTTCCTCATTCCCCATTATTATTTCTCCAGTCTCATTCTCTAAGGAGCCTGTGTTCACTTTGGCCTCCCTCTTCCTTTTATATATTAAATATTCATTTTATATATTTATATATTACTTGCAAGTTTTTCCTTATAATTCATCTTCCCCCTCTTCATCTTTTGGGCCTTCTTTTGTTTGTTTTTCAAAATCTCCTCAATCCTCTGCCTTACCTCTATCTTTGTCATTTTATGTATATCTATTTTTCTGTTTAATCCTGTCCTAATTTACTTGGTTAACCATGAATTATATATCCCCTTCTGAAAATCTTTCTTCCTCACTGGGATTTAGTTGTGAGTTATGAATTATTTGCATAAATGTCTGCCAATCTTTCATGCTGAATCCTCAGCCACTTCACATCGATATACGTTCGCTTTGTAAACTAACATTTCTCCTCTTCAGAACCATCTGCCACCTATTTTGTTTAAAGCTCTCTCTACTCCCCTGGTTATGTAATTTGCAGGAACACTGGTCTCAGCACAGTTCAGTTGTTGGCTGTCCCAACACTAAAGCTTCCACTTTCCCCAGTACCCCACAAACCAAAACCACTTCTCCCACACCAGTCTTAGAGCCACGTATTTAGCTCTTTAATTTTGTGTACCTTTTGCCAATTTACACATGGCTCAGATAACAATACAAAGATTATAACCTTGAGGCTCTGTTGTTTGATTTAGTGCCTCATTCCTCAAACTCTCTATGAAGAACCTCTTTCCTCATTCTGCCTATTTGTCACCTGCATAGACCATGACCACGGGATCTCCCACTTCTACTGCAAGTTCCCCTCCACCCAGAGTTGATGTCCTGAACCCTGGCATGAGGCAGGCAACACAGTCGTCTGGACTCTTAGTCCTTGCAGCAGAGAACGGTGTCAGTCCCCCTCCTACCATTAGTTTCTTATGCGCTCCTCCCACTTGAATGGCTTCCTGTACCACAGTGTCAAGGTCAGTCAACACATAAGAACATAAGAACTAGGAGCAGGAGTCACCATTTGGCCCCTCGAGCCTGCCCCACCATTCAATAAGATCATGGCTGATCTTTTCATGGGCTCAGCTCCACTTACCCACCCACTCACCATAACCGTTAATTCTTTTACTGTTCAAAAATCTATCTTTGCCTTAAAAACATTCAAAGAAGTATTCAACTGCTTCACTGGGCAGGGAATTCCACAGATTCACAAACCTTTGTGTGAAGAAGTTCCTCCTGAACTCAATCCTAAATCTGCTCCCCTTATTTTGAGGCTATGCCCCCTAATTCTAGTTTCATCCACCAGTGGAAGCAACTTTCCTGCTTCTATTTTATCTATTCCCTTCATAATCTTATATGTTTCTGTAAGATCTCTCCTCATTCTTCTGAATTCCAATGAATATAGCCCCAGTCTACTCAGTCTCTCATCATAAGCCAACTCTCTCAACTCCGGAATCAACCTAGTGAATCTCCTCTGCACCCCCTTCAGAGCCAGTATATCCTTCCTCAAGTAAGGAGACCAAAACTGTCCACAGTAACTTCAGGTGTGGCCTCACCAGCACCTTATACAGCTGGAATATAACCTCGCTGTTTTTAAACTCCATCCCTCTTGCAATGAAGGACAAAATTCCATTTGCTTTCTTAATTACCTGCTGCACCTGGAGCAGGTAATTAATTCCCCACTTACCAACTCCAAGATTCTTGCACAAGGACACCCAGGTCCCTCTGCACAGCAGCATGCTGCAATTTTTTACCATTTAAATAATAGTCCATTTTGCTGTTATTCCTGCCAAAATGGATGACCTCACATTTACCAACATTGTACTCCATCTGCCAGACCCTCGCCCACTCCATTAGACTATCTATATCCCTTTGCAAACTTTCAGCGTCCTCTGCACGCTTTGCTCTGCCACTTATCTTAGTGTCATCTGCGAATGTTGACACACGACACTTGGTCCCCAACTCCAAATCATCCACTCTGCAGCCCCCATTCTCATCCAAACAAACTGAAAGAACCCCAACCCTGCTGGACAATTGCAGGGGCTGACACTCCTGACCAGTGGGTCTTATCTGCCTCAGCTGCAATCACGTTCTCCTGTCCCTGACCACTTCCCAAACTGAAAGATTCAATCCTAATGAGTGTGACTGCCAGCAGGTAACTCCCTCCCTCCCTCCCTGGTGTGACACAATGTCTGCAGCTCAGCCTCCGGTTAGATAGGTCTGAACTGAAGATTGTCAAGTTTCGAACCGTGTTCTCCAAGAACTTCCACATGCTGCAGCTTTGACACGCTACCAGTCCCATCGTCCTTAATGCATTTTAAATAATTGCTTCACTAAATTATTTCATCATTCATGAAGCTTTAATATATTTTATAAAATAACCACCTTGTTGTGCACAATTTAAAACTCCAGGGAAAGATAGAGTTTTCTCACTTACCAGATTCAATAGCAAATTCCTTTCCCTGTCATAGAATAATTGTAAAGCGTGAGAAATATAGAAAGAGCAAAGGCAAATAACCTCTTCTTACCCCCATCACCAAATTGCCTCCTCACCAAGCTCTGCACATACCAAATTCCCCACTTACCAACTCCAAGCTTGCACTCTGAACCTTGGTGCATTCTGTTTGTCTTTGGCTGCATTGAAAAGAGACTTGAACTGGGATTACTGGCCTAGTAACCAATTTAAACCAGTCAACTTTTTTTTAGTTGATTTGATTTATTATTGTCACATGTATCAATATACAGTGAAAAGTATTGTTTCTTGCGTGCTATACAGACAAAACATACCATTCATAGAGAAGGAAAGGAGAGAGTGCAGAATGTAGTGTTATAGTCATAGCTAGGGTGTAGAGAAAAATCAACTTAATGTGAGGGAGGTCCATTCAGAAGTCTAGCAGCAGCAGGGAAGAAGCTGTTCTTGAGTTGGTTGGTACATGACCACAGACTTTTGTATCTTTTTCTCGATGGAGAAAGGTGGAAGAGAGAATGTGGGGGGTGCGTGGGGTATTAATTACGCTGGCTGCTTTTCTGAGACAGTGGGAAATATAAATAAAATCAATAGATAGGAGGCTGGTCTGAGTGATGGACTGGGCTTCGTTCACGACCCTTTGTAGTTTTATACGGTCTTGGGCAGAGCAGGAGGCCATACCAAGGATTTGGAAAGGATGCATTCCATGGTGCATCTATGGCGAGAGTTGTAATTGACATGCCAAATTTCCTTAGTCATCTGAGAAAGTAGAGGCATTGGTGGGGCTTTCTTAACTATAGTGTTGACATGGGAGGTGGGGGGGACAGGACAGGTTGTTGGTGATCTGGACACCTAAAACCTTGAAGCTCTCAACTCTTTCTACTTCACCCCCGTTGATGTAGACAGGGGCATGTTCTTCTTTACACTTACTGAAGTCAATGATAATCTCCTTCGTTTTGTTGACATTGAGAGAGAGATTATTGTCATCGCACCAGTTCATCACCAAATTAACTACTGTGAACCTACAGCTGAGAGTGAGTTTACTTTGTCAAAATGATAATAATAGAGAGTTCTTAGTTGGTGTACACTGGCTCCTGTTAAAGCAACATTTTGAGTTTAAAATTCTCACCCTTGTTTTCAAATCCCTCCCTGGTCTTGTTGCCCACCCCCCAATCTCCCTCCAAATGCCCCCCCATCCCCCATTTCTGTAATCACCTCCGCTCTCACAATCCTCTCCAATTCCAGCCTCTTGTATATCCTCGATTTACATCACTCCACCATTGGTGGCTGTGCCTCCAGCTGCCTGTGGCCTGAAGTTCAGGACTTCCCCCAAAAGCCTCCACGCCTCTTACCCTCCGTTTGCTTCTTTTCAGACAGAGAGTGGCAGCTTTCCATCTCATTCAGAGATGGGGGGGGGAGATTCAGCATGAATGAAGCATTACTGACCCCTCCCATGTCCCAGCCTGACCAAGGTGCTGGAAGCATCTCAAAACCCTGACCCAGGAGAGAGGGGGTAATGTTGCCCCCCCCCCTTCCCCAGTGTGGCTGTGGGCATTGGTGGGGGGGGGGGTAGGCTGAGATTTGGTGGGGAGGGGGGGTGGAAGGCTGGCCAATCACACCACTTTCTCAGCTGTTGTTTATTGTCTGTATTTTCTAGGCATTGAAGTTTGAACCGTATCACGACAGCATGTTAGCAAGGTTCCTGATTCGCTGTGCATTAGGGGTGAGTGTCTAACACAATGTTCATCCCTGTCCCCACAGTAACTCCCTCACCTAGCTCCCGGGAAAACCTGATGTTCCAATTCACACTTTCACCAACACACCACATCCCAAAAACAACTTCTGTGAAGTGTCATCACTGTCATAGTGAAGGAAAACTCAGTAAAGTTTTGCAACACCAATTTTAAATCCAACCAATTTATTTGATAGTAAATCCGCGAGCTTTCGACACTATGTTGTGCCATCGTCAGGCAAATGCAGTGTTCTGATCTGCAGAGGCACTCATATCCACACAGACAGTTACAGATTGCTGATTAGAATGCGAATCCTTACATAGAACATAGAACAATACAGCACAGAACAGGCCCTTCGGCCTTCGATGTTGTGCCGACCAAAATAAAAAGCAATGCCCCTCCAAACTAAACCATCCCCTTCTCTTCCATATACTTATCAATTAACCTCTTAAACGCCACCAAACTTGGCGCATCTACAACAGCTGCAGGCAGGGCATCTAACCTACTATTCAAGTGTTGAAGTGGCTAACAATGTGTGTGAAGGGAATCCTGAGCATTGGTTAGAGAATTGTGTATTTTCTCCAGACAGCACAGTAAGTGAGGTTTTTTGCTAATCCAGGCAAGTTACGGGGGTTACAGATAGTGTGACATGAAGCCAAGATCCCTGCTAAGACCGTCCTCATGTGTGCGGAACTTGACTATCAGTCTCTGCTCAGCAACTCTGCGCTGTCGTGTGTCACGAAGACCCCCTTGAAGAACATTTACCCGCAGGTCGGAGGCCGAATGCCAACCTCACAATGCTCCACTTCTCCAGCTTCCACCCTAGACACGTTAAAGAAGCCATTCCCTATGGACAAGCCTTCCGTATACACAGAATTTGCTCAGATGAGGAGGATCGTGACAGACACCTCCAGACGCTGAAGGATGCCCTCATGAGAACAGGATATGGAGCTCGACTCATCAATCGACAGTTCCAACGTGCCACAGCGATAAACCGCACTGACCTCCTCAGAAGACAAACACAGGACAAGGTGGACAGAGTACCCTTTGTTGTCCAGTACTTCCCCGGAGCGGAGAAGCTATGACATCTTCTCCGGAGTCTTCAACATATCATTGATGACGATGAACATCTCGCTAGGGCCATCCCCACCCCCCCACTTCTTGCTTTCAGACAACCGCACAACCTCAAACAGATCATTGTTCGCAGCAAACTACCCAACCTTCAGGAGAACAGTGACCACAATACCACACAACCCTGCCACAGCAACCTCTGCAAACATGCCAGATCATAGACATGGACGACATCATCAAACGTGAGGATACCATTCACCAGGTACACGGTACATACTCTTGCAACTCGGCCAACGTTGTCTACCTAATACGTTGCAAGAAAGGATGTCCCGAAGCATGGTACATTGGGGAGACCATGCAGACACTACGACAGCGGATGAATGAGCATCGCTCAACAATCACCAGGCAAAACAGTTCCCTTCCTGTGGGCGAACACTTCAGCAGTCATGGGCATTCGGCCTCCGACCTGCGGGTAAATGTTCTTCAAGGGGGCCTTCGTGACACACGACAGTGCAGAGTTGCTGAGCAGAGACTGATAGCCAAGTTCCGCACACATGAGGACGGTCTTAACAGGGATCTTGGCTTCATGTCACACTATCTGTAACCCCCGTAACTTGCCTGGATTAGCAAAAAACCTCACTTACTGTGCTGTCTGGAGAAAATACACAATTCTCTAACCAATGCTCAGGATTTCCTTCACACACATTGTTAGCCACTTTAACACTTGAATAGCAGGTTAGATGTAAGGATTCGCATTCTAATCAGCAATCTGTAACTGTCTGTGTGGATATGAGTGCCTCTGCAGATCAGAACACTGCATTTGCCTGACGAAGGCACAACATAGTTTCGAAAGCTCGCGGATTTACTATCAAATAAATTGGTTGGATTTAAAATTGGTGTTGCAAAACTTTACTGAGTTTACCACAGTCCAACGCCGGCATCTCTACATAGTGAAGGAAACACAGCAGAGAAATTGTGCACAGCAAGATCCCAGAAATAGCAATGAGATAATCAATTTTAATGACATTAAGCAGGGGATAAATAGGGGGCAGCACGGTAACACAGTGGTTAGCGCTGTTACCTCACAGCGCCAGGGACCTGGGTTCGATTCCCGGCTTGGGTCACTGTCTATGTGGAGTTTGCACATTCTCCCCGTGTCTGCGTGGGTTTCCTCTGGGTGCTCAGTTTTCCTCCTGCAGTCCGAAAGTTATACGAGTTAAATTGATTGGCCGTGCTAAATTGCCCCTTAGTGTCAGGGGAACTAGCTAAGGTAAATTCATGGGTTACAGGGTTAGAGCTGGGTAGGATTATAGTTGGTACAGACTCAATGGGCTGAATATCCCCTTTCTATTCTGTAGGATTCTATGATTCTATAAACTGACAGTGCGGCACTCCCTCAGTACTGACCCCCTGACAGTGCGGCACTCCCTCAGCACTGACCCTCTGACAGTGCGGCACTCCCTCAGCACTGACCCTCTGACAGTGCGGCACTCCCTCAGCACTGACCCTCTGACAGTGCGGCACTCCCTCAGCACTGACCCTCTGACAGTGCGGCACTCCCTCAGCACTGACCCTCTGACAGTGCGGCACTCCCTCAGCACTGACCCTCTGACAGTGCGGCACTCCCTCAGCACTGACCCTCTGACAGTGCGGCACTCCCTCAGCACTGACCCTCTGACAGTGCAGCACTCCCTCAGCACTGACCCTCTGACAGTGCAGCACTCCCTCAGCACTGACCCTCTGACAGTGCGGCACTCCCTCAGCACTACACCTCTGACAGTGGACCCCTCAGCACTGAGTGCAGCTCCCCAGTACCCCTCTGACCCACTCATGCACTGACCCTCTGACAGTGCGGCACTCCTCAGCACTGGAACCGGCACTCCCTCAGTATCGACCCTCTGACAGTGTGGCACTCCCTGACACAGGCAGGCACTGATCCTGACAGTGTGCAAGCACTGACCCTCTGACAGTGCAGCCCTCAGCTGACCCTCTGACAGTGCGGCACTCCCTCAACGCTGACCCTCTGACAGTGCGGCACTCCTCAGCACTGACCCTCTGACAAGCGGCACTCCCTTAGTATCGACCCTCTGACAGTGCGGCACTCCCTCAGTACTGACCTTCTGACAGTGCAGCACTCCTCAGCACTGATCCTCTGACAGTGCGGCACTCCCTCAGCACGAACCCTCTGACAGTGCGGCACTCCTCAGTGACGCACAGTGACCCTCTGCGGCACTCCTCGTCACTGACACTCCCTCAGTACTGACCCTCTGACAGTGCGGCACTCCTTCTCCCTCTGACATATCCCTCAGTACGACCCTCTGACAGTGTGGCACTCCTCAGCACTGACCCTCTGACAGTGCAGCACTCCCTCAGCACTGATCCTCTGACAGTGCTGCACTCCCTCAGCACTGACCCTCTGACAGTGCGGCACTCCCTCAGTGCTGACCCTCTGACAGTGCGGCACTCCCTCAGACGCTGACCCTCTGACAGTGCGGCACTCCCTCAGCACTGACCCTCTGACAGTGCGGCACTCCCTAACCTCTAACAGTGCAGCACTCCCTCAGCGCTGACCCTCTGACATGCAGCACTCCCTCGGCGCTGACCCTCTGACAGTGCAGCACTCCCTCAGCACTGACCTCTACAGTGCAGCACTCCCTCAGCGCTGACCTCTGACAGTGCAGCACTCCCTCGGGCTGACCCTCTAACAGTGCGGCACTCCCTCAGCACTGACCCTCTGACAGTGCGGCACTCCCTCAGCACTGACCCTCTGACAGTGCAGCACTCCCTCAGCACTGACCCTCTGACAGTGCGGCACTCCCTCAGCACTGACCCTCTGACAGTGCGGCACTCCCTCAGCACTGACCCTCTGACAGTGCGGCACTCCCTCAGCACTGACCCTCTGATAATGCGGCACTCCCTCAGTATCGACCCTCTGACAGTGTGGCACTCCCTCAGCACTGACCCTCTGACAGTGCGGCACTCCCTCAGCACTGACCCTCTGACAATGTGGCACTCCCTCAGTACTGACCCTCTGACAGTGCGGCACTCCCTCAGCACTGACCCTCCGACAGTGCAGCACTCCCTCAGACTGACACACGACCCGACTCTGACAGTGCGGCACTCCTCAGCACTGACCCTCTGATCAGACTGACCCTCTGACAGTGCGGCACTCCCTCAGGACCCTCTGACAGTGCGGCACTCCCTCAGTACTGACCCTCTGACAGTGCGGCACTCCCTCACTGACAGTGCGGCACTCCCTCAGCACTGACCCTCTGACAGTGCGGCACTCCCTCAGTACTGCCCTCTGACAGTGCGGCACTCCCTCGCACTGACCCTCTGACAGTGCCCTCAGGCCCTCTGACAGTGCTCCCTCAGCACTGACCCTCTTGCTCCCTGTGACCCTCTGACAGTGTGGCACTCCCTCAGCACTGACCCTCTGACAGTGCGGCACTCCCTCAGTACTGACCCTCTGACAGTGCAGCACTCTGTCAGCACTGCGCCTGTGACCTTGTGGTCAGGATTTAGTTGTCCACTCACTGGGATGGGTGTTGAACCCCACGCTGACTGTGAGGGAAGGGGATTATCCCGGTAGAGACTTTCAGAAGTGTTGAATTGTGGCGATACAGAGAGATTTCAGAGTCCATGCATTTTTTTGCCCCTCTGCTATCTCAGTGCCTTCTGTTTCCCGCAGAGTAAGCGGATTGGCCATTTTTTCTTTTGGTATCTCCGGTGTGAGGTGACGGGGTCTCCCTACTTCTGCGACCGTTTCGCTGTCATCCTGGAGACTTATCTCATTGGCTGTGGGAAGTCCATGCTGGAGGGATTTCGCAAACAGGTTGAGTTGGTCCAAAGTCTCAGCCAGGTGGCCACCGAGATCAAAAAGATCATCCCAGAAAAGAGTGATCTCCCACCCAATGGTGAGTAGCCTCTCAGAGAGGTCAGAAGTCACGCAGAATAAAAGTTTGAGCTGCCAGTTTCACTGAGACCCGCCTGGGAAGAATGGGAGGGGGAGGGAAGGTTGGTGCAGGAAAGTAGTGAGAGTACAGGGATGGGGAGGGGATGTGGTGGAGGTACAGGGATGGGGAGGGAATGTGGTGGGGTACAGGGATGGGGAGGGGATGTGGTGGGGGGTACGGGATGGGGGAGGGAATGTGGGTGGGGTACAGGGATGGGAGGGGATGTGTGTGGGAGGTACAGGGATGGGGAGGGAATGTGGTGGGGTACAGGGATGGGGAGGGGTGTGGTGGAGGTACAGGGATGGGGAGGGGTGGTGGGGTACAGGGATGGGGAGGGAATGTGGTGGGGTACAGGGATGGGGAGGGACGGTACACAGGTACAGGGGCAGGGAGGGGATGTGGTGGAGGTCAGGCAGGAGGGGACGTCACCGGGTACAGAGATGGGGAGGGAATGTGATGGGGTTTAAAGGTGGGGAGGGAATGTGGTGGGGGTAGAGGGATGGGAGTGTGACCGCAGAGGAATGGGACTGCTGATTGTTTGGGGGGAGTTGGGGGGTGGGCAATGTGTGTATTGGGAAGGGTAGGCTGTAGAGCACGAGGAAATCCACTAACTCCCAGGTTGTGTCCACACCTGTGAGGCCTAGAGGAATAGGCCCCTGCTGCATTCCCCAACTATAACCTAACAATCATAGGGGAAACAGGCCCTGGGCCCCTGGACAGGTGTTGGTAGAGCGGTAATTTTTAGGCCCCGTATCTAAGGAAGGATGTGCCGGCCTTGAAAAGGATCCAGAGGAAGTTCACGAGAATGATCCCTGGATTGAAGAGCTTGTCGTATGAGGAACGGGTTGAGGGTTCTGGGTTTGTACTCATTGGAGTTTGGCAGGATGAAGGGGATCTTATCGAAACTTACAGTTTATTATGAGGCCTGGATAGAGTGGACCTGAGAGCATATTTCCACTCGTACAAAACACTAGAACCAGAGGGCACAACATCGGGCTGAAGGGACAATCCTTTAAAACAGAGAGCAGGAATTTCTTCAGCCAGAGATTGGGGAATCTGTGGAACTCTTTGCCGCAAAAGGCTGTGGAGGCCGGGTCATTGAATGTCTTTAAGACAGAGATAGATAGCTTCTTGATTAATAAAGGGATCAGGGGTTATGGGGAGAAGGCAGGAGAATGGGGGTGAGAAAAATACCAGCCCTGATTGAATGGCGGAGCAGACTCGATAGGCCAGTTGAGCTAATTCTGCTCCTATGTCTGATGGTTTGGCTTCTCAGACAAGCTAACCAGCTGCAGTGAGGTGTGTGGGAGAAGGGGAGAGCAGCCCTGCAGCCTCACAGCCACACTGGCCTTTATCTTTCTCATTGCAGCTAACAGCCTGCTCCAGGAGATGTTGAGGAACACTGAGCTCCCCCAGGACTTCCTGGCTCCCTACAATCCCCGCATCAAGGCTGCCAGCATCCTGGTGAGAAACAAAACCATCACTGATATGGGTGGCACAGTGGGTTCGTGCTGCTGCCTCACAGCACCAGGGGACAATTCCCAGCTTGGGTCACTGTCTGTGCGGAGTCCACACATTTTCCCCATGTCTGCATGGGTTTCTTCCTGGTGGTCCAGTTTCCTCCCACAATCCAAAAAGACTTGCTGGTTAAGTATGTTGGTCATGCTAAATTCTCCCTCAGTGTGCCGGAACAGGAGTGTGGCAACTGGGGGATTTTCACAGTAACTTCATTGCAGTGTTAATGTAAGCCTAGTTGTGGCACGAATAAATAAACTTTAAATGTGACACAGTTCAGCAAGACCCCACAGGCTTGATGCTGATTGCTCAGAGGGCTGGAAGCCAAGATTGTATTTCTGGAGCCTGGATCTTTAACATTTCCTTTCCCTATCATTGACCCTCTTTGTTTTCTGTACCCTCCCTCTGGTCCTCCCAGATCTCTGCATCTTCCAATTCTGACCTCTGACTTCAAACAAAGCAAAATCCTGTGAATGCTGCCAATCAGAGATAAAAACAGGAAACTCTCAGGCCCGGCAGTGGCTGTGAATAGAGAAAGAGTTAACGTGGTGAATTATACCATCCCACCTGGGAATCGGAGCGAGTGGGGGGTGGATCATGGAAAGGATTTCCCTGTTCCGGGGGTGAGAACAGCTGGAAAATCCTGCCTCATGTTTCAGGTCAGTGTGAGCCTTCAGTAGAATTGAAAAGGTCAGAGACTCATTTTGGACTCAAAATGTTAACTCTGTTTCTCTCTTCCCCGGGGCGCTGCCGGACCTGCTGAGTCTTTCCAGCAATTTCTGTTTTTAATTCTGATTTCAACCATTGGTAGCTGTGCTTTCATCTCCCTGGACTCAGGAATTCCCTCCCTAAACGTCTCCAATCCTAACCTCACTCTCATCCTGCGAAACTGATCTTTCTCTACAGCCTAGCTATGGCTGTTACACTACATCCTGCACTCTCTCCTTTCTTTCTCTATGAACGGTATGCTTTGTCTGGAGCTGCAGAGAAACAATATTTTTCACTGTATCCCAATACATGTGACAATAATAAATCCAACCAAATCATCTCATCATCCAGAATTTTGGTCACTGGTTGTAAGGTTTTGTTTTATTGGACCAATAGTAAATATTTGATATTGATTCCTGTGATATGAATTGTGTTTTTTGACAATGTCCGGGGTGCTTTATAAATGTAAGCCGTTGTTGTTGTTGACCATTCTGTTCCTTCGTAGATTGACCGCTGTAAGATTATGGCCTCCAAAAAGAAGCCTCTGTGGTTGGAGTTTACCTGCGCAGATCCCACTGGCACTGAGTGCCAACCTGTGGGCATCATTTTCAAACACGGTGATGACCTGAGACAGGACATGCTGATTATCCAGGTATAGCCACAACTCACTGACCTCCTGAGAAACCCCGATCCGGGATTAGCTCACTGACAGAGCTGGGATAAGACGGGAAGTTTCAGGATGATAACCTGTCACTAGGGATCAGCACTGCCTCCATAATTATTTACAATATATATTCCTGGTTTGAACGAGGGAAGTGAATATACTTCTGCCAAGCCTGACAATGACACTTGGGTAGGCAATGGCCTGGTGGTATTATTGCTAGATTATTAATCCAGAAACCCAGTTAATGTTCCAGGAACCTGGGTTTGAATCCCACCACGGCAGATGGCGGAATTTGAATTCAGTGAAAAGTGACCTGGATTTAAGAATCTACTGATGACCATGAAACCATTGTCAGAAAAACCCATCCGGTTCACTTATTCACAAGTGGGTTTATATTAACACTGCAATGAGGTTACTGAGAAAATCCCCTAGTCGCAACACTCCAGCACTGTGCAGGTACACCGAGGGAGAATTTAAGCAAGGACAATGCATCTAACCTGCACATCTTTGGATTGTGGGAGGAAACCACAGCACCCACACAGACATGAGGAGAATGTGCAGACTCCACACAGACAGTGAGCCAAGGACGGGAATCAAAGAACAAAGAACAAAACAGAATCGAACATGGGTCCCTGGCATTATGAAGCAGCAGTGCTAACCGTTGTGCTACCTTGCCTCTTCAGGCAGGAAATCTGCCATCCTCACCTGGTCTGGCCAACATGTGACTCCAGAGTCACAGCAATATGCCTGACTCTCAACTGCCCTCAGGCAACTAGGGATGGGCAATAAATGCTGGGCCAGCCAGCGACACCCGTGTCCCAGGAACAAATAAATAAAAGCTGGGAATGGAAATGGTGAGGATAACACAGAGATATAGACGGGTCAGTGGGTGAGCAAAAACTTGCCAGGTGGAATATAATGTAGGAAAATATGAAATGATGCACTTTGGTAGGAAGAATAAAGGATTATAATTTAAATGGAGAAAGACTGCAGAAAGCTGCAGCTCGGAGGGATGTAGGGGGTGGTCTTCGTGCATAAATGATTAAAGTTCAGCTGGTAGCAGGGAAGGCAAATGGAATGTTGCCCTTTACTTCAAAGGAAATGGAATATAAAAATAGTGAAGTCTTGCTGAAACTATACAAGGCAGTAGTTAAACCATACCTGGAATACTGGGAACGGTTTTAACCCCTTATTGAAAGAAAGAGATTGAGCTTGGAGTTTAGAAGAATGAGAGGCGACCTTATTGAGATATATCAGATTCTCGGGAAGTGGGGGTGGGGAGGGTGACAGGGTCGATGCTGAGAGGCTGTTTTCCCTTGTGGGAGAATCTGGGATCAGAGAGCAGAATCTCACAGTGGGGGGTTAGGGTTTGGGGGGGGCATCACCCATTTAACACAGAGATGAGAAGGAATTTCTTCTCTCAGAGAGGAGTGAATCTGTGGAATTCTTTACCGCAGAGGGTTGTAGAGGTTGGGTCATTAAGTATGTTCAAGTGTAGGATGGCGGGATTTTTAATCAGTGAGGGAACCGAGAGTTATGGGGACAAGACGGGAAAGTGAAGTTGAGAATTATTGTATCACATCTGTTATAATCTCATTCAATGGTAGAGCTGACTAGATGGGCCAAATGGCCTAGTTCTGTTCCTACACATTATGGCTTTGTGGAGACTCTGAGCTCAGAGGATAATGAGTGGACGTAGAGACAGATTTTACTGGAAATTTTAGTGATGGGTCCAGCTGCATGTGATACAGCAGGAAACCATCAGAGGGCGGCGTCACACAGCAAACACCAACTCATTCGAATCAGGGTTCAGGGGCTGGGGTTATTTATTGAGGTTCAGGGCTGTGTTTTGGGGTTTAGGCCGTGTATTGCAACTCAAGAAAGAATGTTGAGTTTCAGGGATGTTTATTGAGATTCAGGATCGTGTATTGGGGTTTGGGACTGTGTATTAGAGTTCAGGGCTGTGTATTGGGATTTAGGGGCCATGTATTGGGGTGGAGCTTTGGGATTGTGTATTGGAATTTGGGGCTGTGTATTGGGGTTCCGGGCTGTATATTGGGGTTTGGGTTGTTGATTGGTGTTTAGGGCTCCGTATTGGGGTTCTGGGCTGTGTATTAGGGTTCCGGGCTGTGTATTGGAGTTTGGGGCTGTGTATTGGGGTTCTGGGCTATGTATTGGGGTTCAGGCTGTGTATTAGCGTTTGGGCTGTGTACTGGAGTTCGGGGCTGTGTACTGGAGTTCGGGGCTGTGTACTGGAATTCAAGATTGTGTATTGGGGTTCTGGGCTGTGTATTGATGTTTGGGGCTGTGTACTGGGGGGGAGGATTGTCCGGGGCCCCCTGTCCAATCTGTGTGTACCTAATTTTGCTGCATCTTTTCACAGACACTGGTGATTATGGATTCCATTTGGCAAGAAAATTCGCTGGATTTGAACCTCATTCCGTACGGATGCATCGCCACGGGATATAACATCGGTATGGAAAACCTCACACGCAATCCCTGTCTCTACTGCGCTCTATCCTTTCTCTCTCTCTCTCTCTATCTCCCAGTCTCCCTATCACTTTCATTCCCCCTTTCTCTTTCCCTATCCTGCTCTCTCTCTTTCTCTCTCTCCCTATCCTGTACTTTCTCTCTCTTCCTTTCTCTCTTCCTCTCTCTGTCTGCCTTTCTCTGCCTCTTTCTCTCTCCTTCTCTCCCCATCGTGCCTTCTCTCTCTCCCTTTCTTATCCTCTTCCTCTCTGTCTCTTTCTTTCACTCTGTTTTGATCTCTTATTTAAGAAAATGTGTTGGAGGTTTAGTTCTGAGAAGGTTCTGGGGATGTGAGGATTATCCATTGAGGAAAGGTTTGATAGGTTAGATCTTTGCTCATTGGGGTTTATCAGATTGAGGGATGGTCTTATTGAAATGTTTGATCCTGAGGGAGTTTGATAGGGAGGGTGCTGAGAGAGTGCCCGCACCCTCCGTGTGGGAGAGCCGAGAGCCAGGGGAATACAGCTAAAAATAAAGAGTTTGTAATTTAAGAGAGAGATGAGAAGTTTTTTTCTGGGAGGCGGTGAGTTTGTGGAGGTCTCTTTCCTGGCATCAGATTGGTGAATATTTGTATGCCTGATTTGTACCAACTCTCGATCGACAATGGAGAGAATCGGGGACTGAGAACAAAATGGAGTTGAGGCCACAATTAGATCAGCCAAGGGTCTTATTGAACGATAGGGTGGCTTCAAAGGGCCAAATGGCTTCCTCCTGCTCTGAGTTTACCTCTGTGTAAAACTGGGTGTAAATGAGCATTAAGGGTGCTCATTAAGGGGAAAAAGCATTAAGGGGAGCATTAAAGGAGCATGTTATCGGGACTTGATGGTTTGAGTTACAAAGAGAGGCTGGATAGACTGGGACTTTTTTCTCTGGAGTGTAGGAGGCTGAGAGGTGATCTTATAGAGGTCTATAAAATAATGAGGGGCACAGATCAGCGAGATAGTCAGTATCTTTTCCCAAAGGTAGGGTAGTCTAAAACTAGAGGGCTGAGAGGGGAGAGATACAAAACAGTCCAGAGGGGCAATTTTTTCACACAGAGGGTCGTGAGTGTCTGGAACAAGCTGCCAGAGGTAATAGTAGATAGAGATGGGTACAATTTTGTCTTTTAAAAAGCATTTAGACAGTTACATGGGTACAATGGGTACAGAGGGATATCGGCCAAATGTGGGCAATTGGGATCAGCTTAGGAGTTTAAAGAAGAGGGCAGGATGGACAAGTTGGGCCGAAGGGCCTGTTTCCATTCTGTTAACCTCTACACCTTCAACAGCTTAGTAACTGAGTTATTCGATAGTGCTTACCCACTGTGACCATCACCATGAAGGGGGTGACCCTCCGGCCCCTTCCCCACAGCACCTCCCCTACTGCTGCTCTTCCTCCCCTCCGACCCCTCCCCCCTCCCTCACAGCCCCTCCCTCACAGTCCTTCCCTCTCCCTCACGATCCCCCTCACTCATGATTCCAACCCCCTCCTTCCCCGGTGCACAGGTTCCCTGGCAGTATGTAAACGAATGCCCATTCTGCAGTGTGAACGTCTCCCTTCTCATTCCCCTTTCCTCTCTTTCTCTTTCTCTTCCGCTCTCTCTCTCTCTTTCTCCCTCTCTCTCTTTCTCTCTCTCTCTCTCTCTCTCTCTCTTTCTCTTTCTCTCTCTCTCTCTCTCTCTCTCTCTCTCTCTCTCTCTCTCTCTCTCTCTCTCTCTCTCTCTCTCTCTCTCTCTCTCTCTCTCTCTCTCTCTCTCTCTCTCTCTCTTCATTGATAGTGCAATGGATAGCTATAGATTAGCCAGGAAGGAGGTAAAAAGTGAATTGAGGAGAGCTAAGAGGGGACACGAGAAGATGTTGGCTGATAGGATTAAGGAGAATCCTAAAGCTTTCTTTCGATATGTTAAGAATAGAAGATTGGTTAGGGCAAGATTAGGGCCAGTCATAGACAGCAGTGGGAAGTTGTGCGTGGAGCCTGAAGAGATTGGTGAGGCACTGAATAAATATTTCTCTTCGGTATTCACGCAGAGTGCTGGAAATGTAGCTATGGAGAACACTGAGGTACAGGGTTGCAAATTGGGAAGTATTGTAGTAGATAGGGAGGATGTGTTAGAAATTCTCGAGGGTTGAAGTTGGATAAGTCTCCCCTGGCCGGACGGGATTTACCCTAGGATTCTCTGGGAGGCAAGAGAGGAGATTGCAGAGCCTCTGGCTCTGATCTTCAGGTCCTCGTTGGTTTCGGGTGTGGTTCCGGAGGACTGGAGGATAGCGAATGTGGTCCCATTGTTTAAGAAGGGGAAGAGAGACCTTCCTGGGAATTATAGGCCAGTGAGTCTTACTCTGTGGTGGGCAAGGTATTGGAGAGAATTATTAGGGATAGGATTTATAGTTATTTAGAGAGAAATGAATTGATTGGGGATAGTCAGCATGGTTTCGTGTGAGGGTTAGGTCATGCCTTACTAACCTCATTGAGTTTTTTGAAAAAGTGACCAAAGAGGTGGATGGGGGTAAGGCGGTTGATGTGGTATATATGGACTTAGTAAGCGTTTGATAAGGTGGCCCATGGAAGACTTCTACAGAAAATGCAGATGTGTGGATAGAGGGTGATTTAGCTAATTGGATTAGGAATTGGCTGGCAGATAGAAGACAGAGGGTGGTGTTGATGGGAGATATTCATCGTGGAGTTCGGTGACGAGTGGTGTGCCTCAGGGGTCTGTTTTGGGGCCCCTGCTGTTTGTAATTTTTATAAATGATCTGGATGAGGTATTGAGGGATGGATCAGTAAATTTGCAGATGATACTAAAGTTCGGTGGGTGGTAGTAGTGAGGGGGTGTTATAGTTTACAGAGTGACTTGGACAAGTTGCAGAGCTGGGCCGAGAGGTGGCAAATGGAGTTTAATGTGGAAAAGTGTGAGGTAATGCACTTTGGCAGGAACAATAAATGTGTAGAGTATAGGGCTAATGGTAGGGCTCTTAATAGTGTTGAGGAACAGAAGGATCTTGGTGTATGTGTCAATAGATCCCTGAAAGTAGGCAGTCAAGTGGATAAAGTTGTTAGAAGGCATATGGAGTCTTAGCTTTTATTGGTAGGGGAATTGAATTTAGGAGCCGCAGCATCATGTTGCAACTGTACAAACTCTAGTGCGGCCGCACTTGGAGTATTGTGTGCAGTTCTGGTCGCCACATTATAAGAAAGATGTGGAGCATTGGAGAGGGTACAGAGGAGGTTTACCAGGATGTTGCCTGTATTGAGGGCAGGTCCTATGAAGAGAGGTTGAAGGATTTGAGGTTGTTTTCGTTAGAAAGGAGGCGGCTAAGAGGGGATCTTATTGAAGCTATAGATGATTAGAGGTTTAGATAGGGTGGACAGTGATAGCCTTTTTCCTAGGATGGAGAAAGCTAGCACGAGGGACACAGCTTTAAATTAAGGGGTATGATTTATAGGACTGATATCAGAGGTAGGTTCTTTACTCAAAAGTGATTAGGGAGTGGAATGCCCTGCCTGCAGCGTTTGAGATGCGCCAAGTTTGGTGGCGTTTAGAGGTTAGTTGATAAGTATATGGAAGAGAAGGAATGGTTTAGTTAGGAGGCATTGCTTTTTATTTTGGTCGGCACAACATCGAAGGCCGAAGGGCCTGTTCTGTGCTGTATTGTTCTATGTTCTATGTTCTCTTTCTATCCCTCTCTCTCTTTCTCTTTCTCCCTCTTTCTCTTTCCCTCCCTCTCTCTCTCTCTTTCTCCCTCTCTCTCTCTTTCTCCCTCTCTCTCTTTCTCTTTCTCCCTCTCCCTCTCTCTCTTTCTCTTTCTCCCTCTTTCTCTTTCTCTTTCCCTCCCTCTCTCTCTCTCTTTCTCCCTCTCTCTCTCTTTCTCCCTCTCTCTCTTTCTCTTTCTCCCTCTCTCTCTCTCTTTCTCTCTCTCTCTCTCTCGCTCTCTTTCTCTTTCTCTCTCTCTCTCTTTGTCTTTCTCTCTCTCTCTCTTTCTATCCCTCTCTCTCTTTCTCTTTCTATCCCTCTCTCTCTTTCTCTTTCTCCCTCTTTCTCTCTCTCTTTCCCTCCCTCTCTCTCTCTTTTTCTCCCTCTCTCTCTCTCTCTCTTTCTCTCTCTCTCTCTTTCTCTTTCTCCCTCTCTCTCTTTCCCCCTCTTTCTCTCCCTCTCCTCTTCTCTTCTCTCCCTCTCTCTCTTTCTCTTTCTATCACCCTCTCTCTTCCCTCTTTCCTCTCTCTCTTCTCTCCTTTCTCTCCCTCTCTCTTTCTCTTTCTCCCTCACTCTCTTTCTCTTTCCCCCCCTCTCTCTCTCTTTCTCTCTCTCTCTCTCTTCTCCCTCTCTCTCTCTTTCTCTTTCTCTCTCTCTCTCTCTCTCTTTCTCTCCCTCTCTCTCTCTCTCTCTCTCCCTCTCTCTCTTTCTCTTTCTCCCCTCTCTCTCTCCCTCTTTCTCCCCCTCTCTTTCCCTTTCTCTCCCTCTCTCTTTCTCTTTCTCCCTCTCTCTCTTTCTCTTTCTCTCCCTCTCTCTCTTTCTCTTTCTCCCTCTCTCTCTCTTTCTCTTTCTCCCTCTCTCTCTTTATCTT